>WEKX01019480.1:277-34484 GCA_013390025.1 Pitta sordida
CATCAACAGTAAAAAGAGAGGCTGCAACAACCTTCACTCCTTATTGGATGCAAAGGGGAATATAGTAAGTAGAGATGAGGAAAAGGCAGAAATACTTAATATGTACTTTGCCTCTGTTTTTAACAGTAAGACAGATTGCCTGCAGGACAACTGATTTGTGGGCTGACAGAATGTGTAGGGGTGGAATATAACCCCCGTGTAATCCAGGAGGAGGTAGTCAGAGGCTTACTAAGTGGCTTGGATCCTCACAAGTCCATGGGACCAGATGGGATCCATCCAAGAGTGATGAAAGAACTAGCAGATGAGCTCACTAAGCCACTCTCCATAATTTACCAACAGTCCTGGCTTACTGGTGATGTACCACAAGACTGGAAATTGGCTAATGTGGCACCCATCCACAAGAAGGGCAGGAAAAATGATCCGAGTAATTACAGACACGTTAGCCTGACCTCGATCTCGGGCAAAGTCATGGAACAGATTGTCCTGTGTGCTATTACGCAGCAACTACAAAATGACCATGACATTAGATCTAGTCAGCATGGATTTGGAGAGGCAGGTTTTGCCTGACCAACCTAATCTCGTTCTATGATCTGGTAACTCACCTGATTGATGAAAAAAAGGCTCTTGATGTTGTGTACTTGGAGCTTAGCAAAGCCTTTGACATGGTTTCCCATAATAAGCTTCAGGAGAAAATCTTAGAGCATGGACTAGACAGAAGCATTCTATGTTGGGTTAGGAACTGGTTGGACAGATGAGCTCAGAGACTGTTAGCGAATGGTGCCACATCCAGCAGGCAGCCAGTCACGAGTGGAGTCCCATAGGGTTCAGTGTAGGACCCGACACTGTTCAACACCTTTATTGACGATATGGACGAGGAAATTGAGTTTGTGGATGACACCAAGCTGGGGGGCAAATGTTGAACTACTGGAGGGCAGGAGGGCCCTTCAGAGGGACCTTGACAGACTAGAGAAATGGGCAGAGGCCAGTAGTATGAGATTCAACAAGACTAAGTGCCAGGTTCTTCACTTTGGACATAACAAACCCATGCACTGCTATCGACCGGGGAATGAGNGTGGTGGAGTCACCATCCCTGGAGGTGTTTAAGAGAAACCTCTATGAGGAGCTCAGTGACATGGTCTAGTTGGTGGGGAGTTGGACTAGATGATCCTGTGGGTCCCTTCCAACTCAGAATAACCTGTGAACCTGTGAACTTCCTTGTGAGGGGAAGCAGAAGGGCAGGTTCTGATCTATTCACTCTCATGGCCAGTGACAGGACTTGAGGACACAGCATGAAGCTGAGTCAAGGGAGGTTTATGTTGGATATCAGGAAAAGACTCTTCATCCGGAGGGTGGTGGGGCACTGGAACAGGCTCCCCAGGGAAGTGGTCACAGCACCAAGCCCCTCTGTGTTTAAGGAGTATTTAGACAGTGCTCTCAGGCACATGGTGTGATTCTTGGGCTGATCCTGTGCAGGGCAGAGGTTTTTCACAGAGAGAGTGATCTCTCATTGGAATGGTCTACCTAGGGAGATGGTGGAGTCGCCATCCCTGGAGGTGTTTGAGACTTGATGAGGAGCTTAGTGACATGGCCTAGTTGGTGCGAGGCTTGGATGGATGGAGCGTGGTGCCCATGATTCCACGCTTGCGGGCCTGATCCCTGGGTGGGTGTTCGCTTGAGAGTTGGACTAGATGATCCTGTGGGTCCCTTCCAACTCAGAATAACCTGTGAACAGAAATAGAATCCATAGTTGCTGAGGTCTCCCTCTGTCATGATGCTTTTTTCCACTGCAGTGAGTGGTCAGTTTAATCTGGACAAGTATAGCATGAATGTCGATGTCGGGTATCAAAAAACAAGGGAGACAAAGCAACCTCAGCAACAGGGTTTGGATTCACAGGAAAGACTACAGCCTGAGGCACTCAATATACTCCCCTTGGCCATGAACTGGACAGCACAGCTGTGCCCATCACTCTATAGTTGAGTTTTCAGCTCCTCTGATCTGTAGAAAAGCATACACCAAAGTTAGGACATAATCTAGGACATGAAATCACAAAACTAATAATGAGAAATTTTTGTTTTGCACCCTTAAAAAAAATGTCCAGGTATTATATAGTCACTTTTCCAGTCACAGGAGACAGAAGGAAGCTGTTCTGAAAGCTTGGTTAAAGTGAATTAAGAAATCCAGAGGATACATTCTTGGTGTATTCCTGGTATATTCCAAATGTGACATTTGGGATATTTGTGTTAGCTGTGAAGCTATCTTAACGTTTCTGTGGTTGAACATCCAGTTAAAATTATTTAAATTAAAATTCTTCCTATTAATAGTGGCACTCCTGAGTCTCTCAGGAATTGTGGCAGTTGTTTTATTACTATTTGTAGAACACATCTAGACAACTTGACAAACTAAAAGAAATAAATCAAAATTGTATTTTATCCCAATTCTTTGCTATTGAGTGTGACTATAACACTACAAGATATAGGTACCTTTACATGGCAACACTATCAGAAACGAGAAAAAGTTGCGTCTTGGGAACTCTGCTGTATATGCATGAGATTTTAGCTGTGCCTTTAGATGCAAATGGTATAATTAACTGTTTCTTCTGCATATTGATGAGAAATGCTTTAAGCTGGTTGGTTGAAGCTCAATCTTAAATTAAGTCACTACATTTTAATTTAACATCACTTTTCTAATAGGCTGGAAAGAACAGCTAAAACATTATTGCCTCTCTGACATTACCAAAGCTGTTGTTTTCAGGAAATGACATAAAATGGATGTGAATTTAAATTAAAATTGAGTCTGAGTGGCTGCAAACATTACTTGAGTTGGGAGTCCAGAATCCAAAGTTATACATATTTGACCCTGAATGTGTGAGCTGAGTGAAATGCACACATCTGAGAACTCCATCAGTTTGGAGATCAGCTCTCATATTTCTCCTCTTGCTCAATCAAGCTCTAGTGTCCATTCCCTCTGCCTTCAAATTTGAATCCTGATGTACAGATTACCACAGCTGTGGTGTGTCTCTCACTTGGAAGCCTGGCCCAAATGGTCGTTGTATCCAAGGTGCAGAGGAGCTCATGTGGGAGATGGGAGCTCTTACAAGCATTGAACCATATGATCATTTTCAGCCAGTGGCTCATATGAGTTCACTTTCCTCCTCTACATGCATAAAGAGTGCCTTGTTTGTTCTGCAGAATCAAAGCCTACATGCAGGCAGTTCCCATGGTATAGTGGGACTGCAAAAACTTGGCAGAAGGAGAAGTCAGCACCAAATATGCCGTGTAGCTCCAACCAGCCTGCACCCTGATCTGCATCCCAGAATCATCTACTATTGCCGACTAGAAAGACTAGCAAAATTTTTCTTTCAAAGCAGAAGACCATAGGAAAGAACCTAGAGATACCTGTCTGCTATGTGGAGCCCTAATAGTCAGGGGAAAGGAAAAAAGCCACACAAAAAAAACCTGCCCCCAAAACAACAAAAACCAAACAAACAAACAAATAAACAAACCCCTTCAACCACCAAATGACCAAACAAAATAAAAACAACAAGAACAACAAAAACCAACAAAACTGGAAAGGAGCCCAATGCCCCAAAATAATCAGCCTTCCTCCTCTAGATTCTGCCACCATGCTGCTGTCTTCTGCCTGCTATGTTGTCCTGCCTTGACATCTAGCTTTACTCTCCTGGGTTCACCTCCAATTCTCTTCGCAAGGAGCAGGGAATTAAAATCTATTTTTCTGGCCAGTGGCTGACACGTGCTGCCATTGTCAAGAGAGAACAGCCCTTTCCAAACATTGCTTTTTCTTTGCTCTGTACAAACACAGCACTTGATTGATTTTGCAAACAGCGCAGTTTGCTCTTCCAAGGGTTATAGCAAACTGTAAAGTTTGCACTTTGCACTAAAACTTAATGGGTAAAAAAATAATAAAAATTCGTTATTCTCTGGTCTTTAAGAGTTTTTACAGTGGATGGCAAGAGCTGCCTGGAGTGAGGATTGCCAACTGTGCGTGCTGAAAGATGTGGAGTTGTCCCATACCAAGGAGCAGGGAGCTCTTGTCTTCCCACAGATGTACTTGTGTGTTAGTAAGTAGCAGCTTCTGTTAAAAGAAAACATGTTACAGAAGTACGTGATTCTAACTGGGAGTAGGGACTGTTACCAATTATCTCTAATGGCAAAAACATTGCCAAGTGTTTGGTAGGAGATGCCACATGTACAAGACAACACGGTCTGAAATCATGGACACATATTTTAAGGCAGGAGCTAAGGGAGATTTTTAAGCTGACCAAATTTTTTATAGCAACCCTTTGACAGAGGCTTTAGAGACTGACTGACTTTCTGAAGATGGAGAGACTGGCAGTTATTTTTCAATTCAGAAATTAAAGGCAGGATACACATTAGTTTAGAGAACAGGTATCCTGTTTGTTTCATAACCCAAACCTCGAGTTTATTTCCTGCTCTACAGCTTCAAGTGCAGGTGCATGTCACTGCTGACTTCCATGTGGGAGCATGATGATTGCACACAGATTTGGACTCTCAGAAGAAGTACATATTACTGCTCTTTAAATGAGAAATTGATAGAAAACTTCTGTTGCACAGAGCTTGCAGGGACTATCTTAAGCAGGAAAATTCAACATTTGTATAACTTGAGAAGAATTAAAGAACCTTCTACACATATGTTTTGTTCCTTTCTAGCAAATATCTTGATACCTTTTATTGCAGATAGGTATTTCAGTTTCTCATCTGGATTATTTCATTAAAACTGAATAAACAGAGAGGGACAGCTGATAGCAAGTTTTCAGTACTAGAAGTCACTGAAGAAGTGACAAACTCTTTCTCCTTTGATAAAAGCTTTAATACGTGAGTGAAGTTTGAGGCATTAGCCTTTATATTTTTCTCTTTTCTTTTTATCTTTGCCCCTAATTGGAACGTTAACTAACAATACACAGAAGTGAAACCAAGTTCAATTTACAGAAGATCTGTCCTTCCCTCTCATAATATGTCTTCTTTATACATTTTTGGTATATTTACAAAGCATATAGTTTTAGCAAAACAGCAAGCCTTTGTCCAGGTTTATAGTGGTGCCAGGTTCTCCATCCTGTCCTCTTTGACCTGAACCCATAAGTCTTTGTATATTAGTTTTGAGTCAACAGGATGCTGCATCGTTACCACTTCCTGAGGGAGGTTTCCTCTATTTTTTCTGAAGGAGCTGTGATTGCCACATTTCAGTAAGCTGCTGGTATCAGCTCCTAGTATTTATCTTTCTTTAATAATAAATGTAGTACAACAGCTGATGTCTTGTTAACTCTAAGTTGATTGTTGTGGTTTGAAACAAATTGGGGGCTGAGCCAAAAAAAACCAAAAAAAACCCAACAACCAAGAAAAAAAAAAAAAAAAAAAAAAAAAAAAAAAACACAAAAAAAAAAATCCACAACACCACCACTCCCCCTCACCAGGTTCAGAAAAACAGTAAGGAAAGTGTGGAAAACACAAACTATTTACTTCAGTAAACACACAGGTCAAGATACAACAGTTTTAAATGGCAAGACAAAAACCTGAGATATCCCACAAGTCCTGAGATGTGAAGAGTCCTGCAGAACTCAGCCAAACTCCACCAGAGAGTCCCAGAAGAAACCCATCAGGTGCCCAGAGTCCCAACAACTAGAAGCCCTCAAGGAAAAAGCAGGAGATAGGCAGGAAGAAACACCTGGGCTGCTGGGGAGAGGGAACTGCAGACCCTCTCTGTCTTCTAGTAGCTGGAGTGCAGCAAGGAAATGTCCAAGGGAAAAACCACCCAGAGCTGAAGCACACCCACCAGAAGACCCCTTCTCCAGCCTTATATCTTGCAGCTGAAGGAGCACATATAACGAGCTCCAAGCCTCTGCATCTGTGTCCTGTGTATTGCTGGAAGTTTTTTTCCCCTCAAACTGCCGCTTCTGGTTTCAGGGTTTTTTTTCCTCTACTGGATAGAGAGAGAAAATGGCCTTGGTCACTAAGGACCAGTATCCATAACAAAATTCTCTCCCAGACCAAAGCCGAAGCAAAAATATATGGAATATATATACACAATTGAGTCACTCTAGGACATTGATATAGCCAGTGAACTTCACAGTATCAGTGTGAGGTTGCAAAAATACGGTTAAAGAAATTTGGATTTGTAAATCTCAGGCTTTTTGTCTAAACTGGAAATGGACCATGCCTGTTTTATGAGTGCCAAAAACTGAAATTTAAATTGGCAATGCAAGTAAACTGTTCTGCCTAGCATGGTTCACATTCTGTTCCTGGCTCTTGGAGGTCCCATGACATATCCTTCTGCACTATAGCAGTGATAGATTCCTACTCTCCCTAGCTTTGTATGGGAATGTAATAATAATTTGTTTTGTCATTTTTTGAAGTTGGATCATGACTCTCATAAAGTTCATGATAGTCAGTGCAGAAAAATTAGTAAAAACTAATTAAATTCCATCAAATTTTCTACTGTAAGCATATTCATTGTTTACTTGAAGAAGTAAGAGTTTAATATCATGCCTGTGACTGATTCCTGTGGTAACTCTCATGAAGAACAATCACTAACTGAGCATTTCGGATGGGCATACACTTCTGCTAGTGCAGCTAAGTGGTGTATGCTGTACATCCTGGGAGTGTGCAAGTGGGTTACACTGAGCAGGCCAAGCCTTGCTTGTAGAAATGTTTGTGCTACAACTGCTGAGTTTTAAAGTTTGGTACACTGTTATTCATGTTTGAATCGGGGCACAAATAAACTGTTTGCTGTGCCCAACCAGGATTAAAACCTCCTGAGTGAGCCTAAATCCATTTACAAAAGCACAGAGGAAGAGCCAAGGCAACAGTTCCCCCCTACTACTTGACACAACTAAGCACTCACAATTCTGTCACAGCTCATATAGTATCTCCACAGATTTTCTTCTTCCTAAATCCCAGAGGTCAGGATTAGCACCACCACGAAGTTCCTGCATCCCACAGCTGCAGGAGGTGAATTGTTGAAGAATCACTACTGAGCATGGTACTGAAGAGCAGCATATAACATACAGCTTAGCAAGAGGGATGGTCACTCAAAATCTTAAGAGAAGAGTCCAGTTTTACTGGGTTACCCAGAGGCAGCAGTTTAACTGGTTGGGTATTTAGGTGTTGCTGTTTTCATTCCTGCTCTTTGTCCAGTAAAGCTATATTCGTGTTCACGTCTGACCAACTGCCCAGCTGGACTAACGTACTTTCCCAAGGGGCAGGCTGGCTGGCTGAGAGCTGATGACAGAGTGCTCAGCAGGAACATCTGGAAACTAGATCTGGTTCCTCTTACTCCCTTTTACTTACACTTACAGCATGTGGTGACAATGTATGTCCTCCTTTTCCTCTAGAATGTAAGCAAAGAATATCTATTTAATTTTTAATTGTTTTTTAGTTTATAGTGCTACATAGAATTATAGAATATACTGAGTTGGAAGTGATCCACAGGGATCATTGAGTCAAACTCCTGCCCTGTGCAAGATCAGCCCAAGAATCACACCATGTGCCTGAGAGCACTGTCTAAATACTCCTTAAACACAGAGGGGCTTGGTGCTGTGACCACTTCCCTGGGGAGCCTGTTCCAGTGCCCCACCACCCTCCGGATGAAGAGTCTTTTCCTGATATCCAACATAAACCTCCCTTGACTCAGCTTCATGCTGTGTCCTCAAGTCCTGTCACTGGCCATGAGAGTGAATAGATCAGAACCTGCCCTTCTGCTTCCCCTCACAAGGAAGTTCACAGGTTCACAGGTTATTCTGANCACAAACTTGCTGATGATGTACTTAATTCCCTTATCTATATCATCAATAAAGATGTTGAACAGTGCCAGGCCAAACACTTACCCCTGTGGGACTCCTAGGCAATGAGGTCTCCTCTCAGTCTTCTCTTTTCCAGGCTGAATAGACCAAGTGACCCCCTAATACAGCTTCCCCTCAAAACCCTTCACCATCCTCATTGCCCTCCTTTGGGCCCTCTCTAACAGCCTAATATCTTTCTTATATAGTGGTGCCCCAAACTGCCACAATCTGCAGGAAAATCTCCTCTCTCGACCAGCTGGTGATGCTTTGCCTGATGCCTCCCAGGGCATGATTAGCCTTCCTGGCTGCCAGGGCACTGCTGACTTACATTCAACTTGCCATAAACCAGGACTCCCAGATCCCTTTCCATGACATTGGTCTCCAGCCTCTCATTCCCTGGTCTATACACATAACCAGAATTGCCCCATCCCAGGTGCAGAATCCAGTACTCTCCCTTGTTGAACTTCATGCAGCTGGTTTTTGCCGACCTCTCTAATACATCTCTGCCCTCAGGGGGGTTGACAGCTCATCCAAATTTAGTGTTGTTAGAAAACCTACTTAGTATTCCTTGAAGTTCTGCATCTAAGTCATTAATGAAGATGTTGAAGAGAACAGGGCCTAAGATGAAGCCCTGAGGAACCCCACCAGACCCTGGTTGGTCATCAACCTTATGTTACTCCATTCGCTATAAGTCTTTGTGTTTGACTTGTGACAGTTGCCTACTCATCATGTAACACTGTTTCCAGCTATATGCTGGATATTTTGACTGCAAGAACACTGTGTGTGACAGTATGGAAAGCTTTGCTGAAGTCCAAAAGGATTATATGAATTGGCTTCCATCAATCAGTTATGTGGTTTACCATGTCTTAGAAGTATGATAAGCAGGACTTCCCTGTCATGAGGCCACATTGGTCTGTGACCAATGACTGCGTTGTCCTCCAAGTGGTTTTCAATACCTCCCAGAGTAATCTTTTCCATGATTTTACTGAGCACTGAAGTGAAACTGACGGGCCTGTAGTTTCTGGGGTCCTCCTTCTTGTCCTTCTTGAAAATCAGGACAATGTTTCTCAGGTTCCAGTCAGCTGGGACCTCTCCAGATTCCAAAGACTGCTCAAAAATCATCAAAAGAGGTTTTGTGATAACATCAGCAAGCTCTTTGAGGATTCTTGTGTGGATACCATCAGGCTTTTAGGGATCCAGCTAAAGCACCAAATCCCACAGAAATCCAGGGTCAGCTGGGAGTTGATAATTATTGCAGTCATGCTCCTTCAGCTCAGTGCACTGAGATCCCCTTGGTCTGTTATCCATGTTGAAGACAGGCAAAGAGTGTCTTCTGCCTTGTCTGTATCCCTGTTTGTTTTGGTAGCCATCCTCATCCTGTAACTGGCCAATTATATTTCTATACTGCCTTTTGCCATTAATGCCATTTTTTTTATTGTTCCCCATATTTCTGGCCAGCTTCCACTCCAGCTGAGCTTTGGCTGCACAATTTTTCTCCCTACAGTGGCCGAAATGTTATTAATCATTAGTAATCTACTTTTCTACTGCTATAGTACATAGGAAATTATGGGAAAATAGCCCCAAGTGTTGCAAGTCTCTAACAAAGATGACCAGGGAATTCTTAAAATTAAAAATACAAAACATTCCCTTTTTAAGTTGAACAAAATGGTTTTTACTGAATCTGAAACCATTCTTTTGGAGAAATGCTTTCAACCTGTCAAAATGTTGCCCTTGGGCACTGAAATGAAAAATCTACTGCTCAGAGCAAGATTAGATAGCTGAAATGCAAGATACACTGCACCATTATGATGATAAACCAAAATGTCTTGTCTTGTCTTCCCTCTACCCTGCAAAGTGTTAGAAGTACAAATTAGAAATTCCTCTGAAATGTTGAGGGAAGTGATTTAACTGTCAGTGAATTGCCAATATACCCAAACAGTCAGCATACAAAGGAGAACAGATGCTAAAATAGCTGTAGATGGTTCCAGTTTATTTTTTCTCACTTTGCTTCTATGTACTTATATATTTTGGTCTGACTGCATCACCATGCACATGAAATTAGTTACTATCCACTGTCATGGAAACTAGGTGCAATTCCTGTTTTCATCACTACTCATCCACACAGAGACGAGATAAATATTTTCCGAGAGAGTGAAATAAAGTAATAAAGCAGAGCAAATCCATAGAGCACAGCATCACTTGGCACATAACAAATAACAGCATAGTTACTGATGATGCTGTTCTTCCAGGTGTTAAAACTCTGCATGACATTATGGCTGTAACAAAATAGATTTGGGATGCACCAAAATGAACAAAAAATAGATTGAGAAATGTATCTCTTCTTGTTAGCAAGAGCATCGTGTGGTTTGTTGCTTCCAGCTCAGGAGAGATCTCTTATCTTTTCTCTGGTAATTCAGCTGCTGCAGGGAAGTCCTCAGGGATGTCCTGCAGCTTCTCTCTCCTTCCCACTGCTCTAGAGCATGCAGGGAATGGAGCAGGAGGACCACAGCAACTCCTATGGAATAGGTTCTTCAAGCAAACCTTACCTCATCAAACTCAGCAATTTTAGTTCCTTTATAGTTTTATCCCTCATCCACAGCACAAGGAATGTATCAAATTATTCATGATGAGAAAGACTGGCTTTAAGGGAAGTGAGCTGGCTTTACTAATGACCCTGAGAATAGCTCAGTTGGTTATAGATGGTACTCATAATGCCAAGGTTGTGCATTCAATCCCCATTCACTTAACAATTTGACTTGATTATCCTTGTGGATTCCTTCCAACTCAGAGTATTCTGTGATTCTGTGACATCAAAATAGGTGGAACTTAGTTTATTTTAATACACACTCAAAATTGCTACTAACCATAAATGCAATAATGGAGGTAAAAGAATGGATAAACTGTTTAGTCTGAGAAAATGTGTGAACTTGGGATTTCAAACATCTCTGAGGATGCAACTGTTAGGAAAAAAATGCCAAACAACTTGAGTTCAAAGGTACAGTAACTTCTGCATAACAGGATGCCTCCTTCCTTAGCCTCAGGAGAGGCAGAGCTGCCTCCCTTGGTGCATCCCTGGGAGACATGTTGTGCACAGCACCTGTACTGCTCATGGACCTGCTTACATGGAATGAAAAGATGATGTTGAAATTGAGTTCAAAATAAATAAATAAAAATTAAAAGCTGTGAAATATTGTGGGTTTCCTCACATTCATGGTAAGTCAGATGTTGGACCTGAAGTTCAGGAGCACCATCATAATTCTATTTTTCAGCCTACGTTTGATGTTTAGAAAGAAGAATGGAAGAGTGTTTTGTCTTCACTAGGCATTTCTACACCTTGTTTGTTCTGTTATGTTGTCTTGTTCAGTGGAATGGGAGACATCTGATTTTCATGTGCTTTTCTGAGTGGAAGTGAGTTTGGGAATGTGTGATCTAATCATGCCATTCCTCCAAGAGAATAATATAACTATTATAGGTATGAATGGAGCCAAACAAGGGAAAGAATATTTCTTAGTCATGCTTGTGTGGAAAGAAAGTAATACATCCTGTGGGTCCCTTCCAACTCAGAATAACCTGTGAACATAGAAGTTTTAGACAACAGTATTCCTCTAGTTACTTTACAGAATCACAGAATCACAGAATTAGTAAGGTTGGAAAAGACCACAGAGGTCATCAAGTCCAACACATCACCTATTACCTAACCTAGCCTAACCTGTTACCTAACCTATTGCCATCCTGCTACCAACACACCCTCCTACCTATAACACACTACCCTAATATCTAGGTCATGCCACCAAGGACATCATCCAACCTTTTCTTAAACACCTCTGGATATGGTAACTCCACCACCTCCTTGGGCAGCCCATTCCACTGAGAGATCACCCTCTCTGTGAAAAAGTTCCTTCTAATGTCCAGTCTAAATCTCCTCTGATGCAGTTTAAGACTGTGTCCTCTCATTCTGTCACTTGTAGCCAGAGAGGAGACCCACCCACACCTGGCTACACCTCCCTTTCAGGTAGTTGTAGAGAGCGATAAGGTCTCCCCTGAGCCTCCTCTTCTCCAGACTGAACAGTGTGTGATGGGGATCTCTTGGTGTCATGTCACAGTGAAGTCTCCTTGAGCTTGTAACAAGGCTTCAGATGGACTACCTTTCATAATATTATTCTTGGATATTAGAACTCTGATGCTTTATATAGTGTGTGATGGGGGAAAAAAAGTATTCCTTCCCAGATCTTACTGCAGATTAACAGTATGAAGTGACTAAACTAAATCAATAGAAATACAGTGAGCCCCAGAGTTTCATGGTCTTCAGGTCCACGTTCAAGCTTGGCCTCTTCTTGGCCTCAGAATGCTGGATATTGCTCCAGCGCCACTTTTCCGAGGACAGAAACCCCACAGGAGCCAAGGCTGTCCCCCCAGCCATGTCTATGCTGTGGCTTACCAGGGTTGCTGGTTCTTGGTGTATGTATCTTTAAACTCAACTCAAATGTGTTCAAACATGGCAGAGGCACTGCGCCGCTCCAACAAACCAGGTGCAGCTCAGCAAGGTGGTTTGGGAAATCCAACATGGCACCATCTCACTAGTCTTGCCCAGTGGGAGTGGGGCTGGGGCCAGTGCCAACACTGCGAGTGGACACAGTGCTGGCTTGTTAGTGTTACTACAGACCGGGCTGATCTGTTGCCAGCCCTTGCACTCGAACTGCAGTGGAGCACTCCACGGCAATAAAATTGGCTAGCCTCATTCTCTTTCCCTGGTGAGCAGTGGAGGCTCCACTGGGAACGCCCTTGTCTGCAGCACTTTCCACACACAGAAACACACAGATGTGCTGCCACCCCTGCCTGGGGCTCCCAGCTTGCTGTCATGTGCCATCTACGCCAGGGGAGTCCCAGTTCCAGGGGCATGCTGACAGTCCTCCTAGTCCTTATACGGGGCAAATGCACTGGTGGCACCACTGCGCCCTCTGGGGAAAAGACTAAGTTCTGCTTGACTATCTCAGCACCACTGAGTAAGGCAAACTTGCAGCGGGATGTGGTCCCCCCATCACATCCAGCAGCCACTGCTGATTGCTGAGAGCTCCCACACCCACTGCCCCCTCCAGGTCTTCAAGGTTTTGGGGGTTTTTTTGGTGGATTTCCTTCCCGTCCCCCACTCCCCTGTATGTTTTGCCTTGTGGCAGTGGGCTCATCATCGAAGTCAGGCCAACACGACAGCCAGGCCAACATGAGGACCAGCTGAGGGAAGGTGACCATCCCTGCTTCTCCCTAAGGAGTTGCCTCCACTCACCGTCTCCAGGGCAGTCACCGCCACTAGTAGCTGTGGCAGCCGTGGGCTACCACCCCACCTCCCATGGGGGCTGGCTGGGTGACAGCAAGCTGGGCAAAGGAGCTGGTGGCATGGTGCCTGCTCCTGGGGCTGTCCGTGCCTCTCCTGTTGGTGCTGCTGCTCATCTGAGATGTGGTGGATGGCAGTTAGCCACGAGGGAGAATGGGCGGGAGGCCCCAGCTGCAATCTGCCCCCCTGCAGGTTCTGATGCCACCACACTTGCCACTCCCCTATCCCAGATGACGGGGATGTCAAGCAGAGCTGCAGTGTTGCAGCTTCCCCTCTCACCTTGCCAAGTTGAGGTTCAGTGGCTCAAGGTCAGAGCTGACAGTGCCTCTGCCCCCAAGGCGGTCCCAATGTGTCTGCGGGCACTGCCACTGCAGCTACCCTCCCTGACCCAGCCCCAGCCCTGCTGGGCTTGTTGCACTGCTACTGCACGTTGGCAGGTGCCAAAGGGTTTGTGGGCACACCACAGGGTAGAAGCAAGCCCTGAGAGCCTCCTGTGGGTGGCCCGAGATGGTGACAGGAAAACATTCATCTTCCAGAATCCCTAGACATGTATGAGCCCTCCAGCGAGCAGGGTGATGCCGACATGCCAAGGGCTCCAAGACTGAGGGGAGCCGTGCAACTGGTGGGGCTCATTTACATATTCATGAGCTCATTCACATATTCACAAAATGGCATTTCTTCATGGTATTCTCTGTGCATGCGCAGACCCCCGCTTTTCACTGAAAAATTAATCATGAAGGATTGAAACTGCAGAGGTGCGAACCACAAATAACTGGGGTTTTACTCTAATAGTACATGGATTTTCAGTCTTTTAGATAGCTGTCCATTTGGTTGAGAAATCTGACAATGCAAAACTATGCTCCTCTGGATTTGGGTAACAAATTACCTTGTAAATTGTTATTTCCAGACAAGCACTTCTTGTCTCTGTCAATCATGTATGCAACAGCATGATAATGTGTGAATAATGTCATTAATTATTTTGGCCAAATGAAGATAACTAGAACTCGAAGTAATTTGAAATGTATGTTGAAATAAATATCTAGGCGGAAGATATCCAGTCACTTTATTTCGAACCATGCTGTTAAACAAAGGATCATCAGTTGCTTCCATTATGTCATATCACAACCACACCAAGCTCTGGTCGTCTGGATTTGCTTATCCACTAAAGAAAAGACAGTACTTCTAATGGCAAGATGACATGTATTTCCATCCAACCTATTTAGCATAGAAGAAAAAGCATAAAATATCAATTACATCAAAGCTGAACTAGGAGAAAAGATTTTCCTGGTTTTGAATGATGATACAGAGTATCAACCATGATCAGTTGTTTATAGCACTGGGTAAATAGTATGTTTTCATAAGGTCAAATAGTTTTCAGCTCTTTCTGTTATCTGCTGATACCAGATTATTTGGGAGTTTGACTTATTTTATGAACCTATTTTATGTTTCAAAGGTCTTTGGGGAGGGAGGGTTTTTATTTTATTTGGCTAGTCTTCAGGAGTCTCTCTGTAGTTACCAACATTAGATAAAGGTAGGTAGATGAAACCAAGAAATTGCCAATGTGACATGTCACAAGGTATCATCCTGCGCTTTCTGTCATCCTATTCACTTATGACTGTACAATTCAACAATGATAATTTGTACTTTTCTCATCTCCTGAAAGTGTTTCCTGCTTAATTCCCTGAGAGACTCAGCTATAGGTGATTATACTTTCCCCAGCCTATTCTCTTTCTGATTCTTTGAAGGATGCTAATAAAATTTACCACAGATGAAAAAGTCTACAATAATTTCTGTAAGCCTTGTGAAAAAGGGTGACTCAAAAATTTCTACTTGGAAAACTACTACAAATTCTTTTTTATTTCCTATAGCATGAACCCCATCCAGAAGCAATGCTCAGAGCTAGCTGAGCACAAGATTTATTACAAATACAAATGAAAATGTTTGTGAACATAGTAATACTTACCAGCAATAGGGGATAAAAATAAAAACAAAAACAAACCACACCCTCATGACCCAACACACCTGGGACTCAAACTCATGCCAGCCAACCACACCCAAAACCCTAAAAGGATAAAGCTGTGACAAAAGGATTCAGCACCTGGGCAGAGTCCAGGGCTGCCTGCTTTTTTGCAGGGACAGGTCCAGCTGCAAAAGGATTCAGTAGCAGGGCAGAGTACAGAGCTGGCCACGTGTCACAGGGACGGGTCCAGCGTCAGTCTTTTGCTAGCAAAGACAGGGGTTCAGCTCTGGTGGGGGGCAACAAGAGGTCAAAGCCAGTTGTGGGAGTGCAGAGGAAGCAGGATGATGGCCACAGGAGATCTGGCAGTTGCAGGATCACCATGCAGCACTTCCCTGAAGCAGCCTCAAAGGAAAAAGACTGGATCCCCAAAATCGGCAACTTTTAAAAGCCCCTCTACCCCCTCCCACCACCGTTCCATCTCTGTCCAGTGGGAACTGGTCTGAGGCATCAATTTTTTTCTGTCTTCCATTTACCAGCAGAAGAGGAATGGAGCCCACAATATACAAACAAATCTACAAGATGACTGCCCACCAAAAAGTTGACAGCTTGCAGCCCCAGGGACACAGCCTGGGACCACCCCTCACCCATGGTGGCACCCACTGCCACCACTCACCTCTGCCACAGGGCAGCATGTTCCTTCTGCAGCTTTGGGATGTGGCACAAAGTTATCTCCTGCTTGCAGTGGCACCCAGCTCCTGCCTCTGCTGCTCGGCTGCTGGGCCCACCAGATCACCTCCCCTCCTGGATGCACTCCTGGAAGGAAATAGAGACAAATTCATCGGCAGGTACTTATTAAAAATATCTTAAATACTAACCCATAACAACACCCTTCAAGACTCTAATGTGTTTTTCCTCTCACCAAAATTATTTTCCTTCATTTTCTGGGAGGTTACTTGGTATGTTAATTCACATTGCAGCAGAATTCTCAGGGCAAGGGACTCTGTATTAATCTTTCTCTTCGTTTTTTTTTTCCAAAGTATGCAAGATATTGGCTTTGACACAATCCTAACATAAAAATAGCTTTCATTGCTTTGCAGTCCAATATAAACAGCCCTAGAAAACACCTTCCAAACTTCCAGCAACCACTTGATATCAACTTTGGATAACTGTTTGCCTGCAGTAGGGATGCAGAGAGTCTATGAATTTATCACTTACTCATTTTAATTTTACAATTGTGTCTTTATCTCTGCAAGTTATATTAGTCCTGCTGCAAAATTAGGTTAGTGGTCTAAATATTACTTAAGTAAGCATATTTTCCACTCCTCTTCATTCTTCCAGTGCTATGCAATTTTTACCCCAGGTATCCTTGATTTTTCCTTTCCTTTTAACTCTCTGAAATTAACATACCCTTCACTGACATTGTAGTCCCAGGCTAAGTGCAGATCCAAGCATTCTTGAAATTAGTGGGAATTCATATTCAAATTTTGGTTCTAAACCAACCCAAAATCTTAGATGACAATTCAATTCTCAGGAATAAAGTTAAAATTGTCTAGGCATCAAGCTCACAGATTGTTTTGTTTGTTGCAAACAAACAAAGGAAAAATGAAACAAACAAAAAACCTGCTGGTTTTTTCCCAATATGCAATAGAGAATGGTGAAAGAAAAAACATGAAGATTTTGCTGTCTAGATCTGGTGATATCTGAGAGGAGTTTTTTTTGACTAACATAAAAGTGACATTTGGGCAAACCTGATGATCATGGTATTGGCTACTAATGACTTGTGGAGAAAAGCACAGTTCTTCTCCAAGAAGTCCAACTAACAACAGCCTTATATTAACACAGGTCACAATCCTATGTTTGAAAGAGTGACTTCTCGAGAGCTTTGGAGAATAAATGAAAGTAACTGCAAGTTACTAAGTTTCACAAGCTGAAGTGGGCTTCATTTCATTGATGCTCAATTATATTTGGAAAAATTCTCTTTAAATGGCTATATTTTAACCTTGGATGAACATCTATTTGCAATGTGAAGTCAAGCATGCTCCAGTTTAAGGAATTCACAAAAGTTCAAGATTGTGGACTAGAACCCAGTCTCAGTATCAGAGTCTAGAAAATTTCTGTTAGTTGTGTATCAACAAAGACAGGTCAACCACTTGTTTTCTGTTTTCTCTTTCAGTTAATAAACTGTTACAGTAGACCTGTGCTGTGGAAGCTCAGGGAGTCTCAGTTGCATAATTTGTCTGTTCTTATTGCAGAAATATTCACACAATCATAGAAACATTGATTGGGGTTGACATCTGGATGTCAGTAACTCCATCCCTCCATTTAAAACAAGAATTATTGCCATTGTTAGGTCATTATATCTATCACTAGCTATCTTGTCTGTCAGCAACAGTAAAGCAATGGGTTTGCCTAGCTGAATATTGAAAAGCATGAAAGTCCATCCACTCTCTACCTCGCTGCTTTCAGTGCTGCATTGCCCTGTGGGTGAAGAAATTCATCCCAATGAACCATCTGAAAATTCAAAGTCACAGTACATGTGCCTTGCCCCTTGTTTTATTCTCTGCTACTGCCAAGAGAAGTCTTTAATATCTATAATATCAAATTTGCAGACAAACCAATTTGGCGCATAATGTCAACCTGCTGGAAGGAAGGAAGGCTCTACAGAGTGATCTGGACCGGCTGGATCAATGGGCCAAGACCAACGGCACAGGGTTCAACAACACCAAGTGCTGGGTCCTAGACTTTAGTCACAATAACCCCATGCAGTGGTATCATCTGGGAGAAGAGTGGCTGGAAAGTGGTCTAGCAGAAAATGACCTGGGGGTGCTGGTAGAAAGTGACCAAACGTGAACCAGCTGTGTGTCCAGCTGGCCAAGAAGACCACTGGCATCCTGGCCTGTATCGGGAATAGTGTGGCCAGCAGGACTACGATAATGTACTCAGCACTGAACACTGTACTCAGCACTGCTGAGGCCACACCTTGAGTACTGTGTCCAGTTCTGGGGCTCTCTTTTCAAGGACGTTGAGATGCTGGAGTGTGTTCAGAGAAGTGCAGTGAAGATGTGAACAGTCTGGAGCATACATCTTGTGAAGAGTGATTGAGGGAGATGGCATTGTTTGGCCTGGAGAAAAGGGTACTCAGAGGATACTTTACTGTCCTGTACCGGAAAGGAGGTAGTAGTCAGGTGGGATTTGGCCTTCACTCTCAAGCAACTAGCAATAGGACAAAAGAGAGAGTGATCACTCATTGGAATGGACTGCCCGGGGAGATGGTGGAGTTGCCGTCCCTGGAGGTGTTTAAGAGAAGACTGGATGAGGAGCTTAGTGACATGGTCTAGCTGGGGGTGTTGGGTTGGATGGTCCTGTGGGTCCCTCCTGGCTCGGAGTGGCCTGTGCACCTGTGAGGGAACTAGGTTTATGTTTACCACTCTGGGGTGTGTGTTCGATCTCTGTACAGGCGTTACATGGTGAGTTGGACTAGATGATCCTTGTGGGTCCCTTCCAACTCATAGTATTCTGTGATTCTGTGAAAAGGTATTAGTCTTAAGCTGTACCAAATGAGGTTTAGAATTTCTCCACAGAAAGGGTGATTAGCTATTGGAATGGGCTGCCCAGGGAGCTGGTAGAGTCACTGTCCCCGTAGGTGTTTAAGGAAAGACTGGGCATGCGCTTAGTGCCATGGTCTAGCTGACGTCATAGTGTTCAGTCATAGGTTGGACTTAATGATCTCAGAAGTCTTTTCCATCCTAATTGATTGTGTGATTCTCTGGACGAGCCCAGAGAGTGTTGGTGAATGGTGTCACATCCAGCTGGAGGCCAGTCACTAATGGAGTCCCACAGGGATCAGTGCTTGCTGTTCAATATCTTTATTGATGATATAGATGAGGGAATGGAGTCCACCATTAGCAAGTTTGCAGATGATACCAAGCTGGGGGCAAATGTTGAACTGCCAGAGGGTAGAAGGGCCCTCCAGAGGGACCTTGACAGGCTGGAGAAATAGGCAGACTCCAACAGTATGAGGTTTAACAAGACTAAGTGCCGGGTTCTTCAGTTCGGCCATAACAACCCCATGCACCGCTATCGGCTGGGGGAGGAGTGGCTCGAGGCTAGTGAAGTGGAGAGAGACTTAGGTGTACTGATCGATAGGAAACTCAATATGAGCCAGCAGTGCGCCCAGGTGGCTAAGAAGGCCAATGGTATCCTGGCCTGTATCAGGAACAGTGTGGTCAGTCGGTCCAGGGAGGTTGTCCTTCCCCTGTACACAGCGCTGGTCAGACCGCATCTTGAGTACTGTGTGCAGTTCTGGGCTCCCCAGTTTAAGAGGGATGTTGAGCTGCTTGAGAGGGTCCAGAGAAGGGCAACGAGGATGGTGAAGGGACTGGAGGGCAGGCCCTACGAGGAGCGACTACAGGAACTGGGACTGTTCAGTCTGGAGAAGAGGAGGCTCAGAGGGGACCTCATTGCTGTTTACAACTACCTGCGGGGAGGTTGCAGCCAGATGGGTGTAGACCTCTTCTTCCAGGCTGACGACACCAGAACGAGAGGGCACGGCCTCAAGCTACACCAGGGGAGGTTTAAACTTAATGTTAGGAAGTGGTTTTTCACAGAGAGAGTAATTGCATATTGGAATGGGCTGCCCAGGGAGGTGGTGGAGTCGCCATCCCTGGAGGTGTTTAAGAGAAGACTGGACGAGGAGCTTAGTGACATGGTCTAGCTGGGGGGTGTAGGGCTGGATGACCCTGGGCCCCTTCCGGCTCGGAGTGGCCTGCTAGACTGTGAGGGATCTAGGTTGGTGTTACGCTCTGGGATGTACTCTCGGTCTCTGTACGGGTGATAGGTGGTGAGTTGGACTAGATGATCCTTGTGGGTCCCTTCCAACTCATAATATTCTGTGATTCTGTGATTTACATTGTAAAACATCTCTCCTGTATGGACTGGACCTTAGGTGAATATTGCCGAGAGAAGGTGAAATGTAATACTCAACAGATGGCTTCAGCCCACACTGTATTTTTTAGAGGAGGACTTTCCTGTGCTATTTTCTTACAAGCTGATCTACTTTAGCTACACAGAAAACAGCTGTGGCAGTTCTTAAGAACTGTTTGCTGATTGAAGCCATGTAATATTATTAGAAGCATTTTTAAGTATTTAAAAAATAACAATGCTAAATGATCTAGGATCTTCATGGAACAGCTGATATGCTGGTACCATTCTCAGAGATGTATTGCAGCTGTAAATTGTTATTAAAGGAGGGAAAATGAGTACAACAGTGGGAACTATTCCAAAGGCAGCGATAAAGATCTCCTTCCTTGTCTGGAATTGCCC
Source organism: Pitta sordida (assembly GCA_013390025.1). Taxonomy (NCBI): domain Eukaryota; kingdom Metazoa; phylum Chordata; class Aves; order Passeriformes; family Pittidae; genus Pitta; species Pitta sordida. The sequence continues at coordinate 20,703 of WEKX01019480.1, forward strand.
TTTAAGCCCTAGACTCTTAATCAGCAGCAAAAGGAAGCAAAAGTTTCCTTCCCTGACTAGACCTGATTTCAACAAAGATATGAAAGTGTCTTTCACAGAATGCTCCCATCACAATCCCTGTAAGAGCTGCTTTAAAAATAAAAATTAAAATAGCTTGGTCTTTTGCTTCCTTCAGTTGTTAGACTAAATAATGAGACCAGCACCCTTTCTGATGTTCACTTTCATGAATACAAAGCTGCCCCTGTTTCACTGAGATAAAGCAGCTTCAGCAATGTGTGTTCTGCTTTGCCAGATACAGTTTATCTTGTTTAGATGGTGAAATTTCTGCAAGTAATCTACATCCAAAAAGTGAAATATAATCATCTTTATAGGAAAAAAAGTCTATCTGAAGTTTGCTGATAGATGGTTGTACTCTTCAAATCTTCCCATACCTGGGAATGTTTTCCAAATCCAGATTTGGCAGAGAATTAGGACCATTGTCCTAAAGTGTATTTCATACCATGTTATGTAAAGAGCATAAATCTCTCCTTTACTAGCTCAAGGCAAGGAAGAAACACAGGACAAACTGAAAAGCAGAGGCACATCTGTACCTCATTACTCTAAAAGAGGCTCTGGCCTTTCCAATGCTAACATAGCCCAAAGACAGGGAAGCCTAATGGACACAATGCTGACTAGGCCTGAAGAATGATGAACCCATATGGAAATGGGCTTCTTGAAAGGAACTGATGAAGGCTAACAGGAATTGGGGTCAGAGACAGCAGCTAAAGGTAGTCAGATTCTGAGGCAGAATAACACGCTTTGTTTTGAGTGTATGGCCTGGCAGGTTGCTTGAACACCCTCCTCTGAAAGAACAAAGCAATGGGAAAAATAGTAAATATTTGCAGAGAAGTTTAAATAGCATCTACATGTTGATATTGAAGGGAACTTTTATTCCTGGCATAAATTAGAATTTGGATACTTTCAAAAAGTCCCATTAACCACTTCTGTGAATCTTTAAGTGAGAAGTGTGCTAGATTTAGGCACTTGAGAAAGTTTTCCGTTGTATACCTCAAGGAGAAAGCTGTTGTTTTTTATACAGGATAATCATTACTGTAAATACAATGAGTCAGGCTATAGATCTGTCATGAAGATCTTTGAACTCAGAGTAAAAGCCATTGTTCATTGCAGTTACAGTTTGGAATACAGTCATACCTCCATAGTCACGAGGAATGGGTCTCCTGGGGGTCTCACGAACCGTCTAATCCACCAACAGTTGTGAGTCATTAATATGCACCCAGGCCATGTCCGTCATTCCACCCCCAGCCAATCAGGAGTGATGGGGAGTGTTTTCCACTCCTCCCCACGGGCTCTCAGAGCACAGGGGCACAAAGTGAAGCGTTTCTAAGACCTCCCTGCCTGGGAAGACCCCTGGAGAAGCCATAGGCTTCTCTTTGGCCATGCTGCTGCTTCTGCAGCTGACACCAGGCTGCTGCCACTGTGCATGCTTGCACTGCCTCCGTGGTGGGGAAACTCCAGGGCTGTGGTGGGGAAGGGGGTCGGCGGTTGTCTCTGAACTCAAGATGGATCCATGCCGCCAGTGCTCTTGGAGCCTGGGAAACCTTAACTTTGCAACACTGNCTGGGGCATACTGCAGGCGGGCGGCACTGATGCTTCCCTGTGTGGGGTGCCTGTGCACCCTGAGGCATGCCATGGCGTAAGCCTTCTGGGGTAGCGACTGGGCATGGAGACACACAGGAACCGGGCATGGACCATGACACGGCACCGTAGGTCTATAAACGCCACGGACCCTCAGCAGCACTCATAAGGGAGTGATCTGTGACTATCTGCAGTGAATGGGAGGCACCACACGCCCTCCCTGCAGGGCCAGGCAAGTCCCGCCCCATGGGGAGCACCAGTGCCACTCCTTGGCGAAGCAGAGGCACTGCACATGCGTTGACTGGGAAGCTCCATGAATGACTCCCACGGGGAAAATTTTTGTGATTCGGTAAGGTCATGATGGAGAAGTTGTAGTGCACGGAGGTATGATTCTTTAATTCAAATTGCATGTGTCCATGCCACTGCAGGGAATAGGAAATGTCACTAAATCTACCAAGTCAAACTGCCTTTATTGTAAAAAGTGTTGTTCCTGCATTTCTTTTCCTTTTTCCTACCAGTCACTCACCTCAGAACTAGAGCCCTGAATCAGTCTTTCCCTAAATGAAAATATGTTTTCCCTTTGTTTGGCTATCTTTGTTACTTTTATGACCTTTAGCAGCTTCTGAAAACTGTCACATAGAAGGCAAAGAGCTATGGTCTCTTATGTATGACTGATGAAGTAAGCATATAGGCATGTCTGTAAGATTTTGGGAATGGAACTGTACCATACCTCAAGTTCTTCTATCTGGGGCACAGGTGAATATTATGCTAAATTAGGTTTGCTGATGACTACCTCAGACCAGTCAGTCTGTAAAACCTCTTTTCCTGTTCAAGTTTGCTAGCTTTGATATTCTTATGTACAGTACTTTCAAAATGCAAAGTCTACCCAGGGAAGTTCAACCTCTGAAGTTAAGTGTGAATTTAAAACATTATTTTGCTCTTTTGCTTTGAGCAGTTCCAGTGGTCTTCAGTTTAGTCATTCTGATCTCGCAAATGTTGGTGAAATTTGTAGATTTGTTTGCACAGTCTGCATTTTTGTTCCTGATAAGTTGTCTTAGTTTGCAATTGATATTCATGTTAAGTGCTGATGAAAACACTTTACTTAAATATTAATTGGAGACAGGACAAAGAATACATTTCAATTAAAAAAAAAGGCTGGCAGTTTAAAATCCTGACCCAATTAAAACATATTGATCAGCACAGTATGAAAAATATTTTTACTTTGCAGCAACAACTTACTAGCTCAGACAGAAAATATATTCATGTGCCAGTCAGCATGATAGGAACAAATGCTTTATAACTGAGATGCTGATGTTCATTTTCTCTGCCATGTTGTGAAAGATGCTTTACGCAGACTGCTATTCAGACTAGGTAAAGTGCAGACAGAATATGCATAACTCCAAGGAAACTTCTCCCATCTGTTTGTGTTTGTTGCTTGTCCTGCAGTTTTAAGCCAACTCCCAAACGGCAGAAGTGGGACATTTGTCAGGCATTAAGAGTTTGTATGGAAAGAGCAGGGAAATAGTCAGTAAGCAGGACTGTTTTCAGTTGGAAACTAGAAGGTGCAGGGTTTGCAGGTGTCTGTGGGATATTCTTTGCTATCTGGTTGTGCAAAGCAGATGAATAGGAAAGAGCTGATAGCAAGGCTCCAAAGGGCAACAGATTTCGGTGAGTATAGGAATGGGGCTGACAGTGATGCTTGCTTACACAAGGGTAGTGTTCTTGGAGTGGGTTTTAATCTGAGTTAGATGCATGAATACAGATGTCACCAGGAAAGAATTTGAGATGTTCAGGTTGCCAGAGGTTGTGAAAGAAATTAACAAGGGGTGATAATGTGATTGGTCACATGTTTGCTCTCAAAGGTTTTTTTCCCAAGACAGCACTAGCATGGGTCATTCATGCTGCACAGTGTGGAGGGAGGGTGTCCATGATTATTTTGACTTCCCCATGTTCAGTGTTCAATTCAGGGCAATAATCATGAATTATGGTTTTTTGTTATCCATGCATCCAATTACCATTCATTAACTCTGGGTTTGGGACAGGTTTTTATATGAAACTCTAAGGATATACATGGGAATGTGTGCTTGCAGGGTGCCATAGTTTGTCCTTGCTTTTTGAAATTTTCAGAAAAAAGTATGAAATTATCACTTTCTGCACAGAATCTGATGTTTTGCACAGATATCACTGGGTGAAGGCAGAGTCAGGCTGCAGATATGGCAATGAAGTGGGGGGGTTAGCTCCTAGGTTTAATTTGTAATGATTGGATTCTAAGCTAAATTTAGAGGGCCTTCTTTATTATAAGTTCTTCTGACACTGTCAAAGGGTCAGTTAACTGATACAGACAGCTGCAGAGCTAGGGTTTTATATAAGCTCCTGTTTACCAGGTTCTTATATTTATCAAATGTAATTGAGAGTGAACTTACTTTGGGTATTTGTCCAAGAAGAAGAGGGTTTGGAGCATCAACTTAAATATCAAAGTTTTTTCTATGAACAATACCAGAGAAAAAGACAGTTTTGTTGGCAGAAATTAAGTAAATTTGAGAAGATCAAGGAGACAAGAAAAAAGAGCATAGTATGGGGTATTAAGAGGGATCAGAGTAGCGTGGGAAGATAACAAAGAAAGGGACAAGAAACAGCGAGGATGTGGACAGACGGAAATAGAAAAGGTCTACAGAAGCAAGGTAAAAGGAAATAGGTAGTAGGGATCGTGAGGAACTAGCAATTGGACTCTGAAAAGTTACTATCTGAAAAGGTTGAGGAAAAACCACACATATCCCTTCTGATGATCAGCCTGAACAGAGATTAGCAGTCTGCTGTGAATACTACTGGTGCCTCAAATGATAGAGGTCTGTGCCATGGTATTAAAAATCCATCTCTTATGATCGGAATTGCTTGAATTCTCTAAGATCTGGAAAAGGGCATGCAAATTACTGCATGTGAAAAGTATTAAGCTTGTAAAATCAAGCTTCTGTCAACCATGCCAGAAAAATAGTTACCTGTACTGTTTTAAGCAGATTGTCTGTAACATGCATTATCATACATTCTAAATGACTTTTCCCCCCTCAGTGGTTTCATGGGTTTACCTAATATGAATTATGTGACCTTTCATGACTCTCAGGGTTTTTTCAATAAACAGAGAAGTATTAGTACAACCTTTTGGAGGCACTACAAGTACTTTTAGAGGATTACTAATTTCTCATACTCTAACTCAAATCTGAGCTAAATTTCTTTACTGAATAATATCTTGAAAGGAACCACAAGAAATTGTTATCTGATGGAAATAAATTGAAACTGCTGTGATTTCTTGATACAATTTATCTTTTAAAAAGGGAAATCATTCATAGAAAAGTAAATGTACGTCATAAAAAGACTCTTTCAATACATAGTTAATTTGGTGTTTTCAAAGAACCATGTTCTGCGGGCACATCAAAAGATCTAGAGAGTTTGTAGGGATTTAGTAAAGTACCAGCTTAAAAATGAGCTAAAGAATGCTTAATGTCTCAGCTTTCTCACTGATTAATGTGTATTTTTAGTAGCTCCTTGTCTTTTGACTAATGAATTATTTAATTAGTCAAATTATTTAATAAACTGTGTATGGTTGATATCCTCCAAATAACATATGTAACATGTTAAAGTTAATAAAGAGGGAATTATTGGTCAACAGTTTATGAATAGCACCAATAAATAAATGACAAAAGGACACTTCTCTTAGTTATATAAATTACTCTTTATCTTGAAGACTTCTAATGTAGCCCATTGTTAAATGCCTGCTATGAAATTTTTAGTACTTCTGACTTTCATTAGTCCAAAATCTTTGAGTGGTTCTTAATCACACTGCCAATTTTTAAGCAGCTTTAAGACACCAATAGAAATTACTTCTTTAAAACCCACTAAGTCCTGACCTGTAGGTATTAACCTATTCCTCTTTAGACATAAAGAGTGTTGATTTTAATGTATGTGCAAGCAAGTTCTAAATTCAAATTCAGTACCCCTGTAGCAGTAAAAAGGTTAGTTTCACTCCCCACTGTCAGTCTCACCCCGCACCATCACTGCTCCAATGGTAAAAAACTTCAAAAAGGGGAAATATGTGAAAATCAAGAATAAGTTATACTGAACCTAAAGTGAGTAAATATTTGCAGGATATAAGGAGGTTACTGCAGGACTGCATATTGGAATCCCAGCAGTGTATACCACCTGTTAAGAAGGCTTGAATAAGGGTGAAAAGGAAGCAAGCATGTCTAATCAACACAAAAAGTAGGTTATTAGAATAAGAAGGCATCTTTTAAAAAGCTGGAATTGCATCCAAACAAGGAAAAGACAAAGGATTTTAAAGTCTGGTAGATTAATTGTATAAATGCAATAGTGCATGTCAAAATAGAGCTCAAGGAACAATGAACTAAAAGGATCAAATGAATACTAAATATTCTCTCAGACATATGAAGAGCAGGAAGCATACCAGAGAAGCCATAGAACCAAATGGTGCTCAAGGCATCGAAGAAGCACTGAGAGGGCAATAATACTTCTGAGAAGCCCAATGAATTCTTTACTTAAGCTTTCACTGTGGACTAAATTGGAAATCCATGTTAGATCCCTTTGGAGAGAGACGTTCCTCAGAGAGTACATCTGACACTGAAGTGGCTGAACAGGTTGTGGAAACATTGCTCAGTTGGTTGAAATCTGGGACTAATAACACCAAGGTCATGTGTTCAATCCCCTGCATGGGGGGGGCATCACGAGTTGGACTTGATGATGGTTGTTTGTCGCTTACAACACAGAATATTCTTCGATTCTGAGATTGACAGTGGAAATACTAATTGATGATGGACAGTATTGATCCACGTGTTTTAAGAGAAATCAAGGATGAAATTGCTGAATTGACAATGGCAGTGTGTAACTTCATTTAAAATTACTTTGGCACATGGCAAATGTACCGAAATGTACCACTGGACTGATCCCAAATATTATGCCAGTCTTTAAAACAAATTCCAGGGAAAATGTGGGAAACTACACATCTGTAGCACAACATTTACACTCACCAAGCTAAAATTCTGAGAAATTAAATTAAAAGTAAAATTCTGAGTAATAATTAACTTAATGGACATGTGAATATATGTGATTTGTGTGGGAAGATGGTTGGTTCATAATTAGTCAAGTTAATTTCCTTTAAAAGCTCTTGGGAAGCCAAGGACCCATGGATTGTCTATGAGGTGAGATGCAAGGGGTGAAGGAAAATGTCAATTGCAACATTTCAGAAAAGTCACCAACGTCTGTGAAGGTCCATACCCGAACCTGTGTTGCTGAAATGACCAGAGAAGGAGAGGGTGAGGAATACAGTGAGTTGTAAGTGAAATGATTTACAGAGGACTTGAGGTTATTCTGATAGTAAGGATGAAATATAGGAGAACTTTTAGGACTAGTGACTGGGCAATAAAAAGTTAGATAAAAGTTGATTACAGTAAAAGTAATGTAGAAAAATTCTATTTTGCCTAAGATAGAGGAGTCTGCACTGACAAATGACATTCAGGAATGAAGCCTTTGGATCACGAACAGCAACTCAATGACAAATGTCAATTTTATGTCTATTCAATAGACTTCAAAAAAATGCAAAATAAAAATTAGGCATGATTTAGAAAGGAATGAAGGGCCAAAGAATAGCACTATTTTGCATGTATAAATGCATTATTCACTCAGCATTCTGCCTCCTTTATCATAAAAAATAATAAAATAAATCATGAAATCATAGAATATGCTGAGTTGGAAGGGATTTATCAGGATCATTGAGTCCAACTCCTGGCCCTGTGAAGGATAGCCCAAGAATCACATCACAAGTGCCTGAGAGCATTGTCCAAATGCTGCCTGAACTCTGTCAGGCTTGGTGTTGTGACCACTTCCCTAGTCTCATAGGCTCCCTGGGGAGTATATTCCAGTTCTTGACTACCCCCTGAGGGAAGAACCTTTTCCTGATATCCAACCTAATCCTCACCTGAGTCAGCTTCCTGGCACTTCTTTGAATTCTGTCACTGGTCATAAGAGTGACCTGCTTTTTCACTTCACCTCAGGAGGGCTTTGTAGTCCACAATGAGGTCTCCCTTAAGTCTTCTCCAGGCTGAACAAACCAAGTGACCTCAGCTGCTCCTTATAAGGCTTCTCCTCCAGACTCCTTACCACAACCGTGGCCCTCCTCTGGATGCTCTCCAACAGCTAAATGTCTTTTCTCTATTGTGGTGCCCAAAAGTGCACACAGTACTCAAAGTGAAGCCACAAAATACCCCCAACCAAAAAAAAACAAAAAAATGAAACTTGACTAAAACTGGAAAAGGCCCAAAGAAGATAGACAAGGGTAATGGAGTATATGTCAGAACCATGGTCAGTGTAGGATTTGCCAATTTGGGAAAAAAGGGCTAACAAGGTAATATGATAGAGGTCTTCAGAGTCAACAATGTTCACAGGTTCACAGGTTATTTTGAGTTGGAAGGGACACATAGGATCATCCAGTCCAACTCCCAAGTGAGCACCCACCCAGGGATTGAACCCACAAGCGTGGAACCATGGGTACCACGCTCCTTCCATCCAAGCCTCCCATCATCTAGGCCATGTCATTGAGCTCCTCGTCCAGTCTTTTCTTAAACATTTCCAGGGATAGCAACTCAGGCAGATTAAAGTCTCCTGCAAGAACTAGGGCAGCTGATCTTGAGGCTATCCCTAGTTGCTTGAAGGCAATAGGTCTGCCTCTTCCTCCTGATCTGGTGGTCTATAACATACTCGGAGCAGAATTTCAGTTTCGTTGGGTATCCCTCTTACCTTAACCCATAGGCTCTCTACCTGATGTCAGGTTCCATGGTATCAAGGGTTGCTTTAATATAGAGGGCCACTCCCCCATCTCTTCATCTTCTCTGAACTCTTCTGAAGAGTGTGTAGTTCTGTGTGTTGGAGGAGGGGCCAGGTTGGAAACTACATGGCAGGGACAGAAGGCATATGGCAGAGGGGTCAAAATGCCCACCATGCCCACTGAGACACTTGGCCCAGCCTCTAATAGCCTGAACTGCCTCTCACTCCTGACCGGGGCCACAGAACGATCAGTGAACCAGAGGTCTCGCCTAGGTCTCGCAGCCATGCTGGGCAGACCACGTAAATATGGGAGCATATGTCTCCATTTTCACCTTCTCTTTCTCCAGCCACTCCCATGCAAGCCATACTTCCATTGGACTTCAGGTAGTAACTGTTTTTCCCTTAATCTCTTTCCTTACTCCTTTTCTCTCCTTCTGTCTTTCTTTACTCATGTTTTCTTCTCTAAATCTCTCCTTTTCTTTACTCTTTTCTTAATCTATTTTGTGTAACTTAAACCAGATGGGTTGCATTTTACTAAACTGGTGTGCGTTACTTTGTGCTGAATGCTTTTGTGAAATGCTTCTGCCTTGGTTGTATGGTATCCATGTAAAACTTTTGCCAAAATCTTTATTGTTTCACTAAATTAAAAGAAAATCTCTTGGGAAATTGTGCCACCATTTTCTCTTTATGCAATTTTGAGATAGTAACAAATTTTTCAGAATTTTGGTATGCAAACTTTAAAGCCTTAAATATATCTTTAAAAGTAATGCTTCCAGGTACGCTTGTGGCTTTGAGACTGGAGTGTTACAAAAAGAGCTTCAGCCTCTGCATGAGCAGTGAAAGACCAAACAAGGTGATATGGGCTTGCTGCTAAGCAGGAGTCTTGATTTCATGGCAGCAAGCATGGAAATTTACAAATTTCTTCTATATCCTGAATTATAAAAGCCAGTCTTAAACCATTAAATCTCAATAATACATATTTTTGATACACAGAAGTCCTTTAGGACTTCATACCTGTAGGTTTACTTGTTGGCATATGGCATATGTTTTTACCATACAATTTTCTTCATCTAATGAGGAAATTTAATTTTTAAGGTCAAGCAGGGTTTAGTACTTACATTTGGTTAATCTTGTGATATTATCAAGGACAGATGAAGAGACAGGTATTTTTTAAAGCCAACACTGGAAATAAAAGAATAGGATGTATTTTGAATATATTCAATATTATTGCATGTCCTGGATTGAAATCCTGTTGGAATTTATTTTTCTCCATCCCAACTGCATGTCTTCTTTCCCCCTCCTTTCCCCAAGGGGACTGGCTCTAGGGGTCTGGGTCTTCTCTGCACCCATGGCTGCCACCCCCAGGGAGTGGGGAAAGTTGGTGGCACTGCCTCAAACCCGGAGAATTCCTGGGCTTCCCTTTGGCCACACTGCCGCTTTCACCACTGCCACCACTGGGCTGCTCCTGCTTGCACCGCCACCACGGTGGGGAAGCTTGTACTGGGGCCGCAGGGGGGCAGGGGCTTGGGGAATGCTTGGCCTGTGGCTCCAAAGGAGGCTGCAATCTGCTGGGGAGGACCCCTGTGTCCCCTGGCTCAGGTTGGCGCAGGTGCGTCCTGCCAGAGCTCTCGGACATAAGGATCCCTCAACTTTGCAACACTCTGCAATACCCTGGGGCCCCTTACAGCAGCGGGTGTCAGAGGCAGGCAGGGCAGAGGAGGAAAGCAGAGGCTAGCTCCTGCCACAGTCCCTGTGGAGGAGGATGCAGCACTGTGGAAGTGCTTTCCCTGGGGTTATGTGTCACCAGGGACCCTGGCTAGGGTTAGAATGACAGGGGAGGGCGTGACTTCTGTGAGCTGCGCTGGGTCTCAGTGCCCGCCTGCGGCCTGGGCTAGCCAGGGCAGCCAGCACTAATGCATCCCCATGCAGGGCCCCGTGTGCCCTGAGGCGTGCCATGGCACCATATGTTAGACTATAAACCTTCCCTGATAGGGACCGGGCACAGAGACGTGGCCTGGGCCACCTGCTGAGGCAGAACAGGACCGCGGCATGCCACAGTACTGTGTGTTACACTATAAGCCTTCCCTGCTACGGAGAGGGCATGGGACAATAGCACGGGCTGTCTGCCACCACGAAACAGGACTGTGCCATGCCACGGTGCCGCAGGACTGTAACCCATATAAACCTCCCCCACCACATAACCTCCGCAACACTTGTAAGGGAGCAAATTGTGGCGGCCCCCAGTGAGTGAGAGGTGTTGCCACCCGCCCCTGAGGAAGCACTAGCACCACCCCTCTGTGAGGCAGAGCTACTGCACATGCGTTGAGCTGGAAGCTCCATGAATAGCTGAATAATATTCGCTGAAAAATATTCCATGAGTCAGCGAAAATGCAAATCAGTAGGCACAAATATGCAAGGTATGACTGTATATATATTTATTTAATAAAAGACATGTTGTTCCTTTTTCTATATTTTTCAGAGAGTTTCTTGATTTCAAATATAATAGTACAATTGTCTTAAAACCAAGACATTACATATCTTTGTAGCTACAGAAAAAACCTTGAAAACATTAGAAAAAACCTAGAGTAGGAGGCTAAGAGACAAAAGGGTCCAAATTATTATTCAAATCTTGAAAGATAAGCTCATCACCTGGATTTTGAGGATCAAATGAATATATTTGATTAATAGATGAAATTGCTTGATACAAAGCTGGATTTAAAAAATGGACAAGTTCTCATTAGATATTGTGACATCTGCTGCAAAAGAAAATAAGTAGAGGTATGTTTACAAAAACACTATTAAGAATTGATCTGTTGAAATGCTTTCTGAGTCTCTTTTGGTATCAGGCAATGTCATGTTTGCGGTTAGGACTTTAACATAATTAAGTAAAATTATCAGCATGTATTTCACTAAAAAGCATAATTTCTTTACTCATAATGAAATAGAACTGACAAGTCTTGTGGAATGCACAGAACCTTTACTTCCTTTTAAATACAAGATAACTGACTCATGTCACTGTGTCCCAAGGCAAGGTCAGACATAAATTCTACAACATTACAGGCAGTAGAAGATAGACTTCTGGACCGACAGTTATGCATCGTAAACATGGTAATCCCTTGTGGATTGTTTAAAAAAAAAAAGAATGCTTTGACATTTAGGAATTTGATGATGTTAGAAGAGTTGACCTTAGAAAAGCCATCAGTGACTTGTTGCCACAATTTGGTGAAGCAATTAATTTGTGATGTGTCAGTGAATGAGCATGATAGACTTAACCATCCTCCCATCTTCAGACAGTGTTGCAGGGGGTTGACGTCCCCCATCCTCTGGTGGTTTACAGCAGCAGTTCCTGCAGAATTGAGTGACTAACGGTACAGTGCAGATTCAGACTCAATAGTCATGATGCATATTTCCTTCAGTGCCTACAGCTCTTTGTCAGTATACTTCAGTCATTATTTGCATCATCATTACAAGTCCTGTCTCTCACGTTTCATAAAAAAAAAGAGTGTTACTGTTTGACATGTGCACAAAGAGCTGAAAACAAGGGCCTTAACTTTATTTTTGCTACTTTTGCTAGTCTTGTTTTTCCAGCTAGAGATTTAATTTGTAAAACAAGACTGGAACCCTTCCTTCTGACTCACCTGTTTTGTTCAGTGTATCTCAAATCTTAAGTATTTCCTTTGCATTCCCTTTTTAAATACCATCTGTTTTAAATAAAAAATAAATTGAGATGTTGTGTTTATATTCAAGTTCTTTAATGGTACATGTAGATACTACCATATGGTTCTATTTCATTTCTAAAAGGAAATTCTTTCACCTGTTTAACAGCTGAATAGGAAACCTTCAGAGCTATTACTGTTCCCAAATAAGTTACTTCCTGCCTAGATTTCCACACAGAAGTATTCCAAAGCTGTAGAGACAGTGTACTTTTGATCAGTTACTGGTTTTCCACTGTCTCTTAGCTTATCTACTTTATAAAAACAATGAAACAAACAATAACAAAACCCCCTAACTCTTAAATGATACATTAAATGTTGGAATATGTACATGAGCAAGGAAGTGGTTCAGACTGGGACTTCCTTTTCATGATATCATTAGCTAGGATAGTAGGACTGTACCTGACCATCAGCATTCTTGGACATTACTGCTATACAAATTTTCAGCTTATACTCATGGGCAGAGTGCGGGCCATATATGAAAGTCTGTACCTGAGGATCAAACAGGGGTGGGCAAAGAAAACCAGTATCAAGTTAAATGTATAGTGTAAATATTTCCTGAACAATTTCTTTTGCAGATGGAGAAGAGCATTTATAAAGGATCAGAACTAACTTATGGTAACCTCAGTGCAGGAAACAATTTTGAGCTAACTTTGTGTTTGCCTAGGTTCAGAGGCCTGGGAACCAGATGAGCTTTTGGTGCAACTCCATATAGCCACAGGGCTAGAAGTGAGTAGGAATGGTTTTTTCCTATATCACACTAATTAGTGTGTTAAAAACTATTTCAAATCCACCAAGATGAGGAAGGAAGTTGTCTCAGGGTATCTTATGTGTCTGGATGATCCTTTAGGCCACCTAGGTTAAGCCCTTGTTCTTGTGTCTTCATTTATGCAGGAATATATTAGCCCCTTCAGGGTGACTCTTTTTGGATAGAGTAAAAATGGGCAGGATATTTCAATTTCTCTCTTCAATGCTTTTCTGTGTTAATCATTAAAATTTTGGCAAGGCCAGCTGTGAAGACTGTAACTTGGGACAGTGGAATCTAAAGTTCAGGTCCTTGCTCCACAAAACATGATGAAAACCATGAGAAGGGGGCCATTCCAACTGCAAATACAGTGAAATCTGCTCAGCGTTCACCTGCAGCCTGGTGTCTATGTTGTGACACTGAGTCAGACCAAAATGTAATTTAATGTAATTTAAACCTGAGCCTATCTTGCTGTCTATTTTAATGTATATAATTTGGATCAGAAGTCTCCCAAAATGAAATTTCCATTGATATTAATACATGCCTGTTCCTATTCATTGGTATCTTCTCTCAGTTTGGATCAAGAGTACTGGGTGTTAATTACAGTGTGGTAGAAAAACATCCAACGACTCATAGGACCAGCTGAGATTAATAAGAGCTTGAGAAAAAGAGATGTGCCAGCCATGGACTTGCTGGCAGGGAGAACTAGCAGGGAGGACCATACTGGTGGCTGTCTATCTTTTACAGACTTGTTTTTGTGTAAGGTATTCCTTAGCAGGCCTGTATCTTCCTGCCACATTCCAGTTCCACATGGAACTGTCTCTTTACTCTGTTTTGATTATCTAAAAGGACACTTGGAAT
>WEKX01019480.1:43614-55114 GCA_013390025.1 Pitta sordida
GGAGTGGCCTGCTAGACTGTGAGGGATCTAGGTTGGTGCTACCACTCTGGGATGTGCTTTCAGTCTCTGTACGGGTGTTAGATGGTGAGTTGGACTAGATGATCCTTGTGGGTCCCTTCCAACTCATAATATTCTGTGATTCTGTGATTCTGTGATTCTCACCATGGATGAGGCACTGCTGCTGAACAAAGCAGCTGCCTGGAGAAGCTTGATCTGTCAAGAAGATTCAGTAAAAGGGTAGGGCCTGTTGGTGAAGGAAGTTGTTCTCTGTCTTTCATTTCTTAAGATGAGTTGAGGGAAAGAGTATCTGCTAAAATGTTAGGTCTTACATGTTTGTGAAGGACACCTTTGCAAATAAGGTAATTTTCCCTTCGAGGATCCAACTATGTAAATTAATTCAGTTTACTAAGTTCTGTGTGAGTCAAGTGTGTCTGGCAATGAGCCAGCAAACCTCTTTAGTGAGTTGCCCAAGGTCAAGGGGAAAATCACTGACAAAAGCTAGTGCAGAATTCAGGTCTACATATCCCACATCACATAAGCATGATTCATTTTAGCGATGTGGTTACAGTGTTAGGGTTAGACAGTTCAAAAAACACAGTAGATCTCTGATCTGGATAAAAATGCATGCATTAGGGTCAATTAGACATGTTGTAAATTATGTTAGAACAGTGTATAACATTCAACATTGGCAAAAATCCCTGCAGAATCATAGAAAGCTTAAGATTATAACTGCATGCAATGAACAACTTCATTGTTTCAATACAATTTTTTATGATCTGAAGACCATGTTTGTTATTAATATATATTTTAGGCATATTTGCAATGCTTGAAGTCAATAAGGGAGAAGATAGCTGAAAAATTTGACCATAATTTGCTTTTAGTGCAGTGTTCTGGTACACTAGTGTATGATCCTTTTTAATAGATGCAGTTTCCACATTTTTTTTCAATTTCTTTCTCCTGAAGAAGTAGGATCAGCATTAAAGAAAAAATAAATTCAAGATAACACACAATGATTTTTATAGGAGCTTTATTATTACGTTTTCTCATTTGACTTTAGGGGGTTACTTCAATAATAAGTGAGTCTATGTTATGTATATGAGACATCAAGGACATCCTTTAAAAAAACCTGAATCTTCAAAACCCCTGAATATTAAAAAACCCCACACTTTTTTCATTGTTGCAAAGGCTTGACAAAAAAATGGACCATGATTCATTTTTTAAAATATTCAATTGGCATAAAATGGTATTGTTCAAATTTTTAACATTGAATGAATGTTTACTCTGAAAAATAAAATATTAAATATTAATGTGGTGGTTTTTATTTTGATTTATTTTCCCCTGACCGATTACACTTCAGAGGAAATAATTCAATGAAATTAGGTTATATACTTCTGCCAGTTTGCACTCTTTCTCCTGGAAAATCATCTAGAGATAAGCTGGTTATGAAAAAAGTGCACTATCAATATGGGGAAATTATCTTAGCTTTGCTAATCCACTTTGACCAAGGTGATATGTCCAGTAAGCTCACTGTTTTATGAATGTTTACAGTCTCAATAAGTGCTTACTATGAAAAATTAAAATCAGATAGATGTGGCTTTTTTAAATACTTCTCCACATCAGTCTTCAAAATGGGGTCCCAGATTCTCTGGTCTGCAGAGACTTTCCTCACTGACTAATTACTGTTAATCACACTGGAACATAGCTAGTGTCATAAGCATTATTTCACTTCATGAAATCCTGGACTTGAGAGCACAGACTTTGATGATGTGCAATGTCCCTGCACTAATTGCAAAGGAATTTCAAGAACAATTTTAATTTGTTCCTGGGCAATGATCATACACAGCTGTCATATTTCTGCACCTGTACAATCTGTTTTCTAGTGTCAAATTTTCAAGTCCTGGCTTTTTGCAGCTCTGAATCTCTGGTTTTCTTTGCTAGCTATTAGATTTAGTTTACTTTTTCACTATTACTTGATCTGCCAGATTTCAGAAAGCTACACAAAACTTAAACTGTGAGCACTGAGGAAGACAAGGTGAGGTGCAGGTCATCCAGGCATAAATTACGTAAACTGTATCTTTTTATTTGTTAAGGTGTCATTAAAATGTAGGTAGGCATTAGGTGACATGACTGAGTCCCACTGCCAAAGTTTTAGTAGCACATTGTGCTTTGAAATCATTCAGCTGACTAGCAGTGAGGGTCGTGGAGCCCTAGAGCACTGGCAGTGGGCTGCACCTACCGGCCCACTGGCTAGGGCATGGAAATGATCCCTCCTACTGGTTTTAAGGTTCCCTGATTCTTTAGTTGGGTGCAGGGGCGGGGTGGGTGGTGGTGCAGGGGGGGAGTAGAAGAAAAAAAAAACCAAAGAAGTAAAAAATAAAATATTAAATACATTAAATATCTTTTCCTTCTATGTTAGAAACAGAAGGAGCCATGTTGTCTGTAGTTGTCAAACATGAGCTATTGAGTTGTGGACAGGCTGGATGTGAATGTCACAGCCATAATGCAGGTGACCAGCCAGACTTGCTACAGTAATCCCTCAAATTTCATGGGGGTTAGGGACTATGGCAGTGCCATAAAAGACGAATTCTGTGAAGACCAGCAGATCATGATTATGCAAATAAGCCATGGTCATTGTCCCACACCCCTCAGCCCTGGAGCACTGAAGGGCATGCCTGGCTGCTCCCCATGCCCTGTGCTGAGAAAGGGGAGTCAAGGGGGTCTTCTCTGCCCCTTCCCTGCATGGTGGGCATGGAGCTTGCCTTTCCCCAGTGCACCTGGCACAGGGGTTGCCTCCCCCGCTGCACCAAGGACAGCTCGTCACCCCATCACAGTGGTGGGGATACACCACAGGCTGACAGGGTCCCAGCACGGCCCCAGGGAGAGAAACTGTAATAAACCATTGACATTGTGTTCCTTACCATGTAACATCTGCAACACTCATAAAGGAGCAAATTCTGGGCTGTCCCCAAGCGAGTGAGAGGTGCCAACCCCTGCCCCATGGGGCATGCCAGTCCTGCCCCCCAGGTCATGCCAGTCCCAACCCTCAGCACATGCGCACACAGGAAAATGCCATGAAGAAAGGAGGGAAGATTATGGTGTCTTCACTGAAAAAAATACTACGAAGATGTGAGGGAGCAAAACTCGAAGCATGAAGTAGTGAGGGATTACTGTATCATATGTCCTCACAGAGAAGAAAAATTGCCTTCTGTACTGTGCCATGCAATGCAAACTGGGCAGGAAAATGCAAAGTGGATCATTAAAGGGTCTAGATGTTTTGGCTTGCGTCCTTTAAAGAAGGTGGAAATCCTTTCTCCTGGGGTTGTGGTGACCAAGGTGAGAACAGACCGACAGCACATCCTGGGAATCTGCATCAATATAAATAAGTATCAGGACAAGGCTTATACCGCTCCAGTGTTAATGTAAAATAGAAGAGACATATTAGGACTCATGAGCCTTAAAACTGCAGCTGAGACGGTGACTACGGTTAACACTCAAAGCAACATGCACAGTATAAAGGGCTGTGAGGAGTCACAAAAAGGAGAGAATGATGAAGCAGTAGGAGTTGAGAGAAAGGAATTTAGGCAAAGAGGTGTATATATGTATCTATTTCCTCACACAGATCTGATATATAAAATTGCAAATAAGGTGGAAGTCGAAGATCTGTAATTCCAATGGGAGTTTAGTGAATCAGGCTTCTCTCCTGTAGTTTATGACATTACCTGAATCTTTTGATAGAACTGCAACCTAGTAATTCACAGCAGGTTGCAATTCAAGTAATATAAAACTGTCAAGGGCTTTCAATGATACCACAACTTATAAAAGCACAATTCAAAATTTAAAATAAAAATCTTGACATTGCTTATACAGTAATATACCTTGCATATTCACGCCTATTGATTCGTGTCTTCACAGATTCACAGAGTATTTCTCAGTGAATGTTAATTGGCTATTCGCAGAGCATGCCCTTGCCAGGTGGCAGGGTGGTACCTCTCACTCACTGGCCAAAGCCACCTTTATGAGTGTTGCAGAGGTGACGTGGAGAGGAAAGTTTATAACACAGTGTATACTCCAGTGGTATCGCCCGTGCTAGGAGCAGGGTGTCCCACCACGCCTCCCCCCTAGATGTCCCGGCTACGGACGGGGGAAGCCATGCCAATAGGTGTGCTAACTGCAGTGGAATACAAGCGTTAAGTGCTCTGTGTCCTCAGGGGCTGCACTCCTGGTGCCCGGTGCACCTGATGATATACGTAGCCCCAGGGAAAGCACTCCTGCAGCACTGCAGCCTCCTCCACAGGGGCTGTGGCATGAGCTAGCCTCCCCTTCCCTCTCTGCCTCACCTGCCCATGTGTGCCAGGACCAGTGTCCCAGCATGCAGTACTCTCAAACGTTTGTCCCCGCCAGCACCTTTCTGAGGAGCGTCTACAGAGTGTGAATAGGGACTGCCGTGTCCCTGCCCCACCACAGCCCCAGGAAAAGCTTCCCCACCATGGCAGCAATGCAATCATGCACAGCGGCAGCAGCTTAGCAGCAGTGAAAATGGCAGTGTGGCCAAAGGGAAGCCAAGGGATTCTCCAGGGGTCTCCCCAGTTGGAGAAGGTTCAGAAATGTTTCCCTTTGCTTCCCCGTGCTGTGAGAGGCCATGGGGACCACTCTCCAGTGCTCCAGGGCAGTGGGGGACAGGGAGATCAACGTGGCCTATGAGTATATTCATGCCTGCGGATTGGGTGGTTCACAGGACCCCCATAAGACCCATAACCCACAAATGCAAAGGTAAGACTGTAATTGGACAAGGTACTATCATCCATTAATTTTAATAATATATGAGGAAGATGAAAACTCATATTTAGATGTTAGATGCACATGTACAAATCCATGACCAGTGTATTCTTTTGATGGCAAGTATCTTATTAAGACCATTTGTGCTCTTCTTTGTTTTCAGATCTGTTTATCTCATTGCGCAAGTTGTTGAGCCTCATCTGTGCATCATGAAATTCTGAACCATCACATATATATTCCAAAAACCTAGAATATTTATATACAACAAATGTGAAGGACATCTGTCACGATAGCTGTCATCTAGAAATAAGGAAAAGCAGTAAATAACTGCTCTGGGAATGGGTCAGTGAGTATTTTATTGTCCCTGAGACAAATCAATAACCGCTTGTTTGCTGTATTTCTTGTCATCTCCCCTGGAGTCAATTGTATGCTTTATTGACCTTAATAACTACTAAAATAAATCCAGTAGAAATGAAAAAATCTCTGCTTTGTAATGAAAATATGATAGCTTACCTGTCATGCTGTCCTATGTAAAGAGCTGTGTTTACCCTGCCCCATCCCCCAGGACATTGTCACTAGGTATGTCACAAGATTATGAACTATGTACCATGGAATTTTATATGAGGTTCATCTTGTAACTCCTCTATACAGTGGAGTTACAATCTCCCAATCTCAGTTTTATCCTCAATAAATTGAATCCTGATTCCTTATGTCTTTTATAATTTCTTCAACTGAAGGGATTTTCTCACAAGGGGAAAAGAGGATAAGTGAAAGAAAAATCAGTCTACGCTGTCCATCATCACTTTTCTGTTTAAATAAAATTAGATTATTATAAAAATTTGTATTCAGAGACCAAATCTCTCATTCTCACTGCATAACTTTCAGCCTAGGAAGCCGCTCGGAAGTGCATGTTTTCCATCACTAAAGTTCTTAAAGCTGTTGATTTTGAGAGCTCTTTTAAAACATAGTTTACCTTCAGAATGTTTGGACTCCAAGTCACTAGGTCTAAGTATGGTGGTACCAGTTTTGAGATGTGAATGTTTCAAAGTTGTTTCTGAAATTCCATAGTGGCAGTGTTTTCATAATTTCAAACTAGTTTAGTAGAAACAGGGACTCTTTACTGATTTTATATAAAGTCCTAATTTACAGACCTTAAAAATCTGATGTTGTTTAATTGTCACTAATTGGATTTAGTACAGTAGTGAGTGTCCCCGCCTCTCATGCAGGAGACCGAGGGTTTGATTCCCATCGGCGAGGAAGTGGTCCTGTTTAAGAGTTGGACTGGATGATCCTTGTGGATCCCTTCCAACTCAGAATATTCTGTGATGCTGTGATTCTGTGACCTATTCATGCCTGCAGAACTCACTGTCATTATTACTTTTGCAGACTTTGATGTTCCTAACCAAGCACAGCTTCGGCACAGCTAAAGAAACACCAGCTGCTTTGTGAGCTAGATATGTGCTTATGTGCTGCCATCAGGAATACTCAGTGCCGACCCCTCATGACAGGTGTCATGGGTTAATTCCCTTCTAGGCAAAAACAGAATTATATTTAGAAGTTGGATTCCACCTGGTTAAGTTAAAAATCTTCATAAATATTTTTATTTTGAATTATTTCAAAAACTGAATACTATCAGCTGTTGAGTCAAAAAAAAAATTTGCTGATTTTTATTTGTCCACTGCATAGTGTCCAAGTTTGAGTGAGGGTAATTAGACATAATATCCCCTTTTTTGGCTACATTTTTATCACAGTAAGCATAAAGATCCACTGCAAAAGATGACATGAGATTGCTTTTCTTTGAGCACTGAAGCCATTCTGTCAGCATTTTAAATTTTGCTACAGAGAAACATATAGATAAGTCTAAATCTGAGGTCAAAGCAATTTGACAATAAACTTTTACAAAATGAAGACAATATTCTCTTTGTTGGCCTGTTTTTCAGGATGAGAATGCTTCAGTCTCCATTTGTTTCCTGCTGGCATTATTTTTTGGAATCTCAATTCTGCCTTTGTGAATTTTTTACAAATAGTGTAAGACTGGAAGAAGAAAACCTCATGAATAGATCTGATGTATTTTGGACAAAAGATGATGGGGGAGGACTACAGATGAAAAAGTGGTCACTGTGAGTGTCTTGATCATGCCACCCATTGTATAGTCTGGGTAATATAAGGTCACTCAGAAAAAAATCTCCCACTCCCCCAAAATCAAAAAGAAACTCATTTTTACTGAGAGTTTTAAAGCAGTAAAGAACTCTTAATTAGAAAACACTCTTGATCTGCATGAACGAGGAAGTCTTACATCAAATTGGTGCCCTTACAGACTAACCCACAGGTAACTTGTGCCGGCATTGTATTACACTTTGCAGTGGCACTGCACCGTCACATTGCACAGGGTAGGGGCAGTGCTAAGAGCTCAGATAAGTGCCGAAGAACACCAGAATACCCACGGGACCCCAGAGTGTAGCACAAAACCTTCCTCTTTAGGGGTTACAATCTGCAGCACAGAGGACAGGCATGGCTTAGCCAGAAGTGGAAGATTTATGTATTTGCCCTGTCCATGAAGCAGCATGTACTAACGATCAGTTGCAGGTAGAGGTTTGAGTAGCAGTTACTTGGCTGAAACTGGGGCTACTTTCCCACTGCATCACTGTTCAGAGTGCAGTCCAACCAACTGAATGTCATTTGTCTGTCACTTATAAGATGTAAATCTGAGAATATTTCCAATAAGGCCTTGGGAATAACTTCCAAACAGATAAAAATAGCATTGGGTGTATTTCATAAGCATTGTTATCTACTGTAAATGTTTAAAACAAGAAGGACTTGAAAATTAACACCTAAAATAGTTCACACATCCCTTCAGGTTCCCAGATTTTATTGCTAAACAGTAGTTAGTTGTTTTAAGGGCCACCTTATGAAGAGTATTGTTCCTTGATCTAGTTCAATGAAGACCTAAGCACAAGCTCATGTTCATGCTGCTGAGACATCATGCCAAGCCCAATGCGTAGTGTGACATGAGTGTGCAAACCGCTGACTGCTGCCACTTTATGCACGACAGTCCTTGCCTTTAAAAGGGCTCCAAGCAGTTACAAAAACCAACTCACATGTCAATAATTTGGAAACAAAAGGTACCTAGTAGCAACAGAAGCGAATAGGCAGAGGTGAATATGAGAGGAATGAGAAGAAAACCCTACATGTGCTTCAGTAGGTTCTTGGCTTGTGAACATCTTTAGGGTATCTTTTCACTGCATGCATAACTAACCTGCCCAACAGAACCCTACTCAGATTTTTCAAACTGCGTTAGCATTTTACACCTAAATATGGAAAAACTTAAAGTTTCTTCAACTTGAAACCTTTTATAAAACTCTTAGACTATTAACAATTATTAACTGTAAAATTAAAAATAGATACTTTTTCTATAAGAACAGTTATTCTTTCAAAGCTGGATTGTTATCTTGCTGAGGTCAAGCCAAGTGCAGGGAAAACATAAAATTATAATTCTGCAATTCTCACTTAAGTATATTGACAATGAGAATCCTTTATACCATTGGGAAGGTCAATTTCCTACAAGTCATGTGTTTTGTGGAGCATGATGGCAAAAGAGGCCTTACAATTGCTACCTCCCTTCAATGGTGTCAGCCTCATACTGTAGAGACATTGCAATAATTATAACTGCTAGAAGGTCCTGGTAAACATCAAGCACAGTGGTAGAAGAAGGTGACTTTCAGTATGAAGTTTGAATTATTTATCTCCTTTCCCTAAAGGCAGATGCTTTCCACAGCAGTAATCCTGACACCTGAGTAACAGGAAGAATTGAATTTCTAATCAAGTTAAAAAGCCCAAATGTAAACACAGTGCCAAGTCAGAGATGTGCAACCCTTTAATCTATCACTTCCTGGAAACAACAGAAAAACAACTACAAGTGTGTTAAAGTTGTGCAAAGAGAAGGGACAGAAATTTTCATCAGGGAGAGAATCTGAAGTCAGGCTAAATGGATGAGAACAAATCACCCCAGATGGGTGATGGGCCCCAAGCCACAGCACTTCTGTCATCGAGTGAGTCAGTATCCTCTGATGATATTAATAAAAGGCAAAACATACAGCACTAATTTAGGACGTATTTTGTTCTTAGCAACACTCAGCTTCAGCTTTTGATGTTTATTCTTTTAATGTTGACTTTTTCCATGAGAAGGGACTCACCTGTGTTTTTGCAGATAAGAGGAAACCTTCTCCCAACACTTCTAGACAAAAGTTGATTCACTAAATGTACATAAAAAGATGAACTATTTGTCTCTTTCAACTGGTAAAGTTTATTTAGGTCATTCAGTAGCAAAGGGTGCCCTGAATTCAACCAGGCATTTTTATTTTTAGTCAAGATAAAATATCCTTCAGATTTCTTGCCACCAAGAAATTTCACCTAGATCAGACTTTAAAGATTGCCTCTCCCAGCCAAGGCAGAGTCCTGCTGCCTGAATAGTCTTCAATAGATGAAGAGTGGTTCTAGAGCTTTACCTTTGAACTGAGCAAGGGCTTGATTTCTTGCAGCTTTTATACTGATAACTGTGACTAGGAAGAACGGTGCTATTCTGCTCATCCTCCAGATGACAGATAAATATTCTGTCAGATTTCCCTTCTGATGATTTTCCTCCATCTAACTTGATTCTGCTGGGATTGTCCTATGATTATATTGGTCTTGGATTCCTCTCTGAAGAGGAATTTTTGAAATCTTTAAACTTGAAGGAGAATTCGTGCGAGATGCAGGAGGGATTAGCCATGTTGCAGGGTTTCCAGAAGAGTTTGGAATGCTCTTGAGAAAAAAATCTCTAGCAAAGATTTAGTAGTTTTCTAACAGAAAAAATTACTGACATAATAACTAAAGGGCAAATCCCACATACACATACAAAAAAGAAATCTTTCCAGTTGAGGAATTCTGAACAAGTTACAGGGAAAAAAACCCCAAACCCAACAAATAACAAAATAAGATTCATTACTCAATATATTCCACTGTATCTGGAGTTCTACCTATTTGCAGCAGTTAGGCAAAAAGGCATGAGATTCTAGTAGTACACATCCACATGTGTTTGCTGTTTCAAGAAAGAATTTGAAAAGATCCAAATGCAAGTTATTTCCTAGTCTTTGGTTGAAAGCCCATTGGAATTATGGGGCTTACTACTGTTATGTTGATGAAAAATAGCTGGTTTGCTACCACGTTTGTTACTCAAATGTTAATAACTCTATTTATGGAATTGTTTTCTACTTTATTTTCTGTTTACAGCTTGCTGCTGCATCCTGTGCAAATCCTGTAATTCACTGACTAAGAAAAGAATGAGCATTGCTACAGTTTTATGGGTGTTAGGGGAATGGTATATGGTAAAATCATTGGGATAAGAATCAAGGGAAACAGAAGATCAAGTCTCATATATCCTTTAACAAGCTGGGTACAAAACATCACTACCATGTCTTTCCAGTCTACTAATTGTCTTATGTGACATGTAAACATGAATGCCACATACTGCTACAGGCAGCTGCATGCCAAGAATGTAGCTAACTTCCCTAGCTCCCTAGCTAACTTGCTAACTTCCCTAGCTTCCTCTAACATCTCATGCTGGAGTGCTCAGTGTCTGTGTACACAAAACAAAGGTTTTCCTATTTCTAAATAGGGAGCTAAGCTACCTCAGCATCCTTTGATTCTATTCTGAGACAAAAAACTGATGTAAGCCAGGAACTTTGCTTCTGTTTGTAACAAAGAAATGGCATGTTTATTCACTTGAATGCATTCAGTAAATAAGCAAACCTATTAAGTTATAGTTTGACTGAGTCCTAAACACATCCTAAAACTACAGATGAATAACATATCAAAGCAAAACAAGTGTATTTGGGCAAAAATTTAAGCAACCAAAATTGAACTTATCACATGAATGTAATACCAGAAAAGGATTTGAGAGGATTTCAGGTAAGATATGTTAAGTTGCAA
Organism: Pitta sordida; assembly: GCA_013390025.1. Lineage (NCBI taxonomy): Eukaryota > Metazoa > Chordata > Aves > Passeriformes > Pittidae > Pitta > Pitta sordida. The sequence continues at coordinate 54,358 of WEKX01019480.1, forward strand.
ATATGACTACAAAAGGACACAATCATTGTTTTCATTTTTATATTATTAAATGTAGGTTTTAACAACCTTCAAACGAACATTCTCCTCAATAATGTGTAGATTTGCAGTATTCTGTGTCTCAGTAGGACTGTGTGGTTGTCATTTAAGCCCTCCCAGAGTCTGTGGGAAATTCTGTCTTGCTTTGAAATGAATATTCACTCTCCTGTGCTATGATGGGATTTCTTGATTTCAAACACAGGAAAGAATCTAGGGGCAAAGGGGAAGAATATTTCTTACTATGGTATATAAATGGAAAGAAACTTCTAACAGAAGATCACTGATGGAAAGTATCAATTATCCCTCAGGCTGATAAAGTCTAAAAAATGTGAAAGGCATCAATTTCCAAGAAGCACAAGAGACTTTGAAGGTTTTTCCTCCTGGCTCTTTGAAGCTGCGACCTGGTACAAGGAACAAGTTCTAGCAGCAATGCAGAGCACCCTTGTCCTTGTATCTCTCTGTGTTGCAACAATATTTGTTTTCAAGGCATTTATCTGAACCTGCTCAGGTAATTGGTCAGAATCAAAACTTTTTCTGACAAGGTTTTTTTTGAGAAAACAAACGAAAACTCAGAACTCAAACCAAAAGAAAAGGTTGGATCATTTCCACCACCCCCATTTGCTGCACAGACCCGCAGAAATGTGATGGCTATGCTACACAAGCAAAGAGTTGAGGAAAATAAAAGTGCATCAGTAAAGTGAAACATCATGCTGGGGGTCCA
>WEKX01019481.1:0-17305 GCA_013390025.1 Pitta sordida
AAGAATTTTGCTTGATATCTCATTTTTAGTAGGCTGACACCCAGAGTCTGGTGATACTGCTGGGAGGATAGTGTACAAGCTGCTGAGTTACTACTAGCTATGAAACAATGTACTGACCTGTTATTAAATAGGCACTTTAGCTTATGGGACTCATGCCACTTATTCATCTAGATACTGAATCATAAGGAATCATGTAGTAAAGGACTCAAATGCTATCAAGTGGCTTTAGTTATATCAAAAAAGAAAGCGATGCGTGGATTTTTGTCATCAGAATATTAAAATGAAATAGTTCTGTCTTTGATATGGAAAAAAATTGCAAGTCTTTATACTATATGCCATATATGTAATTTCAGTCAGTGGCATTTTGAAGAAAATAGAGTCCATAATGGAAAACCACAAAACAGCAGCATTTTGTTCATTGGTCATATTTTCCATTACAGCTGTAGTGTGGAAATCCTGTTATGACTATAATGCGCTTTTTTCTTCCCCTGCCCCCCGCCACAAGTGTAAGGAATTACTTTATGCAGAGTGTGTAAGTCTTGAGAGTGTATTATATATCTTCAGTACCATGAAGCCAGAAGCTTCAGGTACATTTCGGTGACAATTTTAGTGGTTTCTCTATTACATATTTTGCACCATCTGTGGATAATCTGGGGAAAAAATAAAGCAAGAAGGCGCTTTATTAAAAAAAAAAAAGCATACGATTAATATCTGTGTGTGTGGCAGCCTTCAGTGATACATATTTTCAAACTTTGAATTGAAAGAAATTAAAACATAACTGATAAAAACTTTCAAATTGATACTTCTTTTGCCTTTTCTTTTGCTCTCTTTTATTTCTATTATGTTAAATGCCCACTGATGTATCCACTTGTTTCTGGTTTGTCCATACATTTTCTCATCTGACCTTGCAGGTGAAAATGCTGTCATTCTACATTTAAGTTCTTTGTATCTGACTGCTATATTGTATAAAATATCTACCATAGCCTGTGGAGTTATCTTTACTCATGCTGAAGAAATGTAGATAATGGACCCATCAAAGAAATAATTAAATGGTGTAATACCTTAAGAAGAATGCAAAGCAGATCTGCTGCTGGGTTTTGGAACTTGTGCCCATCTTCTTGGGTGGTTTTGCTATTCCTGGTTTGAATGTTAAAAGGAGAAAACCAGCTTCTGTTCTGATGACTCACTTGTGTGATGCAATTTTGATTAGTAAGATCTGCCTTGTTCAGTGAAGTTAATGTGGTTTGACAGGACCTTGATTAGGAAGCAATCATCTCTGTTGATAGTAAACAGTTGTTCACTTTCAGCAGAGATTGATGCCCTTTGTCTTGCATGAAGTATGATTTGTTGGTTTAAGTCCTGGTTAAATTTAAAAGGAAAGTGTGAGAGGAATATGAGAGAATATAGTACCAAGAGTATAAGTTTATGATAGACTCCACAGTCCTCATGGCACTGGGGCTGTATCATTTTGGCTGGCATTGAGACACAAATGGGAGAGAGCGTCAAGTTGTCTTTGAAGCACCTGCAGTGTAAAGGGTTGTGAAAGAAAGGTCTGGCTCCCAGACATATAGAGTATTTATTCCCTTATTCCTCGTTCAAGTATCAAGGACTGCTGGTTGATGGAGAAAAACAGCAGTGAGCATAAGCATAGGGTGATGAATGAAAGTATTTTTAGGAAATCTTTATAAGAATTTAAAAATGCTTGTTGTTACCATCCATATGTAGTCTCAATGATTGTATGTCCTGTCACTTTTGGTAAGAGTGTTGTTCAGAAAATCTAAAGGGACTCTAGGTAAGGAGGTTGTACTTTGATTGTTTTGTTTTGTTTACTGTGTACTGGTCTCTGTTAAGCGATAATACCATATGACAGGCTGAAAAAAATAGAGTACGTTGTGGAAACACTTCTTAAAAGAATACTTGATCAAGAAATTAAGCAATGCTTCGTGCCAGAATGCCTGTATGGTTTAATTGTTGAGGGTGTCCTTCTGACAGCTTTATGCATGCAGAGGCCCAGCTTCTTGCCTGGTCGTCATTTTAGTCATAGGGGTGTTACGGGTGGGTTGATTGAACAAGTATGTCCCTGTTTGGGCTAGGGAATCTTATCTTGCACACTACCAATTGGTTCTGGATCAATTTTCTTTTATACAGCCTAGGAAGAGACAGATGTACATGCCTACTTTCTGTTCACACTGTTGCAGAACTAAACTTTGGCAGTAATTCAGATCATGACTGTTGAGTTTATTAGGACTGAGAAAAATGTAACAAATTAGACCAGATTTGTAGCTTGGACTGGTATTCTTGTCCTCCTCTTCTGGATGTGGTCTTGGTTCAGCTAATGGCCTCAATTAATTGACATCAGCTCCCACATGCTTTTCCTAGAGAGACTGCAGGGGAAGATTTATAAAGTACATATATGAACTCTAGCTGAAATTTTTTTGTAAAAGGGAAGGTAATTTTCCACTCTTATGTGGTGTTTTCTGGTGAGGCAAATTGAGTATGGCTCCCTCTAGAGCCTGTCGACTCTGCAGACTTCTGCTTCTTGCCTTTTTCTTTTTTTCCTCCCCTCTTCCCCCGACCCCACAAATGCCTCAATGTTTTAATATGGAGCACACTGTGAGGCTTGTGTGGATTTAGAAACAGATGTTGCACGTGAATGATCTCCTGCATCATAGCATGTTAAGCAAGGTACTGAACCATTGGATAAATTAGCTGTAGACAGGTCTTTCTACTGAATTCAAGACTGTGAACTCCAAGTTCACATATCTCTTTATGTGAACTTGGTATTTTTTATTATTTTATTTAAGGCTGAAGGAAATACTTCTGCTCATTTGCTCTTTTTTCCTCCCCTTTTTTTAACCAAAAAGAAATATTTGCCTTTTACTTTTCCCAAATTATTTAGTAGAAAAGTGTAAATTAAAGTAATTTATCTTGAAATGTGCTTGGGACAAGGCTGTTTATACAAGTGTAAGAAATTGTAACATAGTATTTCATCTGGTCTACCAGGAAAAGGTTTTTCTTTTCACTTTCTCTTGTTTAATTTTTACATGTGGAATATTGGTTACAATGTAGAAAAACTGAGACTTCTGTTTACACATCACTATTTTGGTGCAATAGCAATGGAGATATTGTAATGAGGAATCTGGTTATTTTTTCAGAGTTACTAAAAGCTGTTACTAGTTTTAGAGTTCCACTGTCATCTGTTTGAGGTAGAATAGTTGCGGCACACGGTCAAGCTTTTCTAACTGGAAAGTGCTCATCAAGGGAATGCAGAATAACCAGGTACTGGCTAATACAAAGTGCTTAACATTTATCTATCAGTTGGTGGACGAGTGAGTCGGGAGTTAAATTACACACGGCAGAAGATTGGAGAAGAGGCCATGTTCAACCCCCAGCTCATGATCCAGACTCCACAGGAAGATGGTGCTAATGTACTAACAACAGAAGCACTCCGACAGCACCTTGACTCTGCACTCCAGGCCAGCAGAGTACATGTCTATATGTACAACAGGTAAGGGGAAAACTAAAAATAGTTTATATCATCAGCTAAAAATTGGACAAATGCTTTCCTTCGTGTGTATTTGATGGTTAGCATTTCTCAGCCATTCTGTTAGAGCTGTGTTTTGATCTGAATGTCACTGGTTTCTGATACTTGACATTGTAGCGTGATAGCAGTGATAAATTGGCATTTAACAAGCTGGGGTAAGTGGTGTTGGAAGAGATTCTGAGAGAGTACCCCTATAAGCTGTGGTACCGCGTGTAGCATTTATTTTGATAAAGGAATGGTATCTGTGATCTTATACATAGGACCTTATGGATGGGATTCCTAACATTAAAAATCCTTCCATATTAGAGTTGAATTCACTTGCTTATACCATCATGAAGTACATACTGTGAACAGTGACACAAGTTATTGTCCCTCCAATAGTCTGGATCTAAAGAGAAATGTAGATGTGTTAGAAATGGCAGTGAGTGGAATAATAGCTAGTTAATGACATAAACAATGGACTTGGCCTTAAAGAGTGTCTGTGTTTGGATGCAGAAGGTTGGAAGTTTGGTGTTGTCCACAGAAGAATACTAGTGGTGCACCTTAGGAAGGGTACCAGCTTTGGGCTAGGATGTCTCCGTGAAAAAAGGGTTCCTCCAGGGTTAGTTCTTATACAATGATGTGCCTGGGAGTTCTGCCTTTGAATATCAGAATATCACAGAATATTCTGAGTTGGAAAGGACCCACAAGGATCATCGAGTCCAACTCTTAACACTGTCTCCCTGGCGGGAATCGAACCCGGGTCTCCCACACGCCAGGTGGGGACGCTTACCACTGTACTAAATGATAATCATGAATCTCTCTGTCTTTTCAGCTAACTCAGCTAATACCTCTGTGAGCTAATGCTGAGGCTTCAATTATGTTTGACCCAACTCCTGCCTTGTCTAAGGCATTAGAAGTCATGGCAGTGAAAGTTGTAGCTGAAAAATGGAGGCAGAAATCCTAATGGTTTGTTTTCTTTGACTTGTGTGGGTCAGCTGCTTATGTTCTAGTCCTCTGAGCTGGAACTTGCTTCTCTCTTACTTGTGTCACTGAGTGATAACCTTAAGTCACAACTAGTCTCATTTATACAAAGGTGGATTGTTGGCCCATTAACATGTGTTGACTAGCCTGTACATGCAAAATCACCTCCCTTATTTTTAGTAAGTTTTACAAAGAATATGAGAATAACTGAAACAAATGTCTATTCTGTAACTGCAAAAAGAAAGGCCTTTTCTTTTTTTTTTGTAATTTTTTCCTTTTTGGTGAGGTTTAGCTGATCTGTTTTTAATAATACTTGTCTTACTCAATGATTCCTGCTTGAGGCCAGTATCACAGAATCTTAGAATATGCTGCATTGGGAGGGACTTACAAGGATCCAGTTTTATTCTTAGCACTGCACAGGACTATCCCCAAGAGTCCCACCATGCACCTGAGAGTGTCATCCAAATGCTTCTTGAACTCTTGTCAGGCTGATGCTGTGACTACTTCCTTGGGAAGCCTGTTCCAGTAGCAACCCTCTCTGGATGAAGAATCTTTTTCTAATATCCAACCTAAATCTCCCCTGACTCAGCTTTATGTCATTCCCTCAGGTCTTGTCACTACTTATCATGGAGATCAGTGCCTGTCCCTCCTCTTCACTTCGCAAGGAAGTTGTAACTGTAATGAAGTCTCCCTTCAGTTCCTCTTCTGAACACCTAATAGACCGAGTGACCTCAGCCACTCCTCATGCAGCTTCCTTTCAAGGCCCATCACCATCTTTGGACACTCCCTAAGAGCTTAATATCTTTCTTAGATTGCAGAGCCCAAAACTGCCACAATATTCATGGTGAGGCCACACCAGTGCAAAGCAGAGCAGGACAATCCCCTCTCTCAACCAGCTGGTGATGCTTTGCCTGATGCCCCCCAGGACATGGTTGACCCTCCTGGCTGCCAGGGCACTGCTGACTCTTATTACATTTGCCATGAAACAGGACCCCTCAGGTCCCTTTCTGCAGCACTGTTTTCCAGCATCTCATTCCCCAGTCTGTAAGTACATTCAGAGATGCCCCATCTCAGGTGCAGAATCCAGCACTTCCCTTTGTTGGACTTGGTCTGGTTGGTGATTGCCCAGTCCTCTAATTCGTCAGGGTCTCTCTGCGAGGCCTCCCTGCCTTCCAAGGAGTCAACAGCTCCTCCCAGTTTTGTGTATATGAGTTGAAATTTTTAATTTGTTACATTTTTTAAATAGTTTTTCAGTAATTATCTAAAAAAAAGATATTTGTCCTTCATATTTCTTACAGACAGTGGAAATTAGAACATTTGTGTTACAAATCAGGAGAACTCATCACAGAAGCAGGCTATATGGACCAGGTATGTCCAGCAGGCATTTAGTTACAAGGTTTGTGCATTTTCATGGTTCATCTTGTGTTAGTTTGATTATATTCTAGTGTGACTATGTTTTTCTCTCTCTGTTTTTGACAGATCATAGAATATCTTTATCCTTGCTTAATTATCACTCCTTTGGACTGCTTCTGGGAGGGAGCAAAGCTACAATCAGGAACTGCCTATCTATTGTAAGCATGATTTTTTTATAGCTTTCTAGTCTGTTTTTAATTGTATAACTGTGTATGAATTTTCAATTGCATTACCATTGTTTATTCTGATTTAACTGGAAAATGAAGTATAAAATGTAGTGTCTCTATGGAAAATATGCAACGATTTTATTTTCATTTAACAAAGATTTACCTGTTTCTTGGAGATGATTTGTAAGCCTCAATTTAAATCCTCTGTTATTTTTCCTGTTCTGCTAGCTTGCAAAATAAAATGTAAATTCTGCAGTTTAAAGAATTTTATGGTTTGGAGTCTTTTTCCCCCAAACAAATTTGTTTCTGGTGGATTTTTTTTCCTCCCATAAAATGCAAAAATATTGATTGGCTGGGAATTTTAGACCTAAGAAAATGTCTTGGGTTAATTCTCAAGTCTTCTTAAGGAATAAAACGTCAAATCCTTTGCTTATGTGATCATTAAAGAAACCATATAGTATATTTTATGGGTGGTTTCTCACAGTTTACTAGTGTGATGTTACGCCCTGAATCCTTTAAAGAGTTAATTGTTAATCCATGCAGGCATTTTCTGTTAATTATGCAAGAGTTAGCATTTGAGTTATTGTTTCTGTCCTGGTTTGCGTGTCTCTGCAAAAGCAATTTGCAATGGCTATCTCCTAACCTTTAGTGTACAGTTTTAGATGGGGAAATAAGGGAGTTTGTGTTTTCTGGTTGGGAGATTCGGAATAATGACTTAAGCCTGGTTAAGCAGATACAGTGTGGTTTGAACCACGGAATAAGGCAGTCAAAAGCCTTTCTAGTCTGTCAACATCGCAAATTCAGAAGTGGGGGGTGGGAGACGTGACAGTGATAGTGCTGACAGCTATGGTAGCAGAAAAACTTGATGCTGAATAGTCAAACTGCCAGGGCATTTGAGGGAACACAGTGTTGTTATACATAAACAAAAATCATTTGTATTAATTGATTGTGTTTCCAAGATTATTATTAGACTAGCAATAACTAATCTGATACTATGAGAAAGTCTGTCTTTCTTCAGCCCCCCTCTCTTCTGTCCCTCTCTCCTCCCCCCTAATTGTTTGAAACAACAGTTGGCTGCTTTTTTGTTATTTAATTGCTCAATGGGGGGTTTTTTTTAGTTTTTTTGTAAAGTATTTTTAACCTGTGAATATTCTGTTTCATAAGGTAACTTTGTAAGAAATGAGTCTCTTTATTAATTTACAACTGGTCTGCAAGAAAAGTACATTAACTAATCTAATGAAAACTTATCTTGCACTTTCTGAAACAGCCTAGAAGGAGTTTTAACTTTTATAAATAGCTCAGTAATTTGTTCAAATATTTTAAAATTTTAAAATTTCAAAATATTTGAATTTTAAAAGTATTTCTCTTCTTCTTTTGTCTTTTTTGTGTGTGTCTTTTTCTCTTGGTTGCTCTTGCAGAGGGAAGCCTCCTTTGCAGTGGATCAACTTTGACCCCTTAGAATTCTTGGAAGAGTTAAAGAAAATAAACTACCAAGTGGAGAGCTGGGAAGAAATGCTAAATAAAGCAGAGGTTGGTCATGGTTATATGGATCGACCCTGCCTGAATCCTGCTGATCCTGATTGCCCAATCACAGCTCCCAATAAAAATTCCACCAAAGTAAGTTTGCTTGTTCTTGTACATATCTTTTCAGGGAAACTGGAGGGTGGGGAGAGGTAGGAGGGAAGTTCAGACAGAATAGAAGAAAATACCATTTTCTTCCGAGCAATATATAGTACTTTTTCTTGAGTTGATGTAATTTTTCTGTTCCTGATACATGCTGCTAGCTCAGAGTCCTGGACTTTGCCTGGTTTTGTGATGCGATGCTTAATCCTATGTATTTAGAGTGAAAGTACAGTTGTCAACTACACTCTGGATGTGCAAATGCATTGATTTGGCATTTCAGCAGACCTGATGCCTCAGACAGACAATAGCCTGGAAAAGAGCTGGAAAACAGCTCCCACTATATACTCATACCACACAGCAAGACCTTCCTTAAAGTAGAACCAGTTTTGCTGATTTTTGTAACAAATTTTGAGTCTTTGGCCTCAAATTTATGTCTCCCTTTATCAATCACATTAGGCTTTAGAGAAATTGAAGTCTGGTCAACAAGTATCTGGGTGATTTGTTCAACTTGATTCGTTCAATTTCTTTTAGTAGAATGCCTAGATTGTCTTTTAGCATCTGTTATTCTAATTCACTGGGTGCCGAATTAAGATACGGGTTTTTCCAAAGTTACAAAACCAATTAATTACTTCCTTGTAACTTTTTCTAGCCTCTTGATGTAGCCCTTGTTTTGAGTGGTGGATGCTATGGACTCTCAAGAAAATACATGCATTGGCAGGAGGAGCTGATTATAGGTGGTACAGTCAAGAACAATTCTGGTAAACTTATAAGGTACAAAAATTTTTGAAGAAAAACTTTTTCTTTGTTAGAATTTTTTTGGGGGGGCACAGTGAGAGGACCATGCAAAATCTACTCCCCTTCATGTAAAGCAAGGAAAGAAGCTTTTTCCTGGTAACTTTGTTTTAGAATGTATGTATAAAGCATTGAATGATGTTTAATGCACTGAACACCTTCAATCATGTTTTGAAATATGATAAAAGGAAAAAGGGAAAAAATAAATTGAGTAATGTGCTCACTTGTTTGACCGCTCTCAGAATTCCAAAATCTCCACTGAAGTTTTTGTTCAGGATTAATATAGAGAAAAGTCTGTGTTTATGTCCCTGTATCATGAATAAGCTTGGAGTGGTAAAACAAACTGTTTTGTTTTAGGCTTCTGAATGACGACATGGAACTCTGAACTTCAGTAGGGGGAAAAAGCTGTGATATTAAACTGAAAAAAATGTAGGCCAGACTAAACTAAATAAAGCATAATTCTTGCAGAGAACTTTCAATATTAATGTTTATGTTTTTAGTGTTCACACTAAACATTGATAAGTCTTCCAGTAAGTAGCAAAATAGTGTGTGTTTAGTGAAAATTAAAATAGTTCCTTAGACTTCAAAAATTGTTGGACATTGTTGCATACTGTAGAAATTCAGGATGGATAGTTATTGTCCTTGTGTACTCCACACAGATTGTCAGGAATGAGGAGTTTAATCTAGCATTGCTCTCCAAGGGATGAAAAATACTAAGGTCTTCAAATGTCATTTTGCCAACAGCATTTACAAGGTTTTGTAGAAATAACTGTTCCTGTGGTATTCTCATCTGTCTTACAAATCATGAGCTTTATAATTTGTAGGGTTCTGATTTGTAAGGTTACATTGTTTGTTCCTGAAACTGATCCTATTAAAAATGATGGCAAAACTCTCATTAATTTCAGTGAAACCGAACTTAGCCTCAGTACTTGTATAGAGTAGTACAGCTGTACCAGATACACAGTAGAATACTTCTATTCTGTTCAATTTTAATAAAAGCATGTGCCCTACGAAATCAAGAACTCATGCAAGCTCCTGTTAGGAGCTTGGGACCTCATGCCATGAAATTTTTTCAGAAAAATGCTCATTTTATGCCTCTTCCTCATCTCTCTTCTCTCCATATCACAGTGCCCAGGCTTTGCAAACCATGTTTCAATTAATGACTCCTAAGCAAATGTATGAGCACTTCAAGGGGTATGAATATGTTTCACATATCAACTGGAATGAGGATAAGGCAGCAGCCATTCTGGAAGCCTGGCAGAGGATGTATGTTGAGGTAAAATTGAAAATAACGGAGATATCATACTGTACCTTTCTGCTAAGATCCACTGCCTTGTGTCACAGCTTTTTACAGTGTTTTGTGAAGTAAGATGCTTAAACCAGGTCTGAGTCTGCCTCCCCATTTGTAAGAGTTCTTTTGGTGGTTTATTGGGTTTTTTAAGGTTTTTTTCTGTAAGAAGGTACTTGGTTATTCTCATAAGAAGCCATTAAGATTTTGCTCTTTGTTGTCTGGGACATTTATGCTTCGTTGGTGCTAAGAAAACACCGAAGAGCTAGATGGAATTTAAAAGGTTTTGGTTGGCATGGTAATTCTAAAGGTGTCTGGAAAATATTAGCTGGCCATGGGCTGCTCTCTCAGCAAGCAACCCAGGTGGGGAGGCTATGTGACAATGCCTGGCCTCTCTACATCCCGGGGCTTGACCTCCATTATGCTTCTTCTTACCTCTGTGAATGGCCAGGCAGGGAAGTAAACTGGTTTGGGTTTGAAGGCAAAACTGGTAGTGCGTGGTGGAGTTATGGGAAGCAGTTCAAGTTAAATGTTTCTAATAGGATGGGAAAGAAGTAGCCTTTCCTTGTCTCGTAGTCAGTAGCTTGCAAGAAACAATCATGAAACGTTCATGTGTAGTGTCAGTGTAATCTCTGGCTAGGATAGGCTTTCATTGGAGCATTAAGGCAAAAGAAGTTGATTTCAGATGTGTGCCGTAGAAGATGGTAATGAATTCTTTTGACTAAGAAACTAAAATAAAAAAGCCCCAAACATTTTCTTCAGTACATAATACCAAGTTTTATGTTTTGTTTCACAGGTTGTTCACCAAAGTGTTGCACAAAACTCTACTCAGAAGGTGCTCTCCTTTACTACGACCACCCTGGATGACATCCTGAAGTCATTTTCTGATGTCAGTGCTATCAGAGTAGTTAGTGGCTACTTACTAATGGTAATAAAATAACTTTATTTAATCTTCTTTGGTAGTAGAGCCGGACTTAAAAATCTGCTTTATTGTTACCAGACAGAAGTCTAGAACATTTTATATATATTCAAAATAAAAACCAGAGTTTGTAAACTTTACCTCAGTTATGTTACCTCTTCCGCTTTGTAACCTCTGTGTCTGTTGTGGTTAAAAATGCATGTAAGGATCTGTATGTTGGGTGGGGAGAAACAGGTGTCAGACAATGATCCAGCCTAATTTTTTTTTGTTTTTCCCCTGAAATTCCCCTCCCTGCTCCTGTCTTTAGCTTGCCTATGCCTGCCTAACGATGCTGCGGTGGGACTGTGCCAAGTCTCAGGGTGCTGTGGGGCTGGCAGGAGTCTTGTTGGTTGCACTCTCGGTGGCTGCAGGATTGGGCCTGTGCTCATTGATTGGAATTTCCTTTAATGCTGCCACAACTCAGGTATATGGAAGACACAAGTCTGCTCTTAAATTACAAGTACTATTTTGTTAATAAATGAACACAAGTGAGTCTGTGAGGGGAAAAAAGCAGAAAAAAACATTTTGACACTAGATTTTCATGTGTGCCTTTTTCCTATCTCATAGCTTATGCTGTGCTGAGTTAAATGATCATGCTGCCAAGTGATATTACAGAAAAAACCCCAGCTGTTATATAGTCTGTGTAACTGCTAGATTCTGGATTGTTTGATTTTTTTTTTGTGTCCCAGTACGAGTGGAGGCATCCAGTTGTACGTCAGCAGCTGCAGATTTGTTTTTACATCTGAATATATCAGCATTTTAAAGTTCTAAAAATATTTTGATTATAACTCAAATTATTACCAGATATTCTTTGCCTACACAAACCTGAACTACTTTTCATGAGATTGTGTATGTGTAAATGGAATACTTTTTAAGTACAATAAAAGTTAATACCTATATCATTTTGATTTTCATTTTACCCGTGCATTTGTGTAATGGAAAAGTTGCTTTAATTAGCCATTTAATGGCTACCTGCATGGCAGATCCTAAAAGCCCTTCTTGGTTTTTATTTTGTTTTGTTTCTCCCCCAAGGTTTTGCCTTTTCTTGCTCTTGGAGTTGGTGTAGATGATGTTTTCCTTCTGGCACATGCATTTAGTGAAACAGGACAGAATAAGAGAATTCCATTTGAGGTAATGACAAAATTAGTCAGTAGCATTTTTTTCTCAGTAGCTTTTCCTGCGGTCTAGAAATTCTTACTTCTTCAAAATAGGAATTTATAACCATACATGTTTTCCTAGAATGTTTTGAAATGCTTACATTCTTGCATTGGGTTATTTTCTGTATTTTTCTCTTGGCTTTATAATCTAATGTTTGTAGTTGACCATGACATCTCCAAGCATAACATATTACTGTAGGAATTCCAAGGTGTCATTACTTTTAAGAGCCTTTACTTTTATGAGTCTTTGTAGTCTTAGTCCAAAGTTTCATATCCAGAGTATGACCCATTTAAAAACTAGTATATATTTAGTGATTCTGTTTTGAACAAGCAATGTCTTCCATTTTTTTCAGCTGGTTGGGCATGCAGACACTACAACCTTACTCTACTCTAACCTCTATATGCTTCATAATAGCATTTTGGGTTGAGAAAGTGTCATGTGTGTATCTTGATTTTTTTTGTGTGTAGTCCCTGCATTTTGGGTTGTTATTTTTGTTTGGTTTGTTACGTACTTTTTCAAGGTGTGTAGCTATGTCATGCCCCTATGTTGTTAATACATGCTTATTTTGTTGGAAAAATGAGAAAACCATGTGATTGCTCTGGTAAAAATTACATCCTACTTAATTACAGATGTGTTTTGATGTAATGGCAGTACCCATTTAGTTTTGTGTTCTGAAGCTAGGATCAACTTCAGTAATGTTTTCTACCCTCAAAAAACTTGAGCACTTCATGGTGTGATCTGTTTTTTCTCCTAAACTATATATTTAGTAAAGAGTTTATTCTGACATACTCTCAAGTGCAAACTTGTATTCAGAATTTAAGTGTAATAATTTTTCACTGCTACTGTGTTATATCTGTAGGATGATGCCTTCATACTGCTTCATTAGCATGACATTACCTTGATCACTTGACTTTTAAGATATGTTCTTTTTTTGCAGGACAGAACAGGTGAATGTTTGAAGAGAACAGGAGCAAGTGTAGCCCTTACATCTATAAGCAATGTTACTGCTTTCTTTATGGCTGCCTTAATCCCTATTCCTGCTTTACGAGCATTTTCACTCCAAGTAAGTTTACATCGCATTTTATTAGGTCTTATGCATGGTCCCTTTGTGGTAGTCCAGTGATGATACTTGTTAGTGGTAGCATTGAAGTATAGTTTGGTGCTGCTGCAGTTCACTGAACTGGTGTGTTATTGTAGTTTACCATAGATCTGGGTAATAACAACTGCTGCCTGCCCTTGATTCTGCTAGTCCTGTTTTTTATGCATGGAGTCTTCTCACATCCTGTTAGCAGGTGAAAGAATACCCTGCCCCATCACAGCTGGATTGAATGCAAAAGCCAAGATGTATGCAACTCAGCAGGAGCAAGTCTCCAGAAATATCTGCATTCTTAAGTCAAGAAGAGTAGGCTGTGTGTAGTGTAGTGTGTACTGTAACATTCCTCAGAAGTAATCTAATCCTTTCATTCGTTTTTGTTCAATTTGTGGTGTTTTAATACTACAGCCAAAGTGCAATAACAGCAGCTAATATGCATTTGCCATATTAACTATTACCGCAGCGGTTTTTATTGCCTTACTCCCAGTATAATTTTAGCAAACTTGGAGAAAATGTCAAGAATTTTATGTTCCAGCTGCTGAGACAGAAAATGTGAATTTTCTGTGATGAACCATATATTGCTTGTGATAATATAGCTTCAGGAATATGAGATATTAAGGATGTGGGAGAAAGATCTTTTTCTGAAAGCAAGAATTCTTTGAAGAAAGCTTTGGGAACTTCTCCCCTGACACAGGCAATTTATAGCATTATAGAGCAGGCAAACTGTACTTTTTCAATAGTTATTTTTCTTCTACTGTAGCCTCATTCTTCAATCATTTTTCATTCTCATTGAGACCTTGGCTGCTCAGAGGAAGCAAGTCTTCAATTTTTCTTAATATATGTGGGAATTACTGCTGTTTTCGGAGATTAAGTATGCCTACATTAAGATGTAAAATGGTAAATTGGTTGTCATTAAAGTTATGTTACCAATAAGCCTTAATAATTTGCTTACATTTGCTTCTCAATAGGCTAGTTGGTAGTGAATAATAAAAAAGTGAAGGCCACAGTGGTTTTCTGCATCATTTAGCAGATGCCTGTGGCAACTAAAACTAAATATTTAGTCTTGAATGGTTAGCAGTATTTAGCTTTGCCAGAACCTAGATGTCTCTTCATACAGGTTACGTGATAACAATTTTTTTCATTTTATAGAATCATGGAATAGTTTGAGTTGGAACAGACCTTTTGAAGGCCATCTAGTCCAACTCCCACCTCCCTCACCTCCATGGGCAGAGACATCTTCAACGAAAGCTCTCTGGGCAAATAGTTCCAGTGCTTTACTAACCTAATTTAAAAAAAAAAAACAACACCAAACCAAACCTTCTTAATACCTAGTCTAAGCCTACCCTATTTTAGTTTGAAGTTGTTTTCCTTTGTTCTATCTCTACATGCCCATGTAAAAAGACCCTCTCCAGCCTCCTTGTCTGTACTGGAAGGCTGCTGTAAGGTCTCCCCAGAGCCTTCTCTTCTCCAGGCTAAACAATCCAAATTTTCTCAGCCTTTCTTTACAGGAGAGGTGCTTCATCCCTCTAATCACCTTTGTGGCCCTTCTCTGGATGTGCTTTAACAGGTTTATGTCCTTCCTGTGCTGAGTGCCCCAGAGCTGGATGCAGCACTTCAGGCGGGGTCTCAACAGGGTAGAGCAGAGAGGCAGAATCATCTCCCTCATCCTGCTGTCTGTGCATATTCAGCCTAGGATGCAATTTGCTTTCCGGGCTGCAAGTGCACATTGCTTGGGTCATGTCCAGCCTCTCATCCACCAGCACCTACAAGTCCTCAGCAGAGCTGCTCATGATCTGTTCATCTCCCAGCCTGTATTGATACTGGGGAATCAAGTGCAGGTGCAGCACCTTAAGCTTTATTCAACCTCATGAGGTTTACCTCATGGTAAAGACCAATCTAGATGTGTGAAGTACTTTTGAAGGTATACTACTTCTTCTATTGGAAGAAGTTCTTTATTTCTCCAAAATCTGTGGCCCAATTTCAAACATTTCACAAGTACCTTCAGCAGCTAATAGGATCCTGGAGATCATCAGACTTTGTAGTACCTGTGCTTCACAAAAGTTATGTCAGCCTAAATGCAGCTCATTAGAGATATTCAATAGAGATGTGCCATTTTATTGTAATCGTGCTGCTGATCTGTCGAGCATGAGCCACCAAAATTAATCCTTTCTTTCCAGGTCAGATTTTTTTTTTTTTTTCTGTTGCCATTCCTCACATCAGAACATGACAGGTTGGCTTTGGAACATATATGGAGACAACAGCTGTGATTAGTACTGTAAAAAGTATAAGTTAAATACAGTTATACCCTCTCCCTCGCCAGGAAAGGGACAGGCCAAGGCCATCGCGAAACACTAAACTCGCAAAGAAGTGCAGGTCGTTAATATGCATGCAGGCCACGCCCATTGCTCCACCCCCCGGCACTCCGAAGTGCTGCGGACAATTCTTTGCTCCTTCCCGTAGTCTGTCTCGGCAGAGGCGAGCAAAGGGAACTGTTTCTGACCAGCTGCTGTGACTGTGTGTGCTCGCAGCCCAAGCCCTGCGTTGCTCCCCCCCAGCCTCCTAGCCCGGCCCCAGTGTTCACGTCAGCCCTGGGGGCCCCACGCCAGCCCGCGCGTGCTTGCCCCGCCTCTGCGGCGGGGAAGGAGTGTCCCTGAGCTCTGGTTGGCATTCTTGGAGCCTGGAAAAACCTTAACTTTTCAACACTGCAACACCCCGTGCACTTATGGCAAGGAGGAGGCGTTGGTATGGGAGTTTCTTTCCCTTTAACATCCACCAGTCCCGGCAGAGGCAGCGCTGCCTGGGCTTTTACTGGGCTTTGAGTAACAAGGAATGGCATGTCTCGTGGTGGTGCTGCGCTGGGTCTCAGCGGAGCACACAGGACTGGGGCAGGGCACTAAACGCCACTGTGAGCTGCAGTAAATCACGTGCTCCAGCCCTCGCCGCATGCTCCAGCCCCTGCCGCGGGGCTGCCGGCGCGGGCACAATCACCGAGGCCGGGGGGGGAAGCGGCGCGGGATTTAGGCTGTGGGAGCGACCGCAGCAGACCGGAGAAGCCCACAGGGTGGTGGGGGTGGGGAGGTCGGGTTTCTTTCCCTTTAACATCCACCAGTCCCATGAGAGAAGGGCAGTACTACCCATACAGTCCCAGAGAGAAGCCTCCTCCTGGTGCAGCTGTTGCTGCGCCCTCCCAGCACACAGCTTGCCTCACTTTCATGGGGCAGTTTCTTGGGTCAGGGACAGGGCATGGTGCCGTCATTGTGAGCCCCCTCCCGGCAGGGCGGGGTGAGTCCCACCCCACAGGCATCGTGGCACCGCCCCTCGGAAGAGCAGAGCAACTTAGCATGTGTCAGGCAGCTGTCAGCTCGCGGACAGCTGAATCATAATTGCGAAAAATTTGCTTCGCAAATGGGTGGGGTCGTAATGGAGAAGTCGCGATGCAGTGGGGATTCACTGCACACCTTTTCTACAGTAATTTCTTTTTGCCTAATGCCATGCTGTAGACTGAGTCACTGAAAGTTTAAAAAAACCCTCTGCATACCAAATGATAAAAGTTTCCAGTGAGATTTTAAGATATTATGAGCATGTTAATATTATTCAGAATAACAGCACCAAGATCCAAGTTCTTTTTAGGACAGTGATTAATATGGAATTCATGTGAAGGAACTCAAAAGGTGTCCAGAAATCCATGTTTGTGTTACTCAATCTTTTCTCACTTGGTAATTTGTACATGCTTGCACATAGTAGCCTCTTACATGTATATAAGAGGTGAAAAGAAAAGTGTGGGAGACCTGTAATGAGTATTTCTTCATGCCAGAGCAGCATTTATGGTTAATAAATACAAACGTTTTTACGTATTCAATTAAAATGAAATACTTTGTTTTTAGAAAGGAACATGTATAACTTCTCTTGCCTAGCTTCACCAGGTAAAATGAAAACCAAGTAGTATGTTAATCACAGTATTCAGAATCAAGGAATCATAGAATCACAGAATGCTACGAGTTGGAAGGGACCCACAAGGATCATCTAGTCCAACTCCCCAGCTAACGCCCATACAAAGACCGAAATCACACCCCAGGGCTGTCAACATAAACTTAGTTCCGTCACAGGCGCACAAGCCCCTCCGAGCCAGAAGGGACCCACAGGACCATCCAGCCCAGCACCCCCCAGCTAGACCATGTCACTAAGCTCCTCATCGAGTCTTCTCTTAAACATCTCCAGGGATGGCGATTCCACCCCCCCCCGGGCAGTCCATTCCAATGAGCGATCACTCTCTCTGTGAAAAACCTCTTCCTAACATTCAGTCTAA
>WEKX01019481.1:17615-30959 GCA_013390025.1 Pitta sordida
ATGGGAAACTGTTTCAAAGGCTTTGCTAAGGTCTAAATACACAACATCCACAGCCTTTTTGTTGTCAACCAGTCGAGTCACCGGATCATAAAAGGAGATCAGGTTGGTCAGGCAAGACCTGCCTCTCCAAAATCCATGCTGACTAGTTCTAATGTCATGGTCGTTTTGCAGTTGCTGCATAATAGCACACAAGACTATCTGTTCTATGACTTTGCCCAGGACTGAGGTCAGGCTGACAGGTCTGTAATTGCTCGGATCATCTTTCCTGCCCTTCTTGTGGATGGGTGTCACATTAGCCAATTTCCAGTCTTGTGGTATATCACCAGTAAGCTAGAACTGTTGGTAGATTATGCAGAGTGGCTTGGGGAGGTTGTCTGCTAGTTCCTTCATCACCTTCAGATGGATCCCATCTGGTCCCATGGACTAACGTTTTGGGGGATGATCTGTATTTATATATGGATTTCTTTATTTACAGTCTCGTTCCTCCCTCTCCCTCTTACTCAGACTTGTTCAAACATGAAGTCCATGCCATCTTTGATAGTTTCCTAGCAACATTTTAAATGCAATGAAATACTGCATTTACTTTTCACAGATGCTTCCATCTTCTCATCTAGATAGTGAATTTTTAACACGTGGGCTTAAAAGGATTGCTCTTAACATTGTTTTGCTCTTCATTCAGTTTTCTTAAGACATTGCAAGGTAATTGCCGTAGTTTTCATAACTTTGAGGCCCAGTATTGGTAAAATAACGTGTCTCCTGAAGGAGAATAAATGGTTTCCTTCATCTGCAAGCCCAACTTCTAGTTAGAAACTCATGTTTTGCATATCAGCGCTATCTCCTATCTCAGCTTTTGTCCTCTTCTGCCAGCTAAACAAGTTAATTGATACTTCTGAGTTTTGAATTTAATTTATAGAACCCAAATACTGGGAGTCTGATGTTGTCTTAGGAGTCTGCTAGGGTTCGCTCTTTCCAAGATTGAAAAAATGGAATTCAATCCTCTTAAAACTGAGATTTTTAGGTTAATTATATTACTCAGATAAGTACTGGTTTAGCTCTTTCACTGTATTTTTTTTCCATTTATTGATCGTATTAGCTCCTTATTTAAACAGTTGTAGGATTTTGACTTTCTGAATACGACCCGTATACTAAGTTACAGGAGTCACTCAGGTCATTGAAGGACTAGGTCCTGAGTTTTCAATGTGTTTCATTTGTTAGAATTGTGGTGGAAGAAGAAAGAAAAATCCAGAGAAAAAAATATCAGAGAAATCCACTGAAAGTTTTGAAGTTTGCAGTAGGAATGACTTAAACATAGTCCCTTGTTTTGAGTATAAATGAAGGAAGGCAAGGCAGAGTATAACTGGTTTTAGCTGTGTTCTTTTCTAAGACAGTCTAGTCAGACACTGTCACACAGTAAATTCTGCCCAGAAAAGATAAGGTACAAAAATTTATCTAACTCTTCTTGTTTACACCAGAACCTTCCTCCCCTAACAGCAGCAGAGTGGTATGGATTCACTAATGAGCAGGGTGGAACTTTTCCCAATAAGTCTTAGCAGTAACTTTTTGCCTCACCCTAAAAATGACAAATTTATTTCCGAAATGTAGGAGTGCATTACCGGGTGGTGGTAGTAGGTTTGTAGAAAGAATGTATGTTTTTAAGCTCGTTCAATTATCTTACACTGCTGAAGTGGTTTGTCCCCTGCCCTTTACCCACGTGTTTTACCTTTCCCTGCCCCTGACACAAGAACTTAAGCAAAAGTAAATCCTAGGGGAAAAGGGGGTGGGGAGGGGCAAGGAGTGGCAAGTCTGTACCCTGTCAGGAGGGAGTTGCAGATAGAGAGCAGTAGAGTGGAAGTGTCCCTGACAGGCCTCCTCCTCTGTTCATCACCTCCGGCTATACAGCACAGCCGATCTCCTTGGGTGGTCTTCCAGGAACAACACATTGCTGCACATACCTTCAGTGGGGCCCCAGCACATACCTAACAGCCTGACGCCCTCCCCACTCCCTCCCTGCCTTCAGCACAGACTGCCATTCTTCTGTCTTTGGTAACAGTTGCAGCAGCACTAATAGTTTTAGGCTGTGCATTATGGACAGATGTGAATACCATAGCATGTTTCTCAGGAAGTGACCAAAATATTTTTTTCCGATTAATGGAATTTTTTTACTGCTCTCTGATCTCATTTCTCTGAATGCCTTCATTTTATGCCCTTGAATAGGCTCCACTTTATCCTCTCTAGGACTAATTTTACCTTTGTGGATTTCTCAAGTAAAAGGTCTGAGGCCCTGTCTTCTCCCATTTGACCACTGGTCTCTGGAAGGGTGAGAAAAGATGCTCTGTCCTCAGAGATCCTAAATGTGCTTTCAGCTTAGGTGCTCTGCTGCCACAGTTTGTTGTTGCTTTGATGGATTGTGGCTATTGCCATGATTGCATTTCTCATATGTTTCCATTCCACAACATCAGATGTCTGAACAGCATTGTGAGGGAAATAATGGGAGATGCATCAAGTCAGGAACTGAGTTATTCCTTAACAATTCTTGCTTTCCTCTCCTCATCAAGCGAGTTGTTTTTTGATGGGACAAAGACTTAGAATTCATAGCAACCAAAAATTTTGTGTACTTAATTGTGAAAACTGAGAACTGTTACATCCTTGTAATGCTGGAGAGATCCATGAGAGAGAGTGTGCAATATGTATATAGGAAGTGCAGTGTTACGCTCCAGGAATCTATTTAAATACAAATCAGAACAGAGATCACTTTGAAATATTTTCCTTGTAGGGTGGTTAGTACAACAGCACTGAGAAGGAATATCTAGTTGTTCTAAAAAGAGATTCCATGTAAGTGCACAGATTTACTGTGTTATTGGATTAGTTTTGATGCTTCTTAAAAAATTAAATGTCAATGTATAACTAACTTCAATGGCATCTCAACCACACAATTAAGTATTAGGTTTCAGATTTAGTAACACTGGAGGTTCAAGGATGTTGGAGTATACAAAGGGAACGGATACGGCATGAAGTATTTGCAGTTTGTGAAGCAAACACAGAGGACTTCTGTGAGTTTTTCAGCCATACTGGGAGGAGTAAGAATTACTGAGTCGGGCCTCAGCTGTTTTTTCCAAATGTCAATAGATCTTAGCTGATCCTTGATACAAGATCTTGGTTAGGCACAACTAATTATTAATTTTATATGGGTGATTCAACGTCTCTTAGTTTAGCAAGCAGTTGTGTGAACTAGGTCCAGCAAATGCCTTTCTTGCAACAGCAGCCATTTGTTTTTCTGACAGATTGAATTAATTCTATAGAGGATCCAAAGCAAATCACTTAATTTTTAAAGTCTTGGTATGATTTTACGTACCTTTCTGCGTGAATATTTATAAATCATTAAGTAGTCATTGGATCTTTTCTCGCAAAGATGGCTAAATACTAATTTGGCTTTAAGTACAAGGTAAATTCTGTACAGATAGCTATGTCTACAGGCAACCAGTAGGACTAAAATCTTACTTCAAGCAAGCGGGAGACAAGAAAAGAGAAACACTAATATTTTTGTGTACAATATACTTATGCTTGAAATTACTAGAAAATGTTTACATAATTGATTGTAATTTTCAGAGCAGTAATAACAATGTTTAAGTTTTATTGTACTCTGCTAGCTTCAAAACTGTAAAAGTCATTCTGAGTGTTATTACCTTGATTTTCACAGATAAATTTAGGCAATTTATGTCATTTAATTGGCACATAACTTTTTTAAAACATGGATTTTGGGTATCACATCTTTCGTACTGCCAGTTTTGAGGTCTTATTTTTCAAGATCAAAAGAAGACATTAATTTATTTGGAAAAAAAAAGAGATCATATTTATATCACATCATTTTTGTAGCCCAACTTTTGTTCTTTTTATGACTGTTTTAACCCAAGCAGTCATTACTTCAGAAGTTACAGGTGGAGGCACTTGGTAGTTTATACATAGGCTGGAACATGAAACTGGGGTACTATTTAGATGGCTACTGCTTATCTAAAGAGTAAAATACAAGGCTTTCAAGGATTTTCCTCACTGGTTAATGGCCCAACCATTTTTTTCCCAGTCTCTTGTACTCCTACAGCTATCTTCCAGTTCCATCTGTGCCTAGCTTTCCCTTTGTGATGGCTAGTGCTCCTAACAATTCTGCATTACAAATAAATGCTATCAATAATAATGATAGATACTGCATCACATATGTTTATGGAAATTCTCTGGGAATCT
This sequence comes from Pitta sordida, assembly GCA_013390025.1. NCBI lineage: Eukaryota > Metazoa > Chordata > Aves > Passeriformes > Pittidae > Pitta > Pitta sordida. Next base: position 21,852 of record WEKX01019481.1, read on the forward strand.
CTGTGTGGGAAAGGATTTGAAGTATGGTTTGAAAAGGGGTGGGCGTGGATGTTGGTTTTTTCATTATGTGATACTCGCTTTACAGATTAAACCAAGTATTCTTGTTCCAATTTAAGACTCATTTCAGTGGACTGGCTCATAAATCAAGCTCTGTTAAACACAAGCATATTAATTCGTACATAGACTTACTATGTGGTGCTGGTTTAATTTTGATTTTCCTTTAAAAAGAATCCCTGATAAACTCAAAATGTTACACTTTTGCTAGACTTTTAAGTAAATACATCAAATGCCTAGTATTTTGCTAAATAGATTGGTTTCATTAAAATTTACTTAAACCTTCGTTTGTGATTTAATAACATACTTTAATGTTACTGTGATGCTTAAATTACTTCAGATTACTTAAATGTGAGAACCTCAGTTGTAGTTCTAGTTTTACTTTCTCTTCCATCTGATTTTACCTTGAAACTCTAAATATGTCAGAATTCTATATGAAAATATGATACTGAGTTGATGGACTCTGTTTTTCCACTTTAAAAATGATCACCACATATCCAGGCACAAATGTATTAAAATAATACAAAGTTTATTCTTAAAATTAATTAAGTATGATAAGCCTACCATAATGAAATGGAAATGTAAAAATATGTCTCCCAATTTGCTCAGGGAAAAGTTTTAAACCAGACAGGTTGAAATGGTAAACAAGTGAACGGATGAGAACTGAAAGGAGTTGTTGTGCTTTGTAAAGCTGATTCCCTACATGATGTTTAGCAACATCACTTCTATGATTGTCTCTAGGCAGCAGTTGTGGTGGTATTCAACTTTGCTATGGTTCTGCTGATCTTCCCTGCTATCCTGAGCATGGACCTTTATCGTCGTGAAGACAGGAGACTGGATATATTCTGCTGTTTTACAAGGTGAGAATGAGAAATAGATTGATGTATATCCTTTTCGTAGTTACCAGTGAGTACTTCCATTCCTTGTCAGGAGTGAAAGTTCTTCACGGAAGAAGTTCTTGTTATGATGTTCTTATTATGATTTCATTGCTAGCGTGCTGGTTTAGATTTGCTGTCTTGTTTTTCACCTGAAGAGAAAAAATAAAATATATCTGTCTGTCTCCCTCTCCCTGTCTTACCCCACTTCCTCCCCCCTCCCTTTCCCTTCATTCACACGTGTTCATTTTGACTGTTGGAAAGCAACTTTTTGAAAGCAGATGAAAACTCCACAATTTAGGAATATCTTCAAGTATTTTTAGAATGTTATGAGATACTACAGGGTGTCCAGTGCCATTACTGGGTAATCTTGGAAAACTGTGTATTTCTCAAGATAATGAGAACCCTCACTTATAGTAAGACATTATGTGTTAATATTTGTGCTTTTATGGCTTTAACTCTAAATAAGTAAACTGCAAAATTACTTCCCTTTGGCTGATCAGTACCATTACAGGATAATGCTCAATAAAGTACCTATTATTGCTTCAATATTAATTTGGAACAGGAATATGGTACTGCCATTCTGAAGAGTGTAGAAATGTACCTGTTGGGAGAAGTCTGCTGTCATCAGTGGAGCCACTGCTTAGAAATGAAATGTCTTTTCTCCTTTAATTCTTGCTTTTAATTGCAATGAAGAGTATCAGCTACATTTCTACACATGTACTGCTAATGTAATAACCAGGAAGTGGAGAATCTACTGTGTATCATCTTAACCTTTGACATGCATCTGGGAGCTGATATTTTGATATTTAAATGTTAAAGGAAGAAAGCACTTTACTAAATTTGTTTCTAAGGGAGTGCTTAGAACAGGGAGCTGATGTCAAGCCAGGACTCTTGCTTTCTATTTCAGATAGAGTAGTACTTTCAGTGGATGGCCTAATGTATAAGAGTCTTGGAGCCCTGATTCTCAGAAATACAGGGCAATCAGACCTTCCCTTTATTCTCTCATCTAAAATTGCACCAAATCATGTGCCCATTTGCCCACGAAAAAATGCAGTTAGTGAGAGCTTGCTCTGTTTAGGTAGGCAATATTCTAAATTCCTCGTGGCTTTGTAGGATTTATCCACTTGGTCACTTGGTGAAAAACATCTGATATTTACTATCATTTACTGTCATTTCTCATGTACAGGAAGAGGTTTGTCTCTCATAATTATTTTTTAAAAAATATAAACTAGCATATGTTAGGTTCTTGCATAGACTAAAATAAAGGTGATACTTCAATTATTTCTGTGATTTTTGTCTCTTTATATTGCTCACACTTCCTAGGAATGAATTATTGTATTAATGTGTTAATGTTTTCTTGATTTATAAAATACTTAGTGAGTGTATGACAAGTGTTTTCAACCTGCATTTCAAAAGTCCCAAGATCTTGTCCAGAAAGCCCAAATACTCTTTTAACAGTTACTTTAAGAGTTCTAAACAGAAGATCTAAGTATGTAATGTGTTTACCCTTTGATCTAAGTATCTTAATTCTCAGCATGGTTACATAGAGGCAAACTTACAGATTTACTGTGCATTCAGACTATATGCTTACCTGATTAGCATGTTGAATTAATGGAGTGGTGTGCATAGATCTCTGTGTTATCAGACAGATGCTGTTTCCCTCTTTCCAGAGCACAGGAAATGTGCACATATTCTCAGAGGCCTGCACTATAAACCATGTCTAAGAAATGTTTCCTAAAGGTGCAGAGTAACTTAACATCTAAGTGTTACACTTTTTTAATATAAACCATCTAATAGTAGAAAAAACAATCTCAGATGAAAGTGTGTTATCCTATCTCTTCTATTTATAATAAGATCTATCTAAATGCAATCGGATGTTTTTCTCTTCTCTTACAGTCCATGTGTCACTAGAGTGATTCAGATTGAACCCCAGGTATATGCAGAAAATGACAATGCTTGCTGCAGTCCTCCACCCCCATACAGCAGCCACAGTTTTGCACATGAAACTCAGATCACAATGCAGTCCACAGTGCAGTTGCGCACAGAATATGATCCCCATACGCAGGTGTACTACACCACAGCAGAGCCTCGCTCAGAGATATCTGTGCAGCCAGTGACAGTGACACAAGATAACCTTAGCTGCCAGAGCCCAGAAAGTACAAGCTCGACGAGGGATTTGCTTTCCCAATTCTCAGACTCCAGTGTACTTTGTCTTGAGCCACCCTGTATGAAGTGGACACTCTCATCTTTTGCAGAAAAGCATTATGCTCCGTTGCTCCTACAACCAAAAGCTAAGGTAATCAGGGAACTATTTACCTGTTGTCTGCCTTGCCCAATTCTTGGGCAGTTGCCCAGTATCACTTGGCAGTGATACTAAGTATAAGGAATAAACACAATTCTTGTGGAATAACAGTTCTTAAAAATTTTACGTCTGATTTCTTACTTTAAAAGTTTTACCATGCAAGTGCCATAGAGACATGCTTTTCGAATGTAGTTTACAAGTGAGAGTTTTGGTGACCTTCAGTAATATAAACTTTTGAATAGTGAAATTAAAACCACTTTTAAACTTTTTAAAACTTTACTACAATATGAATTTTTCATCCATGATGCAGAGCCTCTCCACAAAGCGCAAGGCAGCTTTGTTTTGTTGCATGAATGTGTATGGGGGAAAAAAAAAGGAGAAAATCTTGAAATTAGAATGATCAATGTTAATTTTGAACCTGGCTTTGTAGTGTGACATTATGAATTATTAGTTCCTTTAGAAGCCTAAACATAAAACCATATCCATTTTCTGTTGCAGATTGTGGTTATTTTTCTTTTTCTTGGTTTACTCGGGCTCAGCCTTTACGGAACTACACGAGTGAGAGATGGACTAGATCTCACAGACATTGTACCACGGGAAACACGGGAATATGACTTTATTGCTGCACAGTTCAAGTACTTTTCATTCTACAATATGTATATCGTGACACAGAAAGCAGACTATCCAAATGTCCAGCACTTACTTTATGAACTTCACAGAAGTTTCAGCAATGTGACGTATGTTTTGTTGGAAGAGGATAGGCAGCTTCCCAAAATGTGGCTGCACTATTTTCGAGACTGGCTTCAAGGTAAGAGAGCATTGCACAAACTTCTCTTAATTCAGCAAAAGTAATTATTGCTCACACTAGTACAGTTATATCTCCTCCATCGTGAGGAAAGGGACAGGCCAATGCCTTCGCGAAAGCCTAACCTCGCAAAGAACTGCAGGTCGTTAATATGCATGCAGGCCACGCCCATTGCTCCACCCCCCGGAACTTTGGAGCGGTGCGGACAATTCTCTGCTCCTTCCCCTTGTCTCTCTCGGCACAAGCGAGCAAAGGGAACCGTTCCTGAGCAGCTGCTGTGACTGTGTGGGCTCACAGCCCAAACCTCATGCCGCTGCTCCCCACCCCGGCCCAGCCTCGGTGCTCGCGCGGGGTCTCAGCGGAGCACACAGAAGCAGGTCAGGGTGTCGCAGGTCTCTAAACGCTGTGCCCGAGCGGCATTGTGCCGCACCGCACCGTGGCCGAGCCGCGCTGTGCTGTGCCCGAGTTGCTGCCACGCTGTGCCCGAGATGCCCCGTGCCGCCCCGTGCTGTGCCTGAGTCGCCGTGGGGGTGGGGGGTGGAGGGGTCTGGTTGGTATGGGAGTTTCTTTCCCTTTAACATCCACCGGTCCCGTGAGAGAGGGGCAGCGCTCCCAGACGGCCCCAGAGGGCGGGGGAACAGAAGCCCCCTCCCACCACACAGCTTGCCTCACTTTCATGAGGCTGTCTCCCCATTCAGGGACCTCCCAGCGGGGCGGGGTGAGTCCCGCCCCACAGGCACCACAGCACAGCCCCTCGGCAGAGCAGAGTCAAACTGCGCATGTCTCAGCCAGCTGAGCTCGCAGATGGCAGAATCATATTTGCGAAAAAATTGCTTCGCAAATGGGCGTGGTCGTGAAGGAGGAGTCGCGATACAGAGAGGATTCACTGTATTACTGCCTTCTTCAAATATGGCCACACAGTTAAAGACTGTGAGCCGGAAGGAGAATGCCTAGGTCCTGCTCCAAACTCACATGTGGACTTGCTGTTTCTCCAGCAGCTCATTTACACAAAAAGAATTAAAATTACTTCCCAGTAAAACAGTTTTGAAGCTTTAAGTGATTGTATACATGCCAATCATTTCTAAGCAGCTAATGAGGAATGCATTATAATTAATGGCCAAATATGGCCCCCTGTCTTGGGTAAATAAATGTTTCCTGTGTGTTTTAAGAACAGTAAATGAAAAGTCCCTGTCCAGTTACATATTCTGACATAGGCTTAACTTTCAGCTCTTGTGTGATCCTGTTTGCTTTGTTTGAGACTGCTAGCATGACAATAGTTCAGTGTTGCTTGTATGTTTTATTGAATTGAAACCTTACTACATATTCTAGATCTCAGATCATTTATTCTCACTCTTTCTATGGTGCTGCTTTTTCTGTGCTGAAGTGTAAAAGGGTGGGGAAAGACAAGAGAAGGCATGGCCTTTCAGGTACTATGAGGGTGATTGTATTGAAGTCAACTAATTAAACATATCAAGAATACTATACTTACACATGTTGAGATGAGTACATAGCTGTTTTTTTATTTAAAATAAGTAGTACTCTTACATCTTAGCAAATTTAACAGCAAACATACACTCCCAAGGACTACTTCAGCCCTACCTCTCTCTGTTGGGAGAATCTCCAGGAAGCTTTTGCAAGCAAAAAATAAATTATGCTGACATAGTGAGACTGCATTTTAACCTCAAGTGTGTACGGATGACCAATGCAGGCAGTGCTTCTTAGAGAACATGTAGGTAACTGTCAGTAACTGGGATATTTTCTCTCTTCTGAAAATAGGTCAGGCAATATTGGGAAACAGATGCATATAAGTAACAGATCTATACAAAATGAGGAGTTTCCTATATGTTTACTCTATTGATAAATAATGCAAAGCAGTATTGTGTTGGTAGTAGGATGGCAACAGGTTGGGTAACAGGTTTGGCTAGGTTAGGTAATAGGTGATAGGTTGGACTTGATGATCTCTATGGTTTTCCAACCTTACTGATTCTGTGATTCTGTGATTCTGTGATTTTGGGTATTAGCTTTGGGGCTTTTTAATGGTTTTTAAATGTATTGGATTGATTCATTACAGTCTACTTACTGGATATTTTATTTAAAATACTTCGCTTGCCTAAGCATATAGAGCTGTAAGGGAAGGCATTATTGGCAGGAAATAAATTCAGCACAGCTTAGATGTTTTGCTGGATTGGAACCTTAGAAATCTTTCTAGATTTCTAAGCAATCGTCCTTCTATATCCTGTTCCAGATTCTCTTAAACCTCTACTAGTTACAGTAATATCTCACCCTTTGCGAGGAACAGGTCTCCCCAGGGTCTCGCAAGCTGTCAAATTCGCAAACACGCACGCGTCATTAATATACATGCAGGCCATGCCAGTCGCTCCACCCCTAGCCAATCAGGAGCGCTGGGAAGCATTTTACACTCCTCCCCACGGGCTCTCCCAGCACAGGGGAGCAAAGGGAAGCGTTTCTGAGCCCTCTTGCCTGGGGAGACCCCCCCCTGAGAATCCCTTGGCTTCTCTTCAGCCAAGCTGCTACTTCCACAGCTGCTGCCGGGCTGCTGCCACCCCACATGCTTGCACTGCCTCCACGCAGGGAAAGCTCCGGGCCGCAGCAGGGAATGGGTGTCTCCAGGTTTTGGTCGGCACTCTTGGAGCCTGGGAAACCTTAACTTTGCACACTGTGACACCTGGTGCCCCTTATGGTGGGGGGTGGTGTCGGTGTTGGAGTTGCTTTCCCTTTAACATCCACTGGTCCCAGGAGCGCTGGCTGTATTGACCCAGCTGAACAGTGCTTCCCTCTGCTGCAGCAGAGGGAGGGCATGGGGGCAGACGAAGGACAAGCCTTCTTCTGGCGCAGCAGCTGTGGTGCCGGCATGGGCATGTCCTGCTGCTGCCCCTTCCCAGCACATAGCGCTGGCCCCAGCACCGCCGTGACCAGCCCAGACCCACTTCCCCTGGGGCTACATCATTAGCAGGTGCACCAGGCGTTCAGTCCCTGGGCACAGACTCCATTGTGTTCCTCGCCTGTAGCCACGGAAACAGTAACGTGAACCTGGCAGGGGTCAGTCCCTGGCTGGGCTTAGAGCAACAGGGGATGGTGTGTCTTGTGGCGGTGCTGCAATGGGTCTCAGCAGCCACCTGGGGCATACCGCGGCATAAGCCATCCACTGTACAGACTGGGCATGGAGACACACAGGAGTGNACATGCTTGCACTGCCTCCACGCAGGGAAAGCTCCGGGCCGCAGCAGGGAATGGGTGTCTCCAGGTTTTGGTCGGCACTCTTGGAGCCTGGGAAACCTTAACTTTGCACACTGTGACACCTGGTGCCCCTTATGGTGGGGGGTGGTGTCGGTGTTGGAGTTGCTTTCCCTTTAACATCCACTGGTCCCAGGAGCGCTGGCTGTATTGACCCAGCTGAACAGTGCTTCCCTCTGCTGCAGCAGAGGGAGGGCATGGGGGCAGACGAAGGACAAGCCTTCTTCTGGCGCAGCAGCTGTGGTGCCGGCATGGGCATGTCCTGCTGCTGCCCCTTCCCAGCACATAGCGCTGGCCCCAGCACCGCCGTGACCAGCCCAGACCCACTTCCCCTGGGGCTACATCATTAGCAGGTGCACCAGGCGTTCAGTCCCTGGGCACAGACTCCATTGTGTTCCTCGCCTGTAGCCACGGAAACAGTAACGTGAACCTGGCAGGGGTCAGTCCCTGGCTGGGCTTAGAGCAACAGGGGATGGTGTGTCTTGTGGCGGTGCTGCAATGGGTCTCAGCAGCCACCTGGGGCATACCGCGGCATAAGCCATCCACTGTACAGACTGGGCATGGAGACACACAGGAGTGGGCAGGGACTGGGGCACACAGGAGGGGGAGGCATCACACACCCTCCCTGTGGGGCTGGGCCTGTCCCGCCCCACAGGGAATGTTGGTGCTGCTGCATGCATGAGCCAGGAAGCTTTGAGAATCACTGAGGCTGGTCTGCAAGAAAAATTTCACACGAATCAGCGAGGTCGCAATGGAGAAGTTGCAATGCAGCGAGGTATTGCTGTATTTTATTTCTTTTGTGGATATTTCTTGATGCTGTTCCAAAACAGTAGGGAAGAACGTGTCTGGTGTCCCCCATTTCAGTTTTCCCCCTTCCCCCATGAGGGAGATTAAAATCTGAGGTTATGTTCAGGAAGCTTTATTAGTGTTCAACCTCAACATAGTGTGCCAGCGATCAAGTCAGGAAGAAGTGCCCTTGGATATGTTCCCTTGCAGGCTGCTCCAAGTGACATACTGGAGGCTAGCCCACTTGGTGTTGCTCCCAGGAGTGCTTTCATTTCCAATGCCCCTCTCTCAAGTGTGCCACATACTATCCCAAACCATTTCCACCTTGAGTGCCTTCCTATTCTCTTCATAATCACGTGCTCACTCTATGGACTGTGTGGCCTTGGCCCATTGCCAAGGGGCCTGCGTGTCTCTTCATCTGCGCTGTGAGTCCCCCCTCTTCTCTTGGCACTGTTCCTGTTCTGTACTTGTTTGAGCACATGTTACTTTTCCCATTCCAGTCCACATTAACCTGCCTGTCCTTATTTGTCCTTTTCTTCCACTAGAGGAGCTGTGTGTATTCCTGGTACCCTACAAGTATACTGCGTGGGGCTAAAATGTTGTATGTAGTGGAATAGTCAGGGAGACACTAGGAAGCAGTGACTTGCTGTGATCCCTGTAAAGATGTCAGCCCTGTGATGGAAGGTGCATTGCTTGGCCCGTTGATCACCCACAGCTTTAGAATTAATCATTATGATTATTAATTAGCATTTTAGGTCTGTATCCTTATTCCTCCTCCCTACCCAATGGGGACACAATACAACCCTGCTGCTTCTTAAAGTTGCAGGGCTGTCTGCACAGACTGTGATTCTACATTTACGAAGTTGTAAAGGGGGATATTGAATCACAGAATCACAGAATCACAGAATATTATGAGTTGGAAGGGACCCACAAGGATCATCTAGTCCAACTCACCACCTAACACCCGTACAGAGACCGAGAGCACATCCCAGAGCATAACACCAACCTAGATCCCTCACAGTCTAGCA
>WEKX01019481.1:32067-44117 GCA_013390025.1 Pitta sordida
CTTTTTTCCAAAGGTTGTACATCCTCTTTTTCTCCCCCAGCTCCTTCAGGAGCTCTTTGCTCATCCAGACTGGCCATCTGCCCCTCCGACTCACTTTTCGGCACATTGGGACCGCCTGCTCCTGTGCCTTCATCAGCTCATTCTTAAAGTATGTCCAGCCCTCCTGGACCCCTCTGCCATTAAGGGCTTTTTCCCATGGTACCCTCTCAATCAAGTTCCTAAACAGCCCAAAGTCAGCCCTCCGAAAGTCGAGCATGGAGGTTTGATTTGTGCCCCTTCTTGGCACGTAGCCGATTGAGAACTCTATGATCTCATGATCACTGCATCCCAGGTTTCCTCCAACCACAATATCACTGACTAACCCTTCCTTATTGGTAAACAACAGGTCAAGGACCGCCCTCCCCCTCGTAGGCTCACTCACATGTTGCATCAAGAAACAGTCATCGACTACCTCTATTGAGATGTATGAATAGAAAGAAGGTGTATTTTTAAGTGGTACAGGGGATGGATGTAACAGCAGGGAGCTAAACTGTTACACTAAAAACTGCCACACGTATCACAATGTGGGAATTATCTCAAGGTGCAGACACAAATAAGTAGAATTAATACCTGATTGGTAACTAGTGTGACTGGTGTTGAGGGAGAAAAGGGAAGAGAAGATGAAGATAGAATTTAGAAACAAGGTGCAGTTTTAAGCTGGATTCAAGGAGGATCCTCTGTAAAGTGGGACACTTTTACTGGTGTGTTTTTTCATGCTGGATGGACAGAGTAATCGAAGTAGGGACAGCTTTGAACTGCATGGCTAATTCCTGCCAACTTGACTGTGAATTTAGTGCCAGAGGTTAATGGCTCAAGATGGCCTTCTGACATACACACATTTGTCCAGCGGAATGAGGGAAGCAACATGTGAAAAAAAGCATTTTTTATCAAGAAGATGTTGTTGTACAAGCCCAAACTGTACAGTTTCCCTTGTTTAATAGCAGTAGAGCACTTTCTGCCTCATGTACTTCTCTTTCTAGAGGTCCTCTTGTACTTTTGCTTTCTATTACAGTGAGCCCCCGTGTATTCCCGGTCCGCTATTTGCGAGCTTCAGTATTTGTGTGTGATTTTCCCGCGAGCTCTGAGACCTCGGCGCATGCCCAGAACATACCGGGACCCCAGTTGGCTCACCCTGATCTCACTGCTCGCGCTGCAAGCACAGCTGGCCCTGCCCCCGTCCGCACCGCTCACAGGCCAAGCACAGCGGGACCCGTCTGCTCACGAATATGTAAACTGGTCCCAGCTGGGAGCCGGCATGGCATGCCCAGGATGCGTTTAGTGTAAATGTGTGTTTTTGCACGGCTGGAATTGTCCTCCGCCGGGCGACAAGATGGGGTGATGGGGCTGCCATTGTGTGCATGCCAGAGGCCGCGCCCACTGCTCAGCCAGCTCTTGCTGCCGGCCCCCGGCTCGGNCGTATTACGATAGCATATTTTCTGTTACTGAAAATGCAGCAGAAGAAAAGTTAACACTAATCATTCATTTAAACTGTAAATGTTAACATTATTTTTGTAAGTGACTGAATGTAAAAGAGGTAGCTTGAATTCCCTGATGGCTTCTAATTAGACTTGCTTTTGCAGAGGGAAATCTTATCTGGTGTTTCATGGTGGCAGCTGTTCACATGAGTCAGTAGGAATTCCTTCCTCACCTTCTCATCATCAGTTCCACACTTCCACTCTTCCTCATCCCACTTAGTTTTGGATGTTGTCACTTCTGAAGTATTAAGCAAAAGTCACTGCTGATGCAAAGAAATCTTATATAAGATTTTTAAGATTTTTTTCAAATCCCTTAATTTTTGTAACTTGTCCACAGGAAGAGGTCAACAAGACACTTTTTCTGCCCAGAAACATTTAGTTTATCCCATTTATAAAAGATTAAATGTCTTTTAAAAAGTAGGTATGAACATGTTGTTCATACTTTTCTTTGAAAGCAGCAATTCTACTACTGATTTTAGAGTGTAATGGGAAATTTTAATCATTAAACATGTGAAATCCTTTAGAAATTAAGCTCAGCTGATAGTGATTTCTTCATATTCTTTCTGCAGTTTCAGTTTCAGCAAGGTGAGTAATAAAATCACGTGGAGCTTAAAGTGGTTAAACCAGCTGGGAATAAAGATGTAAAAGAGAGCAGGATTTCAGGGATGACCAAACTTGTGAGAATAGGGAGCAAGAGGAGGTGGAAGAGAGATGAGTTTTGACCTGCTGCAGTAATATTAAAAGTACATGATCTTATTTGCAACCATAAACTGGCAATGTCACATGCTAGTGGATTTATTTGTTGCTGTGTGTCTGTGGAGCCCCCTGACAGGGGTGGAATGTTTGTCTGAAAGCTCTGCCCCAACATGTTGTCTATCGTAGGAGTTTGTGTGCTCCTCTTCCTGAAGGGAGCCATTTTTACTGGAAGTTAAGCTGTTCTAAGCTCCTTCTTTTCCATGTGCTTTTTTGACAGCCTTTTCTTAACTTCCCAAGGTTGTCTTTCATGTGACTCTTATGATAACACAAGTGCACTCAGCTGGCTACTTCCTGAGGGACTGTGTCAGCAAGCTGGATTTGGCACAGGAGAGATGGATTGGTGTTTTTGCATGTTTTAAGCAATGTTCCCGTCTCCAAGGGTGTCAGCAAACAACACTTTTTTTAAAGGAGACCCCTAAAGTCCTTTGGTGATGCCACAAATCTTGGGCTGTTGCTAGAGGGCTGCATGCAGAGATCTGGCAGGCTTCTTTCATTGTTTGGTTCTCGGCCTGTTGCCTTCCTATGATTTGACACTATTTAGTGAGACAACATGGGAGACAATTTTCTAAGTGAGAAGGAGGTAAATGGGTAAATGTCCCGGAGGTGGTGTTGGCCGGGTGCATTTTCTCTTATCGCAGTACAGCTGTAGCTAACCTATCCGTCTGCAGTGATGGTTTTCATTACAGCTCCTCAGCCCAGCTGCGAGGTGGGTCACTGATTTCCTCCACCGCCACTCCTCCAGCCTTTTACTTTCTTTCCCTGGACATGCGGTTTGTCATCTGCTTGCACAGAGCCTCCCTCAACTCGGCTGTGGCTTCCTGTACTAAATCTGATCCAAATTTCTGCTGTGAGGTACTGAGGGGTGGCAAGGAGGAAAATACCAGTTGAGAGTGAATAGGTGTTGGCTGCGATCTTTACATGTGCTGGCAGCAGATCCCATGACTTGTATTAGCTGCACAAGTTGAACAGATGGAACAAATTGGCAAAATCGTGTTCGCTCACGCTGTGCTTGAGGAGCAGCTGAGTTGCTGTTTGAAGTTGAAAGTTTGAGTGTGTTTTTCTTCCCCCCTTGTAGTGGAATTTTTGGTTATAGTGTAGAAGCTATTGCCTCAGTGCTCTGCAGTAGCCCAAGACAGTTAATGAGAGCGGTGTGTGTCCTTCTCTGTGGCTCAGTGCACTCAGCCAGGGTTTTGGTGAGGCAGAGGGGAATAATGCCTCCCCAGGTTTTAAGGTGGTAAGGTTTGATGAGGGCGGAGCTCAGCCCTTTTCTGTTCTGGCACCATCCGGGTCAGAGCAAGACTTCAGCTTTGTTTTGAGTGGTGTTTATGAAAGATGTGATAAATGCAAGTACGCTTATCATGTTTTGAGTGTGATGACCTGGAATTGTGGTTCATGACAAAAACCAATTTTTATTCTAGATAAGATTAACTCTTTCTCATAGACTTCTAAAAGCAGAGTGCTTGGAGAGGATCTCCAATTTGCCTTGAGGGGAAGCCATTTACTTCAGTGCATAATGCATCTGCAGCTTGCTAGTTCAGGTTTGTTGATCTGCACAACATGGGAAGATTTCTGGGGCTTCTCCCTTGCCTTGTCTTGCTTTCGTTGCCTTTCTTTGGGCAAAATATTGGCCATGTAACTGGTACTTTTACCTTCCCACACACTAACAGTGAATGAGGAGCCTCAAATTTACTAGGCAGCAGGTAGATGACTTTCATTCTAATCCAGCTGTGAAAAAGAGTCATTGAACTTTTTTCATTAAAGTGATTACTTACCTGCTTGTTCTGTCTTCCCCTTGCCTCCCTTAACAATTCAGGACTTCAAGATGCATTTGACAGCGACTGGGAAACTGGGAAAATCACTTACAACAACTATAAAAATGGATCTGATGATGCTGTTTTGGCTTATAAACTTTTGGTACAAACAGGCAACCGTGCAAAGCCCATTGACATCAGTCAGGTAGTGTATCAGACTCCATGATGGTTTGCATAACAATACACAAGTCATTAGGGATGTCCTTGTTTCTCTTTTCCAACTCGAGGACCTGAATGTCTGAGTTACTTGCATTGCGTCACTGACTTTGCTGAAGTCACTCCTTAGTTAGCTGCAGTCTGGCTTGTGTTGCAGTGTTCAAAGTCAACAATGGGGATGCCAGTCCTTAGTTACTACTGGTTGGTGTGCATTGGGTGCTGCTCCTGTATCAGACATACTCAGTTTCCATTGAAATTGTTGGGAAAAATGCTTTTCTGCATCTATAAGTAGGTGAGATCTTGTCCTACATCAGACATTTGCATTTATTTGTTTTGTTCCTACTGATTTATGCTAAACATAACATTTAAATAAAGATATTGATGAATGGGAAAGAGACTGAAATCATTAGATGCAGTGTCATATCCTTGTACTATCATCACTAGATACTTCTAAACTGTTGTAAAAATAAGAATGGTGGTTGTTAAAGCTGCCTAAATAAAAGATGCCTGAGGTTACCACAGCATATGACTGCATTTGTGGTAGCCATTGGTAGGTGGAAATACACTAGGTGTGAATCCTTACACTAAAATAAGATTTCTGATCTCAGGAAGAAATTCTGAAATAACACAACTTAGTTCTCTGGGAGTCATCGACTCTCTGTGCTTTCAGGCAGAAAAACAGTCTTTCTAATTAGCTTCTTGGCAGTTCTGCTTATTGTCTTTCTTTGTTCTCCCTGGCATTAAAGTTGACAGATTTACAAAGTACATTATTCAGAGTTACTATGGTGTGTGAAACACACTGCTGTATAGCAACATGAAACATGCTGTCAGGTCTGAATGAAGCTTCAGCTATGAATTAGGCAAAGTAAGTGAGTTGAAGAGAAAACTTTGAGTAAGATTTTGTTTAGCAGAGTGTACCAGGTACACTGTGGAACAAATGCAATTGGACTACAGCTGCTGATATAATTTCCTGTGCCTGGGAGGGAGAAAAGCACGGTGCACCCACAGGGGCTGAGCACTGTACTGTGCAGTTCCAGAGACAGCTTGAAGACATATAGTTGTTGCATATCCTGTAGACTAATTGAATCCAGATACTTGGAATCCAACTTTTTTTTTTTTTAAACTGCTGTCACTGTTGTTTTTCATGTCATTAAAAAGACCTGGAACTGGAGCTGAGCCAGAACTTTAAATAAACAAAACAAAAACCACCAGTAATACTTTTCACCCATTGAGTCCTCTGTTAGAGCTCTAACTGTGCAGGATTTGGCTAACAGAATTCTGGAAGTGTACCACTGCTGTTTACCCCAGAGATGCATCTGCCCACTGTGACCCAAATAACACAGGGCACTCGTCTGCTTTCATGACACTGGGCATTTTCTGAGTACATAGGTCCTACGAGTCAAGTGTTAGCAAAATTTATACAGCTGTTGTTTTATTTTTATAGCTCTCCTCCATTTACTGGGTGGCATTTCCTTCAGTGTTAACAACAGAGGTTAACTGCACACAGACGTGTATAGGGACTCTTGCCAGGTTTTCTTTCTGTCTTTAAATATGTTTCTCCAACTTGCTTGTTTTTCACTCTTGGCTGCAGTATTTCAGAATTTGGATTTAATTGGTTTAGTCTATTTTGGAACTGTCTGCTGATTTAGTGGTTATTGTAAATACTGTATGAGTACTAATTTATAGATTAGCCACTGTCACTGTATTCTTTTAGATTTTGTTTTCATTGTCAAACAGTAGTTTACTGAGAGGTCACTTCAAGTGGAGATTCATGTTCTCTTGCCTTTCCCTTCCTGTATGGGTTGCATCTCCAGGCCATTTTTTGAAAGCATTGAGGCAAAACTCACTCTGAAAGGTTTCTAATTTTTTTTCCATTTTGCAGTTGACTAAGCAGCGTCTGGTGGATGCGGATGGAATCATTAACCCAAATGCTTTCTACATCTACCTGACAGCCTGGGTTAGCAATGACCCCGTGGCCTATGCTGCCTCACAAGCCAACATCCGCCCTCACCGCCCGGAGTGGGTCCATGATAAAGCAGACTATATGCCAGAAACACGGCTGAGGAGTAAGTAGCATTTCATCTTAATGTCTTGAAATTTACATAAGTGTCCCTACTCCTTACATCAAGCACCATTAACTCTGCAGTTGGCTGATGCTGCACAAGGCTCAGAAGCGTAATGCATTGCGTTACACCATAATCTTACAAGATCCAAGAACCATTGCAATTGTGGCAGCTCTGCAGGGTTTTATCATGTTGAAAAATCAGTTTTAGAACAGTTTAAAGCTCTGAAATTTTATAGTAAGTATTGCTTTTTTAGTGTGACATGATAGTTCTGTCTGTGAGAGTAACCTGAAGATTGCATGAAATTCCTGCTTCAGTAATTCTGAAATTTCATCATTGAGATTCTATCATGTTTGTCTTCAATGCTTAATACCTAAGAAATCAGGGTATCAGGGTAACTCATACGCTAAGCTACTGGCACTGATAAGGTATGAGAGCTACTACATTAGGAGAGAAGTCCCACATCATGCCATTCAGTGTATTCCTGAGCACCAATACCAGTTTGCCTTGCGTTGCTTCAGCTTTCAATTTACTGGAAGGATTGATAGCTGTCCACTAGTGGGGAAGAGGAGAGACCATATAGGGGATGACTGGTGCACTTGGAAATGTGGTTGGATAGCCAGCTAGCCATGTTTCAGTGTATCCAAACCCTAGAGCTTTGTGGCAGTCAGCCAAGTCTTGTCTTAATGAAAATTTATAGTTAAAATTCTAATAGGGCAAGTTGTATTAAGCAAGTCAACTGAATGACCCTGCAGGATCTGAAACACACAATGGCAGTACCCAAATGCTTGTTGTAGAAGAGGTTTTTTTGAGTAGACTTGGCATTATACTCAAAAAGAGGTATGGAGAATGTTGGTTTGTCAAATTATTAAAGGATAAAAAGTTATGTATTTGCTCAGTAAATCATTACTTTTATATTAGGTTCCCCCCCGTGATTTCCATCAGTAACAGAACATGGATTTCTGAATCTACCTTTCAAAATATTCAGTGAAAATCTTAAAAACCAATCAACATGATTGAGCCTAGTTAATCTCAGGGAAATGACCTTTGATTGCAAAGAAACGGCAGTGACACAAAAGAGGAGCATTTGGATCATCTCTTCTGGTTTTAATTTATTAGGCAGTTTTAAAAATGCCACTCATCACAAAGAAGTAAAATTTAAATTCACCACCTTTAAGTGTTTTGTAGTGGAGAATAAAGTGTTTTGTTAACCATGCTTTCTGTGTATCTTCTTTCCAAATATGCATTTTAACACTGCTATCATTTTCCTAGTTCCAGCAGCTGAGCCCATAGAATATGCTCAGTTTCCTTTCTACCTCAATGGATTGCGTGAAACTTCCGACTTCGTGGAGGCTATCGAGAAAGTGAGAGCTATCTGTAGTAACTACACCAGCCTGGGGATTGCCAGCTACCCAAATGGTTACCCTTTTCTCTTTTGGGAGCAGTACATTGGACTTCGTCACTGGCTCCTCTTATCCATTAGTGTGGTTTTGGCTTGCACGTTTCTGGTGTGTGCCCTCTTCCTCCTAAACCCCTGGACAGCTGGGACCATTGTAAGTTTATTATAAGGGTCTTTGTTGAAGTCAAATTCCTTTCAGCATAGCTCTTGCTGTAGTCGGGAAGGTTTTGTTTATGTCTGGGCCTGTGGTAGAGTATGTATATTGCATCATTCATTATATATTTATTCAACTTTAGGGCGTAGGGTTCATGCTAAAGATACAAACCTTAACAACTTAATCATCTGGCCACCTTTTTTGCAACTCTAAAGGTTTCTTAGAAAGATATGTAAACTTTTGCCCTTGTCCAAATGGATGCTAATGTAAGAAATAAAAGACACACAGGAAAATTAAAAACTCCATTAAAATAATTTCTAATTCTATGTTCCTTCTCCCCTTTTGTCAGACATTTTTCAAGGCAGTTGCTTGTGACTACCTTGCCCTTAAATTTTCCTGCTGATTTCTGAATGCAGTCTTCCTGGAAATAAATGAAATGGTTATATTGTAGTGTATGTACTGTGGAAAGAGTGTAACTGACCTATCAAGGAGAAAGAGCACAAAATTATAAACTGAAGGGACTACTTCTCTATGCTTTTTGCAAGGCACTATAAGCCTCTCAGTAAACATTGAAGTTAAATTGAATTATGATGTTCCTTTGTTTAAATTCCGCAAACTATTGTATGGTTTGTAAAATGCCAGAAGTAGAAAAGCATGAAACAGTTACTAGTTTTTATAATGTATGTTTATATGACAGGTATGTTAAAAGGTAAATGTTTAGTCTAGAATATTTTTCATAGCACTTAATCAAGCAATTTATGTTATTATGCTTGATTCATTAGCTTATAAAATCATTTATTGTAGTGCGTACTTTTTTCCTTGGAAAAGGCATTTATTTTCGGAGTCCACCATTTCTAAGTATATCTCTTTTTTTTCCAACTTGGCTTTAGTAACTTTTAAAGTTGATTCTCCAGGTTTCCTCTTCTCCCTTTTCATCTTTTTTTTTTTTTCTGATGAGTTAGATCAAAGAAAATTAAAACTTTCCCCTTAGATTTGACTGTTCACTTTGTCCATGTCAATCCCCCCAAATATCTTAAAAGCTCAGAGCCCCTCTGTAACCTGAGACTTGTCAGCTGATTATGGTATTCACTTTTTTCTGGGCTTTAAACCTACTGAAAAGTCATCCTCATTTGTGTTTGCAGTTATGAAAAAAAGATTTCAATACAGGTAAAATCCACCTTAGTACAGTGGTGAGTGTCCCCATCTCTCATGGGGGAGACCGAGGTTTCAATTCCCACCAGAGAGGCAGTGGTGCTGTTTAAGAGTTGGACAATGAAACAAATATCTTTGGGAATATATGATGGCTTTGAGGAGTATGTCTTATACTCCAGGCAAATAAAGAGAAAGACAGTTCAAAACAACATGGTAACTATAAGAAAGTACTAACATATGTTTGAAATCATCTAGGTCGTGGTGCTGGCTCTGATGACTGTGGAACTGTTTGGCATGATGGGTTTAATTGGAATAAAGCTGAGTGCTGTACCTGTGGTTATCCTGATTGCTTCTGTTGGCATTGGTGTGGAATTCACTGTTCATGTTGCTTTGGTACGTAAAATCAAGAAGCATTTTAAAAAAACATTTTAAAATAAAATGGTGGCAATGTTCAAATCCTTACTTAGTCTCCCGTCAGCGACACAATTCTCAGAATGAATATTGTCACAGTTTTGTCTGTCTTTCTGTTTCTCTTGATAAAATGGAGTTGATCTTGAGGTAGTTCCTAACTATTGAGTCAGTCTCCTAGGAAATAAGTGAGGATACATTACCTGTGATACCTAATTGTCTGATTGATGCCATTATATAGACAAAACAGAGATCTTAAATCACCTTACTTCAGTCCAGACTATCATGGTCCTTGTCTGCAGCCTTACTGCTGTTGCCTCAGTGCAATATAACTTTTTGTTTCATTTTGCACGTAGATTCTGTATCTTGGGAAAAAGAAGCTTTTAAAGGAGATTTTCAAAATCAAAAACAGAGTCGGACCACCAGAATGTGAACATATTTGAATTAATTTTCTATTTGTAATTTAAGAAGCCATCAGCTATTAATAGTCGGCACAAACATGCAGTCAGTAGGAAAAGAGTCTTCTACTGTTGATCTGCTGGTGTAGAATTAAGGTACATAAAATAGTGGGATGAAAAGAATAATTTTAAGAAAAATGGTAGCAGAAGTAGGTTAAGGTTAAAGAGGAAGAAGTGGATCCCTGAAGTGACAACATCTTTTTTTCCCCTGCTGGTACGAATAATTAGGCTTTTAGAGGTAAATGAGTTTGCTGGGACTTGGAATAATACACAAAGTGTCAAAAACTAATGGTATAGAAGAGGAAGAAAGAAATGACAGCTTCTTAGAATTGAAGATTTAAAAAACAGGAAAACTGGAATTAAAAAGGGCAAAACAGCTGTTCCTAAATGGGAAGAAATGATTTTTATTTACAGGACCTTACCGGTCACCTGTGACTGAAGGTTAAATGCCAAGCAAATTATAAATGGTTGTTTTCTCACATTGACACTGGAGTGAAAAACTTGGAAACATATAAACAGTCAAATCAGTGTTGTATAAACATAAAAGGGCAATGCTGGAACTGCTGATACAGAATTTAATTAAGTTTAAGAATGATCCACAATTCAGTTATGAGTCAGTTGTCTCCTCTCGCTTGTGAATTGTGATCTTGTTTTTTTTAATTCTGAATATTGTAGAGGAGACTTAAAGGGATTCCAGGACTGAGAGCAAAATAGCTGCTTCAGCTTATATCTTAGTAGGCAAGAGAAAACTCACCAAAGAGTGACGTTATAAATCACAGGAAGGTGATCACCCAAGTTCTTGCTTTCTTAAACCATAAAGTCGTACACAGAGTAGACAAATTCATAACAAAAAGTAGCATTTGAGTATTCTTGATACAGGTTGTTCACGAAGGAGTTGAAGGGAGAGAGACACTTCACTAGTAATATTGCCCAGGCCCACTACCATGTTCAGAACTTTTCCTAAGACAATTTTGTATCTATAGACCTGATAGCTTTTAAGAAGTAGAAGTTGCAAAAAAGTTCATTTTGAGTGAAATACAAGTGTTAAAAAAAAATCATGGAAGCTGTGGCCCCACAAGAGAGGAGTAGCCCTGCAATTTTGACGTCTGAAGTGATTTCCGGCTGACATGAATTCTTTGCAGGTAGAAATAAGCAAAGCTGGAAACAAAAGCCTACTGATACAAGCAGGCTTGCTTCCAAAGTTATTAATATGGTCTGTCATCAATGCTTACTCTGGTTATGTGACTTCAGCAGCAGCTACACAGTATGACTGCAGGATCAGACCTTTTCTTGAGGGTTAGCCAGCTACAGAGATAACTGATAAAATGTAGTATGGATTGAAAACTATGCATGCTGTAAGAGACTTTTTTGGCAGGTTGTATGTATCTGTCTAAGGAAATGGACTTCTTTATTTTACAGGCATTTTTAACTGCCATAGGAGACAGGAGCAATAGGGCTGTCCTTGCATTGGAACACANTGAGGAAAAGAGAGATGGCGAAAAAAAGCCGTGTTTGGGAGCTGGGGAACCATAAATATGAACACAAAACTTCATATTAAAATTTTGTACAGCAAAGCCTGAAGGCCCTTTTGTTTAGGACTAAAAGCAGAAGGTTTCTTGTAAATTTAATTAAGAAAGTGAATTTGTCAAGTAGAGAGGAAAGCAAGTTTTTCTTTAAGAATTTGAGAAGTGCAATGAAACAGATCCTATTCCATTCCAAACAACCTGTGGAGCTCTGCAAAATGGCTAATCTCAGAAGTAACACAGGCTCTTTGTGGTGAACTACAGCACACACACACACAAATAATCCAAGCCCTAAAATGGAGCTGAGGTGGAACCGAGCCAAATAAAAATGCTCTGAAAGATGGCTTAACTACTTAGGTAGACATAAGCTGGATAGATGACTGGACTTGACTGACATCCATTTGACAACAAGAACAACAAAATGTCAGGGACAGGAACTGAGGGAAAAACTGCTAAATCTCATCAAGCTTTTTATTTATGTATTAACGAGATTTGGAGGAAGCAGGCAGTTTGCAGTTTGATCTTATGAAACCTACACGAAAATTATTACTATACAGATACCGCATGTCCTGAAATAGACTTTTTCCAAGTCAGTATTTTTTACTTTATTGTATTGATATGGAAAAAATAGAAATATTCTCTTAGGACCTGATCTT
>WEKX01019481.1:45092-55358 GCA_013390025.1 Pitta sordida
TATTCTCTTAGGACCTGATCTTCTAAGGGTTAGAACATTTTGATGCACAGGTTACTCACAGATTTAAGCTAAATTTACAAGGGTACATTTGGTGTGCTACTTTCTTACTTAACAGGCAAAATTTTGGCAAGCATACTTTTGTGTCATAGCAAATGGAAGATTGTAGCAGCCTTTCACACTAAATTTGGATTGGATGTTCTCTCAGTTTATAAAATGAGCCTTTCAACTCTTCAATTTACGTTATTTTACTTTTTTTGGCCATCAGTTTCTCATTTTATAGCAGAAACTGACTTCAGTTTCCTTGTTTAAAAAATAAAATAAAATAAACTGTGGGAAACCTGAACATTGTTATAGTGGGAAAGCAAGATCCCAAACTTCCGGAAAGTGATAGATTAGTCCAGCAATGTGGATGATTAAGTAAATTAACAGACATTGTATACACCAAATGGTCAAAGCTATAATCCTTCTGTTTATTCTAACACTAGATGGATGAGATGCAAATGTTTTTAATGTCTATTGCTGACCTGTGTCCCAGTATAAAGTTCTGGTGGTTTATGTTAGTAGAGTAGATTGGCTTGCTGAGTTTTGCTAATGCAGATCAGAAATTCCAAAATGTTTACAATATCAGGATATTTATAGTTTTACAGGAGTCTGATATATTTGATCAGATGTGGAAATAGGGAGGCAGTAAAGTTTGTTGCCACCTAGACAATGTAATCAGCAGACACATTAGTAGCAAACTTGCCCTCTGTTCTTCTCCTTTGCCTTCTCCTGAAATTTACCAAGGCTGAGTCTTTGAAATCATTAGTTACAACGCAGCCTTAAATTTAGTCTAAGCCCCAGCTGTGCTGAATACCAACTAGCAAGGCTTTCCTTTTACTGACAGGTTTACCTTGGTATTCATGAAGGATCCCAGACCTTAGCCCTCAGTGGTGGGAAAGGACAACTACTTGTGCACTTTTCTTCTTCCATAGTATTTCGGTCTTTATTTTAGAATTGGCTGGCGCAAAACAAGAGTATTCAGAGATGCTAAATTGTTCAACAAAAGATTAGCCTGCAATGCAGCTCTGCCATTGTGGAGTGCTCTTACTCGGTACAATGCTGAAGCTTACTATAGAATGGGCATTTTTCTTTGCAGAAAGCGGGTTCCTGTGTGTAAAAGGGTTGCAATTCAAGCTATTTGGTAAAACTGAACTCACAGTATTCTAGGCATTAAGTTGTGATTAATGAACAGCAAGGAAAACCCTTACCTGATATACTGTAGATTTAA
The DNA here is from genome assembly GCA_013390025.1 of Pitta sordida. Taxonomy (NCBI): domain Eukaryota; kingdom Metazoa; phylum Chordata; class Aves; order Passeriformes; family Pittidae; genus Pitta; species Pitta sordida. The sequence goes on from WEKX01019481.1 coordinate 46,363, forward strand.
TTAGACATTATGCTGTAAGTTGCAGAAGCATTTCACAGTGAATTAACTGCCGGGAGAAGAGGGTTTCTTTTCCTTCTAGACTAAATTGTTTAAATTCTACACCCGTCACTTCATTTGTTTGCTTCTTCTGGGTTTTCACTAATGGGGGCCCCTTTTCATTATATTTGTGCTTTCAATCCATTCAGCTATTCCCTGCACATTCCATATTTTTCTGTTTGTGTAACACATTCATAAATAACATCATATGCTTCCAGATTCTGGGAAATTAACAAATGTAATTTTTTTCTTTTCTTTTTCAACTAACACTTTGTGGAATGTAGCTTCTCTAATGCAAAAGGTAAAAACTCTGTATCTGTATTTGGAAAGTGATAAATGTAATTATTTACTACAATGTTAGTTATATGTTAGATTTATTATACGTATTATTTTAACACGTGTAGGAGTAATTTGTAATCCCTTTTTTCTAACAGTACTTGTGGCTGTTTTCTCCCTCAAACCCTTTAAACTCTGTTTCAGGTATTTCTTTGCTGTTTTGGCAATCTTAACCATTCTGGGAGTTCTCAATGGATTGGTGCTGCTTCCTGTTCTTCTTTCATTCTTTGGACCATGCCCTGAGGTCAGTAAAATTAATGGTGAATGGAGGAAATAATGGTATGTCAGCACCACTGCCCCCGCCAGCCATCCCTATTTTAGCAGCTATTTTTCAAATTCTCTTGTACTTAGTTTCTTCCTCAAGGCTCTTTGTTTTGTTTGTTTGGTTTTTGTTTTATTTTTTCTTAAAAGTGCAGTTTGTTACATAGTTGATACTATTCTATTTTCCAAGTGTTTTATAAATAATTTGTTTTAGAGGCCACAATCAGCAAACCCGATGCAAGTATGATATTCAGTATGCTTTTAAAAGCATAATCTAATGTGTAAAATGTTTGTAAAATAAGCATCTCCCCCAGTATTTTGCCAAAGTTTGTTTCATACATGTACCTCTTTCCTACCTCACTACCTCAACATGGTTAACTGAGCAGACCACCAGGAAGGCCTGTGTGGACCAACATACACAGTGGCAGCCCACAGACCACACCTTGATAACCATGATCTGTCTGCCAGGAGGTCCCTGCTGTCCTAGTCCCCACTTCCTGCTGTATTCTCCTGCCTCAAGTAGCTTTTCTGATGGATTGAAGGTTTCACTTAGATGTTGATTACTTTACCGGACAAAGCCTAAGTGCAGATACCACATTCAGGGACACCAAATTTATATATGATTGTTGATCATTCATTACCTACTCTGTAGTTAATAAAATTAGTGTGTTACACAGGGATATTTTAATAACCTGTTTGTACAAATCAGTGTGCTGTGTTTCACATGTCCATGTTTCAGAGATATATTTCAGAAGTGTTTAGGTTATTTTAATATTAGTAAAACTGTTTTGAAAACAATGGGTAATGTCTTAATTCCTAACAATATACATGACCTGTGCCTTACTCAAACAATGTATATATGTGTGTTATTGCTATAAATATTGCTATGATGTGTGTATCCATCTCTTTGTAAATAGGCGGTAAATCATGCTGTACCTACACATTTGAGCTGATTTTACAAAATCACTGTTAATGCTTGCTGAAGGGAGAGAGAAGCCTGTGTATTATTTTTATATTTATTAAGTGCAAGTGCATGCAGACACACAGGCATATGCACTTCCTGAGACAGTGATGCCCAGAAGACTCTGTGTAATCCTGTTTACATGTGTATCCACAGATGGAGATCATATCTTTTTTCCTGTCATTGATTTTTTTTTTCAGTTAAGCATTAACATTCACCAGAAAACTGGTGCTAAGGTGGTTGTGGCATGGGCAATTGTATTTGGCAGAGGATGTGTGTAAAGCACTAATGATTAAAAGGGTAATGCTAGATGAATATTACTGAATGTGTTGTCATTGTCAGGTTTCTCCAGCCAATGGACATAACAGATTGCCCACACCATCCCCTGAGCCACCCCCCAGTATTGTGAGGTTTGCACTGCCACCTGGGCACACAAATCATGCTTCAGATTCCTCTGATTCAGAGTACAGTTCTCAAACCACAGTGTCTGGCATCAGTGAAGAGCTTCATCAATATGAGGCCACCTGCTGCCCTGGGGCACCAGTCCATCAAGTAATAGTGGAAGCCACTGAGAATCCTCTCTTCGCAAGATCCACTGTAAGTAGCTTTCATGTGGACTGATAGGAGGACAAGAAGAGTTTTGTTGGATTTATTTAATTTATTTAAGTCTGTTTCTTTTTGTGGAAAACTCTTCCATACTTCTGGCTGTGATTGTGCTTTGTGACTTTGTGCCAAAACTTACAAGCAAGCAATTAAGGCTTTCCTCATCCTCTTCTTTAGAATCAAGTTGGGGGTTAAGTGGTGGTATGAAAGCAGAGGTCTTTGGCATATGTGATTGCCACAAGAGAGAGCACTCAGTCTGTTTGATGACCGTTTTCTGAGACAGAATCAAGAGACATTATAACATCTCAACCTCTTTCACGCTGTTCCTTGTGGATCGCTATCTTATATACCTCTGTCTGACAGCACATTTTGGCAAGAAAGATCAATAGAGTCAGAAGAAAGCTGTTTAAGTCTTGTACAAAATCTTGGGTCTTGTTGCATCTTGCTACGGGTTGGCATAATTGCAATTTTGAAGGGAACGTGAAAAACTTCTGTCTCCTACTGCTGATGTTGCATGCTGAGCTGCAATGTGGATCTGGTTTTGTTCAGCAGAAATAGGTACAAGCACAGCCACATTTGAAGTTGGTCACGGTTTGTTGACTAATGTGGCTGCTATGCTTCATGCTTTTTATGGAAATCAGAAAACAGATTTCTACAGTCTATACAACTACCCTACTAACATCCTGTGATGTTCCCTGCATGGAATAGACCCTTTTCCAAATGCCAGCAATTCTGCTTGTTGAACAAGTTAAGATCAAGTGCTTGTCATCCATCCCTGAGAAAAAGACGGACTGAAATGTACAAAGCTTATGATAATGTTTTCAGCTGTCATCCTGTGTTTTTCTGAAAATGTGGTTTCTTGTTTTTAATAACTACAGAGAAAAATCATGGAAAAATCAATTTGCATCAGATTCCAAGACATCACCTTTGTAGAGTTAGAGCATTATCATATTTATTCTCAGTAAAAAATATAAGCAGGCATTATATTTGTTTGCCTCACTTGTCAGGGCCATAACCGTGCATTTGTCTCTCAGGTGGTTCAGCCAGAAGCAAGGCATCAGTCAAGTCCCAGATTGCAACTGAATCCAGAGTTCAGCACGCAGCAGGGGTGGCGTCAGGGCAGACAACCTAAACGGGAAGCGAGGGAAGGGCGACGACGACCTCCGTACCGCCCTCGCAGGGACGCTTTTGAAATTTCTACTGAACGGCATTCAAGACCCAGCAATAGGGATCGCTTGGGTCACAAGGCTCGTTCTCACAACTTGAGAAGCCCGGTGTTTGGAGCCGCGAGTGCCGCAGGACTGGGCTACTGCCAGCCTATCACTACTGTGACTGCTTCGGCTTCAGTGACTGTTGCTGTCCACCCTACCGTGCATGGCCACAGCTCTCGGGGAGGAAGCTTTCCGTCCTGTGAGGGACACCATGAAGCTGACCATGGGTCTTTTGAGGACCCCCATGTGCCTTTTAATGTGCGGTGTGAAAGAAGAAATTCTAAAGTGGAAGTTATAGAACTGCAAGATGTTGAATGTGAGGAAAGGATACCTGACAACAGCTCACAGTAAGGTAAGTCCATCACATGTAGCTGCAGGGTTTGCCTGTGTCAGACAAATAGAGTGATCAAAAGAGAGAGGGGAAAATTTTTCTCAGCGGTATCTTCCTTTAGGTAGTGCTACTTACAGGTCACTGATCACCTTAAACCTGCCAACCATGAATATAGCACATTTTGCACAAGACATGAGCTTGGCTAAGAAGGAACTCTGCAATACTGAAGTTATAGTGAGTTTAGACATGAACTACTTCCAAGAGCTTTGCAAAGTGGATAAGTATATGGTACAATCTCAATTTTCCAGATGAGGGCAATGTGGCAGAGGTATTTTGTGACATCTTCAGTGCTCTGTTACTGCATTTACTTTTGATAGGTCCTGTCTTCTTATCCCTGAGTGAGGCATGCTCTAACACATTATACAAAATGGCATTTCCTAGGAGAGTATAAATTGCCAGCTTCTTTAAGAATTGTCCTGTCTTGGATAAAAGAGTCTGTGACAGAATTTGAAGTCCATAATGAGGACTGAAACCCTGTGGAAGATGAGCTGAGTGAGAAGAGGGAAGTGCCTACTATACTCTTGCACAGTGGAGTGTCTCGGGGGGACCTTCAGAGACCCACCCAGTGAACTCGCACACTGATGGTGTCTGTGGGCCAACCTCGGCCTTGCTAGGGGCAGCTGCAGTGGCTATTACTGATTTGCATAGGGTAGAGCTGACCTAGCAGGGCATTTAATGCATTCCTGTGAAAGAACAGACATACTGTGCTACCTAAATCATTGTCTGTCTTTAGGCTGGCAAGAGAAGGTTTAGAACAGACAGGATGTTTTAGAGGATGTTTGAGGAATAATGCAGGGTTTTTTTTTTCAGTTTTCCAATAGTTTTTAGAGGGAGTTCTGTGAAGTTTTTACCTTGAAAGTTTTTACCCACTGAGTTTTTACCCTGAAAGCTTTTGGGGACTTCTACCTGAAAAACTATTTCTCACTATTTTTACACTATTTTTGTCATGTAGAGAAAAAGTAAGTGTTAAAACAGTTACTTCGTAGTTGTGGATCCTTGTTTTTTCTCTTGGCTTGTCTGAGCTTTTTAGTGACAGACGCTAGTTTGAGCAGAGAAAGTAATTTTGGTTTGGTTGTAGAATTATAATTTTATGTGTATGCATGCATGCATGCATGTGTGTGCACGTACAGGCAAAGGGTTTTGGTGGAAGTTTTTACAATAACTCATAATAAAATCACCTTTTGGCTTATAAAACATCTCTCCAAATGTCTAGGCCATGCAGCCTAGAAATATGACAAGGAATAGTATCCACAGAATAAGGAAATACTCAAGCTCAGCTTTTTCAAGCTGAAGTGCATGGTAATACGAGATTTTTAAATGTGTGCAGTATTCTATGTACCGTATTTCTCCTTCAAGTGTTCATTGGTTTAGGCTGAATTTGTCACAGATACCTAAAACTAGGAACTCAGAAATTAAAGCACCTGCATTTTCTTAATTGGCATCAGTATTTCTTTACAGTAAATTAATGACTGAGATGAAAGCAGAGCCAACATTTCATGACTACTAACTGTAACCACAAGAATTATGAGATCAGTTGGATTAGCTTGATTTACTTGTTTTTTTTCTTGAACTTTAATGAATGTTTGTTTTTTCTTCTCTCTTTATTTGTACAGGATAATAACTGAAGCAAAGAAGAGGCCAAAGATGGAAAACTGTGTTTCCAGAATTGCTTGAAGAGAAAAACTGCTTGAAGTTGTGGAAAAGGACGTGCTGCATCAGGACAACATTTCACTGTTACTGTAACCTAATGTATTATTTTGTTATATATTTCTTTTAAGTATTTAAAAGATGTACACATATGTAATATACAGAAGAACAATGTAAAGTAGTATAATCTGGAGTAATTTGCCTCTGGGCAATAGAATGGGGACAATATTGTGTGCGCTTTGTACTTTTTGTACATTGATGTCTGTGCCACAACTAAGCTTAATCTAGTTCTAAATTACAGCATTAATTGCTGCTGTTTAAATATTTTATAATTTACTTGTATAATTCTATGCAAATGTTGGTTATGTCATAGGATTTTTTTAAAGGTACATGTCTGTTTAAAATATTTTAAATTTGCATATCACAACCCTGTGGTAGTATGAAATTACTGTTAACTTTCAAACACGCTATGCGTGATAATTTTTAGAATAAGCAGATATGAAGAAAAACAAGTTAATCTGGGAGACTTAAATAGATTTAGCTATGTGCAGGTCTTGTTTTGCTCTATGTATCCTTGTGTGCATCTGGAAATATGCATGCTTTTGTGTGTATATTCCTGATGTACTGTAGTTTCTCGTTTACAGTATGTTAACACTTAGTGGGCTTATAAACCCACTAATGCTGATGTGAGTCCGGCTTTCCCTGTTAGTAGGCACTAGTGAAAACTCTGTTGGTGTTTACCAATATATACACCATAGACTGCCATCATCAAAGGCCCATCTAAAGTAGAAGAGAAGACAGGGAATTGAGGTTTGGGGTTGTGTTTCAGTTCCCAGACCCTAACAACTTGGTTCACATGACGTTAGTCAAGTCACTTAACTTCTCCATGCCTCAATTTCTCATTCTGTAAAATGGTTATAATTACGCTTACCTACCTCCAAGGAATGTTGTGAGGCTTAATTACTGTTTGTGTAGTGCTTTGATTTTTTTTTTCCAAAAGATGCCAGGTAAGTGCAAACACTATAACCATTATTTTTTCACTTCCAAAGGTGCTGGATATTGAGAGGTGCTGGTGGTTATAGAAGTACAGTTAACATCTGCCTTATTGTAGGCACTGCAATGAGCAGTGTGAGAAGCTGGATAATGATGTTTGATGGTAAGCCACAGCTCAGCTGTGTCATTACAGCATTAAAAGCAGTATCTTTGATCACCTTATTTTCGTGGCAGGAGGAGGTTAATAGTAAGTGATAAAAAATCAGATGGAAGGATTAAAAAAAGTATATTCACTTTTAAAATTAAATGGCTTTCTGGTGAACCTAGGACAGTAATGGCACATAAGGCCTGGGTTGTTTTTTTCTCTGTTGTTTGTGTTTTCCCATGCTGCATTGGCACTTTTAATTACAACAGCTAAACTGGGATCTCTGCGAAACTAATTTAGCTTTTTGTACTATTATTTTTAAACTAAAAGGGGATTGCTGCAGGTGAAGGGTCTGGAAAAACACTACAATCTGTGTTCCAGATGGAAACAAACCCTAAGAATGGAGAACCTTTTAAAATAGTGCAACACAAGGGTTTTTTTATCTTTTTTCACAGTTTTTCTGCCCTTCTACAAGCCGTTTGTTAGAGCATGTAGATGTTCAACTGTGTATTCAGAGCCAAACACAAGTAATACTGTTTCTAAGCACAGCAGTGGTGAGGCTTTTCTTTACATATACCTGAACAGCAGTGGCCAATTCTTTGATGGGAAAGTGTTTTTCTCTAGTGGCTTTAGGGAGTGTATCTTTGCCCACAGACCTTGCCAGCATAACTAATGGGGATAATGAGAATGCACAAATTTCCATGCCTTTTTTTCTCACTTGAAAACACTTTGATATGAGGCACTTGTTTACAGATCTCCAATGTGAACACTCGAAGAGCAGGTGGTGAAATCCTGGTGTCATTCCCATAATACATAAGCTACTGTTTCAGTGCACATCAAGGGTTAATGTTGCAACTGCCTGCTAGTCCAATTCACTGTCTAAAGTGAAAACTCTTCATGGCAAAAGGCCGAGAGGCCCCAATTTAACACTAGCAGCTTGGTAACCTCAGATCATACAAACTCTGCAACAAAACTGTATGATACTAATTGGAGCTGCCTTTGACCACCAAGCATGTGTACTCCTGTGTCAGAGGTTGGCAGGGCTTCCACTGGCTCTGCTTCGTTCTCCATGCCACAGGGCTGCCTTGCTTCCTTCTTTTCGTTGGAAGGGAGAGGAGGCCCAGGTCGAACTACAGTGTCTCTCACCTGCCCCACCCAAGTCTCCTGCTTGCTTGTGTGTGGGTAAGCTGTCTGCTGCTTCATGCACGATGTACACCCTCTTCTTCAATAGTCACATTGGCAAGGGGAGAACTCAGTGGCTGGCAACATTTATTTTGTTTTGGTTTTGTTTTTTAACTTTTTTAATCATGGTGATATTTATATTTTTGTATCATAAGAATGTTTTTCTTACAGTATTTGTCATGCCAGTTTATAACAAACAAGATGCAGGGATTTTATTTCTGTTGGAAACACTATTACAGTTATGTTTTTACTGTTTAATGGATTTTTATTTGTATAGAGTGCTTACTAATGTTAAATAGGAAAGAGTATATAACAGTTACATTAAGGACTTGTCATAGCTTTTAGTGTAAGGAGTTAAAAGGAAAAAAATATTCAAACTGGGTCTCATTACCTGCCTGTTTTGGTGGGAGTGGGTTTGTGTCATTTCAGTTACAAAGATAAAATTATGCCATATAATTTATTTATATGAAAATTTATTTTTGTAGTGTACATAGTTGTTGTCAAGTCTTTTGACAGAAGTATATTTTTAAAGAGTTTATATGTAATGATGATACCATTATGTTTTGGAACACTGCTGAGATACAATTACAGTGCACACTTTTCCTTGTAAACCCCCGGGAGAAAAGAAGGTGTTTAACAGTGTTAAGCGAGAGAGTGTGAATATTCATACAATTCTGAACTGTGTTTTAGCTACCATTTGTGACCTAGTGTGGTTCTCATTTTACACTTTGAATGGAAATTGTACAAACTCTCTAAATATTAATGTTCAAACACTGATAGAAATTCTAACATGAATAAAAAAATATAACTTACTGGTTACGGATTTGGTTGTTTATAGATGATGAGGTTTGAGGCAAATTGGGGCTGAGCCAAAGAAAAAACAAAATAAACCACCCCTGCCCCTCACCAGGTTTGGGAAAAAAAAAGGAAAGTGTGAAAAGTACAAACTATTTACTTTAGTAAGCAGACAAGTTAAGGTACAACAGTATTAAACAACAAAACCTGAGATATCCCACAAGTCTGGTGATGTAAAGAGTCCTGTGATGTGGAAAGTCCTGAATGTGAAGAGTCCTATCGGTCTCAATGAGATTCCACCAGACAGTCCCAGAAGAAACTCCTCAGGTGCAGAGAGAGCAGCTAGAGCTCAGAGTCCTGATGCAGGCACTCCAGGGGAAAGCAAGAGGTGATGAGGAAGAATCCCCAGGGGCAGGGGAAGAGAATTGCAGGCCC
>WEKX01019483.1:0-16303 GCA_013390025.1 Pitta sordida
TCTGTGATTCTGTGATTCTGTTAGTGTACAACGAGCTAAATCATGACCTTCCATTGGCTAGAATAAAAGGAAAAAGGAGAAAATTATTCCCAGTTGTCAATTTTAGTACAAGAGCATTTTGGGACTACCTGATTTTATCAGGCCGTTTAAATTAATGTGTTTCAAACATAACCAGGCTCATGACTTGCCTTGAACTCCTGGGATGGATCTAGGATCAGGAACCCCAGCTCACCTTGTGTGGATTTATGCGGGCCAGAAATCTGTCTCTGACACTCAAAGAGACCATGCTGTTGTGACTTTCCAAAGACAGCCTAGATTACAAAATGTGCCATCTGTGCCCAATTGGTTGAGTCATTCATTCAAGAAAGAGAATCCAGTCAAATTGTAAAGGTGCTAACATGAAATGATTTTTTTCTCTCCCTCTTTTAACCTTTGCTGGCTGCTTTACAAGATGTGCTGAGCTTTGCTGATGGACTGTGCCAGGTTATTCACCACAGCAATGCACAAGGCATACTGAAAAGCTGAAGTAGCCTGGAGGAATACATTAGAAATAAGGCAATTTTAAAAAGCTTTCCTAAGTGTTATCTGGAAGTGAAAAATTACCTAGATGAAGCTTCTTGTCCATATCTTTAAAGACATTACAAACTTGCCCAAAATATCTTTAAGAATTTTGAGTATTTCACACCTCATGGAATTGGAACATCATGAGATATCCCATCCTTTTAATTATTGTGTCTCCTTCTCTGAAGGAAGCATGACTATGGGAAAATACTCTATATAAAAAAGGGGGAAGAATGGATATTATAATAATAGAGTGACAAAATAATAATAGGTAATATACAAAAAGCAAACAAGGTTATTGTGATCTGAAAGTCAGGAGAGGAATAATTTCAGCACCAATAAAGTTGTCATCATAAAAACACTTTATAGAAAGCACAAAGAAAGACTGTGATACAAAGGTATTTATAAAATCTGATTTGCAAAGTAAATATATAGAGGAAATCGAGCATGTTCTGTATCCATCCATTAAATTCAGATGGATTTTTAGTGTCATGACTTTGTGTGCTTTAAATTTTTGTAGTAAATGATTTAGGCATTGTTTCATATTGTCTGCTAAATAGAATATATTTCAAATTAGAGTCCAGAACCAAGTTCCTTAATAGTAACTTGTGAGATGAAATATTCTTTCAGTACTGACAGCATCCCTTACAAGGAAAATAAACAATGAAGGAATTAATGGAAATCTGTCTTACAGTTTTTATAACAATGACAACAACTGTCTTGCAGCCTTTTCCCAGCCTCACATTACTACATGTTAACTAATTAACTAATCACATTCTCATTCTGAAGTTCTTACCTCTTCCTGCCAAGGAGAGAGGCTCTGCATTTGTAGTTGAAGGAACCATGGGATTCCAAAAGGCTTCACATTTGAGGTCTGTGCCAGTGCCCACTAAGCTCAAGGGAAAAGACCCCAGAGACCTTCACTAGGTGCTAAATCAAACCGTCACAGAATGACGAACAGGGACTCAATGATCCTTTCCATAAACAGTCCTGCCATCAGCCAATGCCCCAGGATTTCTGCCCCCATGGACTGTATCCCAGTGCACAGGATGTCGGTCTTTGTAGGTGTGATTTCAGAGATAAGGAGAGAGCACTGCCATAGGTTTTGCAGCAGGGTTGTGCCATGTTGGGTCATCTGTCAGGAGAGACAATTCGGTGGGGTTGAGTGTGTTCTTATCCCCATGGACTACCCACCAGCAAACTAGAGTTTCTTCTCCTCTCATGCATTACTTTAGGGTAGCTTGATTCTTTGTTTAATTTATTTGTTTTATTTTGAGACCAATTGTGAAAGCTGAGAGTACTGGAGAAGTCAGGCTGGAAAGTGACATTCCTGGTTCTGTGTGACTGGCCACCTAGAACATATCACCATCTCCTTCCAATTCCGATGAAATGACTCAGAGAAAACAGGAATTTTCCTGGCTATGTATCTACAAGCAGTCCTGAAATACGTAGGTTCCAGTACTGCATCTGGACACCGTATTTTGTGTCTAGACCTGACATAATTGTCTGCATGAAGGCCATCCCAGGTATCTGGTGTCATTCTAGAACTAAAAATTTGTTCTACTCTCTATCTCTATGCAAAGATAGGATAAATATTCCCAGGGGCTTTTTGATAGCAGAAGAGATTAAACAAATACAACATTTTATAAGGTAGGTATGTTTACAATTCTGATAATTCCCAAAGCATGTAAGAATTACAGGTTATTTGCTCACAGACATTTAAAGCAGCAGAACAGGACTTGAAGATGTTTCTCCTCAGAATCTGAATCTTGACTCTTTTTTTACAACCACCTAGCCCTCAGTCAAGTGCTGGGATACTGTTTTTATGGTTGGAAAAATAATCTTGTGTTCACGTTTGCAACAGGGCAACTTAAAGCCCTTTTTTTAAGTCTTGGGATCGGCTAGGCTTTCCTGAAAAACTTTTAAGTTTCATCACCGTGTTCACATTGTTACTGAAAACGGCAAGAAAATAAACTCTCTAACACCGTAATTTTAGTATTAGAAAACACACATTCTCTATTTGGCACCGGATGCACAGGCGGTATTCCTAAGCCTGTCATGAATACCGAGTACAGAAAAACTCCTCCTGTTTAGATACTATAGTTCACATACATATTCGTTGGTTTTCCCAGAATAAATATACGTATGATCCACTTTAGTACAGTGGTGAGTATCCCCACTTGGCGTGTGGGAGACCCGGGTTCAATTCCCACCAGGGAGACAGTGTTAAGAGTTGGACTCGATGATCCTTGTGGGTCCCTTCCAACTCAGAATATTCTGTGATAATCATTTCTCCCAAGTAATTAACATATGTTCCCTCCTCTTTGCACATGCATTCTTCTGCCCCCAGGCATCCCTCCAGTGGTCTCTGGTGGCTGTCGACCATGAAGTTATACCTTACTGCTCAATGAACACAATGTTATTTCCCAAAATATGTGACTGAGTTGGCACAACTAATCTACTTATTCGCCTGCTCCTCTTCTTGGTTAATATTTAGCATGATCCCCATTATGCACTTCCATAGGCCAGTGATTCTACAAAATAATGATTATTTTTTCCCTACCAGCTGAACAAGCTGTTCTTCATCTGGCAAACACGTCTGAACTGCTTTCTAGGGCTACATGCAAAATAATTGTACATCCGTAATCTTATTGCACTGCACCTCCTCTCCCAAGGGTTTGGAGTGTACACAGATATCCTATTGCAGCAGAGCATTGCTCTTTGGTCTGCCAAAGATCTGAGTGTGCAACAGCAGAGAGTTACACTCAAATTTGAAGTCCCAGTACTTCACCAATTATTTTAAGATAGTTGTCCCCAGAGGGATTAAATAACCGCAAAATGCTGCCTCAGCAGAGCTCAACATTTAATAATAATGTTAAACTAACACACTGGGGGGGTTTTGCAAGGCAGCATTGGCACAGAGCTCTGCTGTGAACTATAAATACATCTCAACCTCTCATAAAAGTAAAGTTAGAGCATTTCTAGTGCCAGACCTAGTGTCAGCTGCTGTGAATAGCCACAGCCTGTTGATGCCAATGGAGACACAATACTTAATAGACTGAGAATTGGCCTCCTCATACCTGATGTTTGTAAGAGCCTTTTTAGAGCTCCCTAGATGCTCCAGCTGAATCTCACAGCTCTCAAGTTGAAGAAGAAAAATAGTTTTTAGTAAATCCTGGAAGTAGATGTTATTTGTAGAAAATGTCAAACTGGAAATTCATGTGCATGGTGTTGGCACCTGGACTGATACAAATTGGTGAGGATTTTCCCTGATTAGTATTCAGCTGCTGTCCATGGGTACTGTCTGCATTTTTGGCAAGAGCACAGAATTTGTCACCAGTGATTTGTGAAGGGATGTGATGGTTTTTTGGTCTTCTTTTACAAGTTGGCAGTTTTGCATCTGCCCTACTCTGGGCTGTATTGCCAGCCATTCAAGAACAGGAATAGGGCAGAGTAGGTGAGAAATTGTGGTGTCTGCAATGGAGAGGGATTAGCACTTGCTGAGAAAAGTTGAAGTGAGAGTCTTTACTGCCAAGACTGTAAGAAGAAGAAATAAGAGAAATTAAATTTACTGCTCTTTCAAGCTAGGGAGCTCCTTTCTGAGAGAGATTCAAAAGGGACTTCTGATCTACTTACAAAGTACAAGAAACTCCAGCATGCCATTACGTGAGCAAGCACAATGATCACAAGAATTAAATGGACGGGACAGAGCCCAAAAGCTGAAGGAACAGTTTCCTTGGAACACAGAGAACTCCTCTCCAAGTAATCTCTCCTTTCTTCCACACTCCTTTCTTCCACAAGAATCACAGAATCGCTCCCCACAGGACTTGTTCTCCAGTCCTTTCACCATCCTTGTCACCCTTCTCTGGATCCTCTCAAGCAGTTCAACATCTTCCTTAAACTGGGGAGCCCAGAACTGGACACAGTACTCAAGATATGGTCTGACCAGTGCCAGAAAAGGACCATTTATGAACCTCCCCAGAGTCTTTTCTGCCACTGCCTGGACTTGCTGAGACTCACCATGTTGAGGAGGAGTTCCTGGATGAGAAAAATAGGCAGAAAAGGAGTTTCAGTCATCTCAGGGAATCTAGAACAATTCTCAGTGATACTGTCAGTGATCCAAGTAATACTGAACCACCTACCATAAAGCAAAGCAGAAGAAAGGGAATGTAGAATTGAACTGATAAATTATTAGAGAATGCAAATAATATTGATGCCAGACACTATGGTTTTATGGAAAATAGGTCTTGTATTCAAAATACTTCTTTTTTTGTCATATGGGCTTTTGAGTAAAGCAGAATGAAGGAAGTGTGTGAGCAAAACAGTACACTGTAAGCTGATGAATACCTTAGAAGAATGTGATGCTGGATGATTAGACAACAGGGACTTAGAGGATAGCAGTTTGATGCTCAAAACACTTTGTTGCAGTTTAGAGTAAGATTCTGGTGTTATTTTCACCTCTCACACCAAATCCAATAGAATAATTTCTTTCCTCAAGGGGAAATGAAGAAAAAAGAAGAATATTATTTATTAACTAAAATACACAGATTTATACAGTAATACCTTGCTGCATTGAGACTTCTCCATTGAGACCTTGCCTATTTGAGAGAAATTTTTCTCGCAGACCTGCCTCAGTGATTCGTGGCCGACGCATGCGCAGTGCCTCTGCTTCACCAAGGGGTAGTGCCGGTACTCTCTGTGGGGCGGGACTGGCCCGGCCCTGCGGGGAGGGCGTGCGGTGCCTCCTGCTCCTGCGGTGCCATGCCCTGGTCCCTGTCCCACTCCTGCGTGTCTCCATGCCCTGTCCCTACAGTGGAAGGCTCAGGTGGCGGGTTGCCCTGGGCGGCTGCTGAGACCCAGGGCAGCACCGCCACAAGCCATGCTGTCCCCTGTTACTCTAAGCCCAGCCGGGAACTGAACCCTGCNGACATGGCCTCTATGCGTATTAATGACCTGTGCATGTTTGTGAATTAGATGTTTTGCGACACCCTGACAAGACCCACTCCTTGCGAAGGGTGAGGTATTAATGTAAGTAAAAATCCTGCTCCAGAGAGCTAAGAAACAACAACAACAACAAAACCAAAACCACCTGTTTGTTAACAGTCCGAAAGTGTCCGCTTGGTTTTCCTCCCCAAGACCGGAGGGCAGGGGAAGGGAAGGGACTGGAACCAAGTTCCTGGTTAGATGTGAAGCCTCCTGGAGCAGATGGTTGAGATTTTTCCAGTTTGGATATGTCTATGGAAAGAGTCCAACTCCTCTGATTCTCCAGGGAAATGCGGAAAACAAAGAGCTGCTTCAATTGCCACCGCTGCTGCACCACAAGACCACTGCTGCTTGCACCGCCGCTTTGGAACTCCTGCTCTGCTGCTGCAATTTGTTCTTCCCTTTTTCGGGATCTACTATCATCACTGGGAGGTACTATAGACAATACCACCTGAACACAGCAATATGGAGTACAAAATACAAAGATGCATTCAACACACAGAGTGCCAACCTATGACACACTCATATTCTCGCTAAAACTTTTTAAGTAAATAAGAAATCATTGCACATAATCTTTGCTGGTGACAGGATGGCAGGGAATAAATCTGCAATAATGATATAAAGAAAAATTATTTTTAATGTATGGAAGTGTTATTCCTTCAGGAAAAAAGATCTCATGTCTTGCCATCAGATGAGCTCATGTCCTTATGTTCTTGATACGCATATTAAAATAAGAAATTTATCATCTGATTGTTTTTTAGCCATATTAATGAGAACCTACCAGTAGTAAGTGAAGCAGTTAAAAATAATTAACTATAAACACTTTGCAATTTGAAGAGGTTGTAATACAGTTATACCCCCTCCTTCGCAAGGAAAGGGACAGGCCAAGTCCGTTGCAAAACACTAAACTTGCAAAGAACTGCAGGTCGTTAATATGCATGCAGGCCATGCCCATTGCTCCACCCCCGGAACTCCGCAGGGCTGCGGACAATTCTCTGCTCCTTCCCGTAGTCTGTCACGGCACAAGCGAACAAAAGGAGCCGTTTCTGAGTGGCTGCTGTGACTGTGTGTGCTCGCAGCCCAAACCCTGCGCCGCTCCCCCCTCAGTCCCCCCGGCCCGGCCCTGGTGCTCACCCCGACCCCGGGGGACCCGCGCCAGCCCACGCATGCTCGCCTCTCCTCTGCAGCAGGGAAGAAGTGTCCCTGAGCTCTGGTCGGCATTCTTAGAGCCTGGAAAAACCTTAACTTTGTAACACTGCAATATCCCATGCACTTATGGTGGGGGAGGAGGCGTTGGTATGAGAGTTTCTTTCCCTTTAACATCCACCAGTCCCCGTAGAGGCAGCGCTGCCCGGGCTTTGACTGGGCTTTGAGTAACAAGGAATGGCATGTCTTGTGGTGGTGCTGCGCTGGGTCTCAGCAGAGCACACAGGAGCNAAGGCTTACCTGTTTATATTAGGATTTTAAAGTTGAGTCACATTCTACAGACAGGAAAGCAAGAAGGTAGCATTCTCAACATGTCCTGGGAGGGATTAGGAGGGAGGTGGTTGTGGATACAAGCTTCCACAATAGGATAGTTGGTTTGCAGTGCATTTCCTGGTGTGCTCCAGGGCTTCCTTCTCTGCAGATACTGACCTTAAAAGTAGATGCAGTTGAATACCTACTCATCTACTTTTACTGCTTCAGGTATGTGCTTAAGGTCCTGCCAAAAGCTCTTGGTGTCCAGCCACACATCCTGTAGCCTGTCTGAGAGCAAGATGTCTATGCAAGCCAGGAGATGTGTGTCAGAGCTCCTCTGATATAGATACCTTTGCTGATCCATCTCTCTCATTATGACTGCCAACTGATTAAATGAAGATTTCAAAGGCATTCTGATGCTGACTGCTGCAGCCAAGTGTTTGATGGTATCCAAGTGCTTCATGGCTTTACTTAGTGCTTCCAGCCATTTACTGCCTGTAACATTGATGGGGAGGCAGGGAGGTGCTGATAAAAAAAAATAAAAATTCAATTTTCATCCAAGGTAATTTTCTTAGTGCCTACAGCTGTTCATATACTTTCCAAAGACAGGGTCACACTGTTGGCATTTGCTTTGAGGACTGTTGGAAGCTTCTACATGGTTCACTTGCTACTCTGCTTCTAAAGACATGGAAACACTCCAAATCACAGAGGGATTTTTAAAAAGAAATTGTTAAAGAACAAAATCCCCACTTCTCTGCTTGCCCAGCTTTGGTACCTTGACAGTGGCATTTAGCCTGATGTGCTGCTAAACTGACGTTTTTCACAGTGCTGCTCTCACTCAGTCATAGGGCAGAAAGAAAAGCCTAAAGCTGTCTGAGATCTTCCACATCTTTGAAGTCCATCATTAATCAAACATTTTTGTACTCAACTTTGTGTTGTCCTCCCCTTTCTGCCATCTCCTTGCTCACCCCATGAGACTGTAGGAAGTGCTGAGTACTTCCCCCACCTATCTGGGTCTTTGCCAAGGCTTACTCCAGGCATGCTGGCAGCTAGTGATGGGTGGGGTTTGCCCTGGCACGGACTCTTTGAGTATAGCTGCACATTTCAGACACTTACTTCTCTAATCTCTATGATCTATACCATTACAGATGTCTTATCTCAAAATAGACATCTATGAGTCCACAGGTCTATCATTTCCAGTTATTTTGTGCCTCCTTTTAGTCCTCTGAGATGGTTGCAAATCAAGGGGAGAGGGACCATGTTGATGAGAAGACACTGAGCCATGCTGCTCTCTGGGTAAGGCCATTGGCTGTAGCATGCTTTGACACCTTTAATTCTCTTATAGAGGACAGAAAAATCCAGCACTGCAAAGTTGAGTGTCCACCAGAGCCTGCTTTTATATTAACTGGCTGCCTTCTCCTGGCAATCTACATTGTACAACCGCAATCCACCTGCAGATATTTCTTCTGTGTGATCATAAAAAGTAAAGGGGTGCTAGTCAGCACCATTAACACAGCTGATTCACCTGGTTTAAATTCACCTTCTGGGTTTCTCCAGAGTCCAATCAAGAGAAGTAAGTGTCTCCAGAGTGGTTTGACCTGGCTTGGACATGGCTTTTCTATATTTTTTTTGTTTTAAAGGATGTTTTTCAACAAGGCTGTATTAAACCTTGAAAGTTCTACTCTCGATAGTACTCACCATGAAGAGTGGGACTGTAAGAGTCATCTCTGCCTCCTAGGAGATGGGCAGAATTTATACTAAACAGGAGATTCTGGTGTGCCTGATACAAAACAAAATGGATGGCCTGGGAGGGGATGTGGAGAATTTCCGCAGTAGACCCTCCTTTACTGCTCAAGTTGTAATTCACAGCCCTTTCTCCATCTCAAGAAGAAAAAAACAATCTCTCTAGCTGCTTTTTCTCTGAGTGGGGAGGTTGAGTCTATTTTCACGGCAGCTGTTTCAGATGTCTGCACGTACTACAGTAGATNATGTGGAGAATTTCCACAGTAGACCCTCCTTTACTGCTCGAGTTGTAATTCACAGCCCTTTCTCCATCTCAAGAAGAAAAAAACAATCTCTCTAGCTGCTTTTTCTCTGAGTGGGGAGGTTGAGTCTATTTTCACGGCAGCTGTTTCAGATGTCTGCACGTACTACAGTAGATATGTCAGTCCTAGAGCAGAAGTGGGTCTTAAAGAACATCTTCCTCCATGGGATGCTTGGCCCATTGGTCAGTGTGCTGGGTATCAAGCAGGAAAGGCATTGCATTCTTGTTGTTCAAAGTGCATGTGAGGGTGGGCACGCAAGTGGCAGTCTGACATCACTGCCCTGAGGTGCTTTGCAGTGTAAAGGCAGAATGAAACCTTGCAAAAAGGCAGAGGAGGAGAGTCTGAATAACGAACATAAAGCTACAAGTCCTGGACTAAGCCAGCTTTGTCTGAGATTTGTTTCAGCAGCTGTTTCCACTAGCAGTTTAGCTGTGAAGGGCATTGCTTGTCAGCTGGCACCACTGCTTAGTTTTTCTCATTGCCTTAAGTGAGAGTTGAAAGTGGCAAGCAGTTTAGTGAAGGAAAGAAGACTTGTCTATTATTCCACACTTGCCAGACCCATGGCTGAAGGCTCTCCCTAAGTAACAAGATTAGTGGTTTCAGGTCACTGACACTATCACAAGCATCTGCTCTGACTAACAGCGTAGTGGTGCAGTCCTTGTAGCTCTGGGTTTGCTCGAGGCTGCAACATTTTTTGTATTCAGTCTGTTACTAGTCATATCATTTGTAGTGTCTGCCAGAGGAAATGATACTGAGACGTAACCATCACCAGCCTGGGGACAAGTGTGGACCCAGAGCTGGGCTGACCAGTACAGCAGCAGCACAAAGAGAACTGTGAGTCATGCTACTGGCCCATGGCTGCCTTGCTTCCCCTTCCTCACTGTGCTCCTGCATGCCACCTCAGCTCTGCTCAGCAAATTTCCCGAATGTCTAAGTTTAGAATGAGATTCTGGTGTTATTCCTCCGTCCCCCACGAATGCCAATAGAATAATTCCTCTCCTCAAAAGGAAGTGAAGGGAAAAGGAAAAAAATATTTATTAACTAAAATACACAGATTCATAACTCCAAAAGTTGCACGTACAGTCGGGTCTCCTATACCACAGTACCGTGGGTCTTCCCCCCCTTCCCTCCTTCTGTGTTGATTGGCTGCTCATTAATATGCAAATTTGCCCCACATCCTCACACCACCCCTGAGCGCTCCAGTGCTGTTTTGGCACTGCCCTGCTGTGTGTCGGTATTTGTGATGGTGTTTCCCAGTGCCCATGCCCACTCCACACCGGGAAACCCCCCTTTTCCACTCAGCCAGGAACACTGGCGTGGGGAGCTACCACGCCACTGTACCGGTGTCTCTCCAGGTGGGTAGACCTGGTGTCTCCATACTTAGGGTAGATGAGCATGTCTCGGAGAGTCAGTTAAGAAAGTCTCGGACACCACGTCTAACCTGAGAGTGTGTATATCTTTCATAACTGCACGCAGCCGCTTTGCTTTGAGAGGAGCAGGGTAGGTACTGTTCGGAGCAGACTCACCGCAACTGCTGCACTCCCAGGGTAGTGGGACGGCGTGGGCTGGGTGCTGATCAGCGCGGGCCGCAGCCGCTGCATTCCTAGCAGAGCGGGATACGAAGGGCTGACGCAGCGTGGGCATGCCGGCGGTGGGACCCACTGTAGCCTTCTCGCTCAGAGGGTAGGGGGGTTGATTTCAATATTAATGACGGTCTAATTTGAATATTCATGCATGTCAAGTTGTGCATGCGCAGTTGCAAAACAGACCTCCTTAATCACTGAAAAATCACGCCGCTAAGATGTGAAGGTGCAATATGGGGGGTGAGAAGTGGATGAGGGCCAACTGTACTTGGCTAGCATTCCACACTCCCAGAGCAGGAGAGGTGTACCAGCAGTATGCTCTGGATGGAAAGTTGAGTATCTCTCCTGTTCTGCTATTTCCATTAGATGTGGTGGCATCAGGAGCAGCCTAGGCGTGGCACAGAGTTCATATCCTGCACAGTACACTGGTGAGTGTGCAACTCAAAAACTAGTGTTAATTCAGCTCTTTTGAAATGTTCTTTATCTAAGGCACAATATTAATTCAGTGTGGAGGCTTGCTTTCCGAGAAACTTTTCTGAAATCTTGCTGGGAGGCTGGATTCCTCAACTGGACCACTTTGCACCACCCTAGCTCCCCAAGAGGCAGGAAACAATAGGAACTGTGGAGCATTCACATCTCTGTCTCCCTATTGTGCTTCTGGAAGGACTTGAACAATACAATTGCCTGCTGCAAGACATTTTCAAAGCCACAGAAAGAACTGGCCATAAAATAAGCCACCACAGTTGGAACTTGGGACAGGTACAGATGGCAGAAATTTACAAAAGGAAGGCACTAATCCCAGACATAGCAGCGGCAAGATCTGGTTAGCACACCCTGGTTAATGCATCTGGACAAAAGTTCCCACTGTGCCACAGTGTGAGAAAGGAAGCAACTGCTCATACACATGCCACCCCAAGTTATGAGAATATCTGCAACCACCTTGTGGATACCCAGAATGCGGACTGTATAAGGGTGGTACCTCCAGAAGGCCAGGACCTCTACCACCGAGAAGTGCAGGGTGAAGAAGGAACAACAGGACACTGCTGAATCCATAGGTGTTGACTATCTTCAGGCACTTTGCTCTGTGTGGTTTCCTACTTGCACGAAGCACAGCAGGAGCATAATGATCTCAGAGGTATCTGCTACTGTGTAGCTTGGGCTGAAAGCTGGTAGAGACTCAGTTAAATGGTGGCAACGTACAAAGAAATTAAATATTTTATCAGGAAAGCATGTTAAAAAAAGGTGTTATGAATTGCCTAGTCTTTCAGATGCCCAACTGAGAAACCCTAAAGAAACCTGATTTATAAGAAAAGCTGAAAATTCGCTACCTGAAAATCGACCCTATAAAGCACATAAAAATTCAAACCCCAAGACTGTTATCTGGATCATAAAACATTTTGGAAAGCCAATGACTTCTTGCAGGAGCTAGGGCAGCCCTCGGCATTCTGCAAATGGCTGAGGAGCAGAAGGATAATTTTAAACACAAGAGGTCTGCCTAACTGATTTCTCTACTGGCAGCACTGAGGAATACTTGTTAAATTAATAGTCCAAGTACTTTCTTGTCATGTAAGTTCAGTCTACTTTAATTATGCCTTAATTCATTTGCTGCATGACTCTTGCTGGTCACTAGATGTCACTAATAACGAGTAAGACGAAAACAGGCGAAACTTCTTGGGGAGGCAAAATTTTAGGGACAATAGTGCCTGGGAGTGCCTCAGTCTAAACCTCTGTTAGCAAAAAAATGTCACTCAAGCACATGCATGGCTTAAAGCAGAGCTGTAATTGAAGTTGAGAAGCTGTGTTGGTGTGTAGTGGGACCAAATGCTCTCTGGTTTCAATAAACTGAGTGTCCTGGCCGAGATGCACTTCTGAAGGAGAAGTACGATTGCTTATCCACCTTTGTAAGCAGGAGTTTTATTGTCAAGAACAAAGAGCACCAAAGGTCATAGCTCTGATGTTTCGGTCTTTGTCACCTGCCTTAGATACACTTTACACAGAATAGGTCTGGAACCAAAGGAGCTCTTTGCAGCACTGAGAACAAGAAGTGTGACCATGCTCTTCTGTCTCCCAGACCATCAGATTAGTCCCTTTCAGGATAGTTTGAACAATTGTCACTGTAGAATTCACAAAGTACCATCTCTTTCTAGTGCATAGAAACCCTCCTACCCTGTTTCCCACCACTGGAAAAAAAAGAATGGGCTTGAGCAGGCCAGTATAAAATGCTGTCACATCATTCCACAAAGCTCTGAACAGGAGTCCCTGGGGCATGGGAACAGACAGCATGCTGCCTACACTCCTAAGGAGATCAGGACAGCCCTATGTCTTATGGGGTCTCCTGAAGAGCAAGGAGCCATCAGGTCTGAGATTTTGGCATGCATTTACTCTGGCATGGCCAGCATTAGTAAACTTGATTTGTCTTCTTTATGATGTATATAAAAAAGTCTTTATGACACTTTATAGTGCATCTTCTGACACATTTTCCATTGTTTTTGGAGGAATAGCCAGTACATATACTTCAGTGACTTTAGGGAACTTGCTGCTTGTTAGCATAAGCCCATGCCTCAGTGATGATTTAATCCAATAAGCACAACTACCATCACACCATTAGTTTGATGAATAGATACAGCCAAAGCCTTAGGTATGTTTAGCTCATGAGTGAATCCATTAGGAAGTGAAGGTCATCCAGCTTCCCTCATCCACATATTAACTGCATTCACCTCTGCTATTTAAGGCACTTTGTAGTTACATTTCTTTCAGGCTGTGTCTTCACTGGGAATCTAAGTAAATTGTGCCGGAGAGACAACATAAGAATTAAATTTCTCTGGGATGTAAATAGTCAAGCATAGCCTTAGGTCCACTTCCCATGGTTAGATATTTAAACATCTCCATGAACCATCTCAGATCTGCTCAGTTCTAGCCTGTTGTTTCAGTCCTATTGTGCCTGTTTGATTTGTCTTCTTATGGGGACATAAGGATGGGCTGGCCAAGGTTGTCCTTCACCCCAACCTGCTCAGCAGTGTGCTAAATGTTAGAGAGCCTTCTAGCAAGAGGAAGGGGAGAACATTCTCCCACTCTGCCTTTTCTGAGGCAGCAAAGGAAACTCAAGCAATGCCATTAGCAGAGGGAGAGACAAAAACATAGCAATAAAAAGTTAAGAGACAAAGCTGAGGCATTTAATTTATAGAGCTGAGTACACTGATTTTTTGACAGCCCTCCCTGGAGCAGCTTTGCTTCATCTATAGACCAGCAAGGTAACCTGTGCAGCCCCAGAGAGGATCATCAGCAACCATCCGTCTCCTTATTCCTGTTCATTTTGTGCCTAGTTTTGTTGGCTTATTTGTTTCTTGGCAGAAATACCTGACAGTGCCAGCATTTTTAGCCAGTGATAAAATCCCAACATTTCAGAAATCATTTTAGTTTTAACTCAAATTTCAGTGATGCTCCATTTCTGTAAGGTAAATACAATTTTATTCTATAATAGCAAAGCATTATATCAGCAAATATTAATAACACAACAGAAATATAATATTAAAATTAGTATTTGGTATTATCCTAAAAATCAAGTGGAATTAATGGAAGTGGGTGAATTGAAATAGAAATTTATTTACTTTATCTCAGCAGGATGACATAATTTTATGTTATCAAGAGAAACTTACTGAGATCTTTTCCAGTACTTTCCCACTTCTAGTTTGTAATTTTATGAAGCGTTCTATACTTTCGAGCCAAGGAAAGTAAGTGCCCTGTTCTGGAGGAAGACTGTTGTGCTGGAAATACTCCAATCAATATTGCTTCTAAATCTTTCTCAAAACCACCTCTTCCCCTGCCCTGAATCCTCCCCGCTCTCTGCTGTAACTGGTATTTGCATAATATCAAAAGCCCAGTGTCTAATCAAGGCTGACTGTCAGAGACTGAAATGGTTAACAGCTTAAACACAGTTAAGGACAACAAAAGAATTTTGTCCACTGTAGCAAAACGTAGAGAAAAATTACCCATCTACTGAAGCCCATCCATCCTTGAATATGCTTACTAATTTGGAATTCCAAAGGGCCTAGAGGTAAGATAAGGTGATGCAGTGATCTCCCAACTTTCACAGGCCAAAGTTCTCCTTCCCCATCCTTGTAGCCCTTAATCTGTGAAGGTAACAAGCTAATGAATACTCAGTTAAGCCCTGCCCTTTGTCGCACCCACCACAGCTCCAGAGCCGATGTGGGGTGTCACCAGGATTGCTCTGTGGGCTGTGATGTGTCAGGAGAGCACATGGGGTATCTTCTGACCCCTTCCCACAGCATTCCCTGCAGCCCACCAGACGGCTGGTGGTGCCGGTTCCATGCAGGGGACCAGGCTCTGCCTGCTGGCAGCTGCGTGTCTGCGGCTCCTGGGGAAAGCACTGTTTTCACTCAGTGCTGTGTCAGATCTCAGGGTGGGCTGTTGGACACTGCACCTCCGGCCAGGTGGGGGGTGCAGGTGGTTCCAGAGCCCTGCCCCCACTGCTGAGCTGGGGCCGTTCCCTTCACTGGTGCTGAGTGCCAGTGGAGTGGTGCTTTCCCGGCACGGGAAAGGGCGATTCTGTGCTGGCCAGCCGGGATGGGCAGGAACCATCTCACAGAGGCGCAGGGGACTCTCAGCAGCTATTTGGGAGGTGGCAGAAGGCGAGGCTGCAGCAGTACTGGCAGAGGGAGCAGCCCCAGGCCGGCAGCTCAGGTAGGGCTCTGGGACCCCCTGCAAGCCTCCACCCAGCTAGAGACACAGCATCCAACAGCCAACCCAAGTGTTTGACACAGCACCGAGTGAAAACAGCGCTGTCCCTGGTAGCTGTGGTTGCACAGCTGCGGGCGGAGAGAGGCCGTTCCCCCCACGGAACTGGCACGACCAGCTGTCTGGTGGGCTGCAGGGAATGCCATGGGAAGGAGCCAGAAGACACTCTGTGTACAATCCTGATGCATCACAGCCTGTGGAGCAGTCCTGGCAATGCTCCGCAGCCGCTCTGGAGCTGTGGTGGGTGGGGTGATGGGTGCGGTTTAATTGAATATTCATCAGCTTATTTACATAGTAGCCTTTCACGGGTCACACTGCGCATGCCCAGAAGGGAATTATCATAGAAAAAAAAACCAGCGATGGGATGAACTCGCAAAGCACAAAACTGTGTAGTGGCGGGAGAAGACTATATTTGTCCAACTATACCAGGTCAAAGGAGAATAACATATCCACAAATGTAAGTGATTGAACTCTGAGTAGAAGAGGACCAATGGGACACCAATAGAGAACTGATAACATTTTTCCTACTTAACTAGTTTCTCTGTCGTTCTCTCTTCCCTCCACCTCTCTTTGCCCTGTCTCTCTTTCCTTGAACCCCTCATTTATTGCTAAATAAAATCTTCGCTAATGACTTTGACGTACGGTCTTGTTTGCACCTTAATTCAGGCAGAGGCATATAATAATTGGATTGTATCACCAACTGACATGACTTCTGCACAAGACGATTTTCACTCCATGTACCCTGTAAAGGAGTGCTGGGTGCAATCCGCCAGACACCCTCTGTACAGGGCAATCACCTCCTGTCAAGGGGAAGATAGAAGCCATGGGGTACAATAGTTTCCACTACTGCAAACCTTTCACCCTGTTATGGTTTAGAGGGTTTTCTGCTGCTCTGGTAGCGAGGGGGTTAACAGCTCA
>WEKX01019486.1:0-31046 GCA_013390025.1 Pitta sordida
CACTGGGGGGCCATGTGAGGGTGTGGGTTAAATTTACATATTAACGAGCTGCCATTCTATGTGGACGGAGGGCTTCACAGGTAGGGGGGCAAGACCTGAAGTACCATGGTATAGAAGACTCGACTGTATATCTGACTTAAGTAAACTTTTACATTAGGTGTTAGCACTCTTTGGAAACAGGGTGTAACGTTTTATATATGTAGATGCAAGTGAAATTCTAGATAGAAATGGTGGTAGAAGTTGGAAGATTTATTTTCTTTCTTTTTGCTGTGCTAGATTGTTTTCTCCATATCTTTATAACAAGATTGAAGTTTTCGAAAAAAAATCACATAACTAGATGGATGTTTCAATTCAGACAATTTCTTTTTTAGGCTTTAAATTCAGAGGAGACTTGTGAAATCATCTAGTATGAGTAGCAGGTCATGTCATGTCATACAGTCATCCAAGTATTGGGCCCCAAGTCTGATCACAGAATTACACATATACTCTTTTCCCTAGTAATGCATAGCATATTGTAGTATGTGATAGTCACCATAGTAAAATCCCATTCTTGCCTTATAGGAACCAGTAATTACTCCAGTAACATTGAGTATTTTTTAGGTTTGTTAAATTACAATATATTCTTGTCTTGTTCCCCTCAAGCAGCAGGCTCTATTTCTGCCTTTAAAAGTTTTAGCAGCTCTATTTCAAACCCATGTTAATTATAGTCAATCAATATATATTTCTTTCATAATCTCTATAAGTAGCATATCAATATATTCACTTCCTTAATTATAGAACTCCTTTGCTTCCCATCAGGTTTTTAAATATTCCATAGAGATATTCCTCTTCTGTTTTCATTAATATATTGATTTTAGACAAGAACTAAACTCAGCTGTATGATATGCTTTGAGTAGCACTAGTCTATACTGTGGATACCATGCTTCTAAGTTGCTGGGTGGACCAGCACATTATTGAAATATGAAGATTTGTGGTACAGTGAGTGCTTCCCAGATATATCCTCATGATGGGTATTGCTTTTGAGATTTGCAATTCCACTACTGGAAATGACAACTTAAGTGGTGTAAAGAGTGGCTGGTNACACCTCCAGGGATGGCAACTCCACCACCTCCCTGGGCAGACCGTTCCTCTGAGAGACCACTCTCTCTGTGAAAAAGCTCTTCCTAACATCCAGTCTAAACCTCCTCTGGCATAGTTTGAGGCTATGTCCTCTTGTTCTGGTGTCATCAGCCTGAGAGAAGAGATTCACACCCACCTGACTGCAACCTCCCTTCGGGTAGTTGTAAACAGCAATGAGGTCACCTCTGAGCCTCCTGTTGTCCAGGCTGAAGAACCCCAGTTCCCATAGTCAGTCCCTACAGGGGTTGTTCTCCATTCCTTTCACCATCCTTGTCACTTTTCCCTGGATCCTCTCAAACAGCTCAATATCCTTCTTGAACTGGGGAGCCCAGAGCTGGACATAGTATTCAAGATGTGGTCTGACCAGCACCGAATACAGGGGAAGGATAACATCCCTAGTCTGATAGAATAGTATTGAGGCAATATATCTCCTAGCAAAACCATGTTTGAAGACAGGGAAGAAAATTCTAATTATCAGAATAAAATTAGAGTTAAATATGATGCTATTTTGACTTAAAATAATACTGAAAAATTAGTACTTCAAAGCCAAGAATTTCAGAGAAGCTGGATAGAATGCCACTTAGTGACAATTCAGTATAATGCTAATTTAAAGTACTGATAAAGGCCACCACAAAGAAAGGGAAAATATCCTTTCTAATCATGCAGTCAGTATATGAACACACTTTTGATGACCCATAAGGACTTCTGCCTTAACTTATTTTTTTGCCATTAGTGGTAGAATTTCAAATCTGGAATAAGGATAGTCTATGTAAGTAATAATACTGATCTCATAATCAACAATATGTGAATTTCAGTATATTAAATTTCTAATATTTTAGTATATTTATAGCTTTTTTAGATCATTGATTAATTTCTCTCTGGTATCATTCATTGTGACTTTTTTGAACATAAACCGTTTTCATTCTTAAAGCCACCTCTTTTAACAAATGTAGTGGAAGAGATTCTTGATTTTACCTTAAAGTCACTTAAGAGGGTGATCTAAGTGAGCTTGAAATACAAGGGAGGGACTAGTCAAGTTGTGCTTTTTCCTGTACTGATTCATCTCCATCTGTTTTTACTGACAAACACGTACTTATGCAGCCTCACGAGGAATGCTGTTGGGGAACTGAGTGAGTTGAAAATAGAAAAAGATGAGATGCCAGATTTGTGTTATGGAAGGTCAAGTGTATTGCTTTCTTTTTTTGATGAAGGGTAGTTGGATCAATGTACCAACTTGTTTTCCAGTCTTGGGCTTTTTAGCACAGCCCTGTACACATACATTTCAAGCCATGAGTTTGGTCAACTTTTATGTAGTATTTGGAATGTGTCTCCCTCAACTCTGCCCCTCTTTCTTGTCTAAAAGCAAGTCAGTCTTTATGTTCCTTCAACTTAGCTATCTAAGCTGTTTTCAGTATTTTTCTCTTTCTATGGTTGAATCAAGCGATATACATATCAATAGTAATTTTCATTTGCACAGAAAATGTTTGAGGGTTTGTGTTCTATGGCTTTCAAAACCAGCAGTTCTACAGAGAAAATATATAAAGTGCTGTTAAAGGACCAAACTATGAATGCTTCAGGTAAGAATTGTTTTTAGTTCTTCTGTCTTCTCTGGAAATGAAAGTTAAACACTAAAAGCATTTTTCGTATTCCATAGTGACCCTTTTCCTTTAAGATTTCTTACCTGTACTTTTAATGCAGCTTACTCTTGCAACCTCTATTTTGAAAGGGAATTTTGAAGGAGATTTAATTTTTGCTTTTTTTTTCATCTTATTTTGTTCCTTTTATGTAATTTTGAAAACTTGACTGCTTCTGTTGTGTTTGCCCATCTGTTTCTGTGTACTTTCTTACATGATAACATTTTCTACCCTAGATGCATTTGCTTTTAATCTCTGACATTTCTGTTGATAGAAACCTGTTTCATAGTTGCTTCCACTGAGAACCTTTCCAGTAAGGGGCTAAAAAGGCCAGCAAAGGACATTATTCTTTAAAAGAAAATATTTGAAGATTCACAGGCAAGTTCCAGACAACTTAACTGCTTAATTCACAATTCTTTCCCTCATGGTTAAAACTGCATTTAGGTAGATCACTCATTTTGTTTTGGAAGCAAACTTACAGGTACAATTAACCCTCTCCACTTCGTGCCTCCCAGGTAGCAGCTTCACCTCTGTGTGATGTGATTTTTTCCATGATTTAGGAGGCCCATTTCGTGACTGCACCTGCACAAACTGACAGTCATGAATATTCAAATTAGACAGTCATAAATATTGAAATCAAACCCCATGCCATCCCGTATGGACCATGGGCGCACTGCTCTGCCTGTACCGCGTCAGCCTCGCTGTGCTCTGAGCGAGGCAGCTGCAGCAGCTTTGCAGGTGCCGCATCCACACTGCACGCTGCCCGCCTCGCTCTGCTCTGAGTGAGGGGTCTGTGTCACATCCCCCTGGTGCCCGCCCCGGTCCAACCGAGGGTAGCCAAAACAGCTCCAGAATGCGGGGAGGCGGCCGCAGAGCTGTGGCAGGGAATGAAGCGGAGATAGCCTTCGTCCTACCTGGCCAGTCCCCAGGGGTACAAAGGCACCGCTGCTTGTAATTTTTTTTTCCTCTTAAGTTCTCGCTCTGCTCTGTTTCTCCACTGGTGCAGTTAACAAGTTAAAACATTACAGTATACAAACTGTATGTACCTTTCTTGGGTTTTCTTAACATGTGTTAACTAAGACAAGTACCCTGATTAGCATTTGAATCTGCAAACTGTGCTGGCTGCTGCGGGAATGGGACTCAGACTTGGGAGGCTCTGCCTCACAACTGTTGCCTTGCCAATGGGGCCAAGCTGTTGTGTAGCCAGCCTCAGGATGCTGGTGCAAGCCCCAATGTGGAGTACAGGCTTTGAAACTCGACTTTAAACATGTGTGCTGCAGCAGTGCATGTTCCAAAGGGAAGGATTGCAGTGCTGCTACCCTCCCTCCACCTCCAGGATCAGCACTAGGTCTCGAGCTTGGTTTCAGTGACGCTGCACAGTCTTGGCACAATCCCTCACGGTCCCATGATAGCCACGGGCTGCCTGCAAAAGAGAGGGAGCAGTCTCCTTCTCTGACTCTTCTCTGGCTCTGACTGCTGCCTCTGCCCACCCTATTTGGAGCTCCTTTTTCCCCTTCCCTCCTCTCCCCTTGCACACCCCCGCATCCCAGAGAAGATATTTACACAAACATCTACTGTAAAAAATCCCAGGTTCCTGGGTTTGAACAATTATTTTTTTTAATCTGGAGACACTCAGCATTGAAACATGTGAATGAGACAGCAGTGGAAGCTTTGCCAGCACCAGCAAGCCGGCCACGCATGAAGTAAATAGAGCCCCACAGTGCCTACTCTGCCCACTGTAGCTCTCACAGCAGCGGCGGCCAAAGCCTGGGACTTGCCTGGGAGGCGGCGTGGGTTCAGGGACTCCTTTGTCATGATTCCTGGGGACTCCCCAGGCAGGGGCAAGGTAGAGGAGACCCATTTCAACCCCCTCAGTGTGCAAGGAACTTCCGGGAATGCCCTGCAGCCTCTCCAGAGCTGAAGGGGCAGGGCTACCGGGGCCAGACTTCCATATTAATGAGCTGCTACTCTACATTGACGGGGGGCTACGCAGGGGCAGGGGACAAGACTTGCAATACTGGGTTATTTGAGGGCAGACTGTATAACCTATAACATAGTTAACAGTGGAGCCAGTTTTTATGTGGGTTCCTTGCCACTCTTTATTCATGTATTTTGTTTTCTTGTTTTCTTATGTAAAGAGCAAATCCTTTTTATTTTTTTAAGAGATTTCATTTTATTTTTTTAAGAGGTAGGTATGATGAGATTATAACAGCTTAATTTTTGAAATATCTTTTCTAAGGTCTTAACTATTTTGTTGTTCAGACCTTGTCTTAGTACAATATTCTTTGACCATAGTCTTTTAGATATTTCACATGTGAAGGATTTTTTAATATATACTACAAAGTTCAATTAATTTGATGTTACTTGCAGTAACAGGGCATTTTGATTTAGCACAGTGACACAGCAATGCTCTCAAATCACAACTGCATTAGAAATTACAATTAGTGGAGTAGAGCAATTGCAGCATACAGCTGATACAATACAAATGTGAATCTCAGTATCTAGAAATTGCTCAACATCAAGATGCTAATCCCCTAGTCACCAGAAAGGTGTTTGTTGAAGTCAGCTGAAGGCCACAATTCTCTTTGCCTTAGCCATGTGTGTACTTCTTATGCTGCCCTGGGTGAGTTGTTTATAGGCATGGAGTCTCCAGACTGAGGTTTATGCACCATTCTTTTCTCTTCATACTTGTTCTATACTACTCTGCCTTTACTCTTGAAGGCTACTGCTATCATGACATGTGTGTATCTCACCATATTAGTGACATTAAATACATTGATCGACACAGAATGACTGCTTGATACTTCTATTTATCTGAACTATCATGTCATAACGAATGAGCTATTATGCTCCATTACAAATGTTGTTGTTACAGTTAAACTAATTAGCACAAAGCTGCAGGCACATCAAGAAAAGTTCAGACTTCTTGGAGCACAAGACTAGCAACTACTGTGTGGTGAGACTGGTCTCCCATCTCAGCCCACTTGCCTGGAATTTGTGCTTGCATTTTGATTTCATTGTAGGTGGAATCACAGGAGGCAAAGTCACTTCCTGCGGGCATGACTAGGCTCTGTAAAAAAAGCATAAAACAATAGTTTAAATGCTTTTATAGTTATGTGACTAAAATATACCTTGATTAGATTTATAGGATCATAATTTATAAGCAGATCCAGTACATATAGAACTTACATTATTTTAACCAGAAGCTAAAACTAACTTAACCAGTAAAATGGCAGGTTGCACTCAGGTGGGTGTGAATGTCTTCTCTCAGGCTGACTACACCAGAACAAGAGGACATAGCCTCAAAGTACGCTAGGCGAGGTTTAGACTGGATGTTAGGAAGAGCTTTTTCACAGAGAGTGATCTCTCAGTGGAATGGTCTGCCCGGGGAGGTAGTGGAGTCTCTATCCCTGGAGGTGTTTAAGAAAAGACTGGATGAGGATCTCAGTGACATGGTCTAGATGGTGGGAGGCTTGGAAGGATGGAGTGTGGTGCCTGTGGTTCCACGCTTGTAGGCCTGATCCCTGGGTAGGTGTTCACTTGGGAGTTGGACTATATGATCCTATGGGTCCCTTTCAACTCGGAATAACCTGTGAACCTGTGAACTAGTTTTGTTTTGCCCTGAGTCTGCATTCCTTTTGCTCAGGGACAGGCAGTTAGGCAAATGATAGAAATACATTGCTGACGTAGTCAGTTTGTCTAAAACAAAGGCACTCTTGGGTTTCCCTTGGCAGGGAGATGCCTTTGGCTTCTTTTTCAGCAGTTGTGATCAGTCATGTCATTATTCTCCCCTGAGTCTTTAGATCATGTAGCTTCTATTTATCTCTTCAGAGCATTGCTTCTTTATGAGCGTTTGAGGAGTTGTGTAGGGTGGAGGGGGTGTTCGTTCTATCACAACTCTTTATCCCTTTATTTTACACCCTGTGGTATGAAATCTTGTTTTCTCCTGTGCAGAAATTTACCTTTTGGGGTAATAATAATTTGTGACACTGGCTTTTGTAAGCAAAAGCCTGCTACTGGTTATTTACTTGATGGCATATGGAGTAAAACTTCCATTTCTATTTGTATTCCTTCAGTTTTTTCAGTCTGGATTGTAACATAGCAAATAGCTGCTTGTAGTCTATATTCTTAGTTGCTTCAAAATGTGAACTGTACTTCTCAAATTTCATCTCTGTTCCTTTAGTTGCCACATTTGTTTTTCCTGGAGTTCTCAAAAAGTATTATTCTCTGCATTTTTCAGACAGTCCCATATCTTATGCATTACTAGTACCTGTCTGTATTGAGCTTTCCTTCTGTGGATATATAGTGCACTCCAACATAATGATCTGAGTAATCCAGAAGGACATTTTTCTGCTTAGTGTGGTATTCCATCACTCTAACATGCAATTCATGTTGCAGTGTTATCCCATGGTCACGATTATCTATCTACCCCAAGAGTAACACAGTGCAATTATGTTCCTGACTGTGTAAATAAGATTTAAATGGACCCTTTGTATACCATTACCAACCTCTTCACCTAGGAAATCTTTATATTCCCATTGCTAGGCAATTTTCAACAATTTTTTTCAGTGCAAAATGAAAAGGGGGAAAAACAAGAATGGGGACATTTTCTGACTTTATCTGTTCACTTCTATGTATTTCATAATCTAGAGTCTTGATTTAAATAGGTAGAATTAAGAATTGCACTGTATGTTGCCTTGAAACTGGTTTTTCTTTTCGCCTTATCCCCATCACTCCAGCAGAGTTACACATCTTGGTAAAATCCTGTTTGTATTTTTAGTGTATTGTTATTTTCTGAAGTACTACCTCTGTGGTTTAGGCTTTGCCACTTGTACCAATGGAAATTACTATTTCCTTTTTCAAAGCAGTTGCAGATTGATTTCCCACCCCCCTCCCCTTTTTTTTATCCCCCTGTCTATAGTTGGACCCATCTTTGTCTCATTGTCAATCTAGGTCATTATCTGAAGCTTTTGTTGACAGATCTCTTGAGGGTAAGTACATCTGATGCTATAAATAGACCTGATTCTTCTTAATAAGTCAGCAGATTCACTTGAAAATTCTCAGTTTTGTACTAGGGTGATGAAATGGAAGATCTACTGAATTCTTCTGTCAACCAGCAGCATAATATTTTTTAATCAACTGATATCATCAAACCTGGGACATTCCAGAATGTAGTGATCATGAATTAATACAGGATTACACATTTTGTTTGGAAGGGTAAAATGGATTCCTTATATGATCTCTTTTTTTGTTTTATTTTTTAAAACTTCTATTTTTATTTCTGAAAGCAGTATTTGCACATAAAAATCTGCTCCAACACCTTTTATGCTGTTCTGTTTGTTGTAGGTCACAGAAAATAGAAGATCCTCTTTCTCTTAGTGCTGTATATTTTCAGTAGCCTGCACTCTGAAAATAGATGATTCTCTGGATTAGTTTTTTGTTTCTTAGTTTACTACAAATGATTCTTATCACAAAGTAAAGTAGCTGTCTGGTACAACTCCAAGATGCTGCTTTGCTGACTAAAGATTTTCAGGCATGGAAAAACCTAGGATAGGCTGTGTTTTCTCTATGGCTACTACCACAGGAAGGGAGATAGGTGCAACATGCATTGGCACCTTTCTGAAACCTCTGACCATTATATGTGATGTTACAGCTGTGACAAAACCCCATTGCTTCCTGTTTTCACATTCTCTAACAGTCTTTAAAGGCTTATATAAGCAGTGAATAAATTCTTGAAATTAAATTAGCAACGTAGATTCGTTGTATGCCCTTTCTGTGTGCACAACAAACGTATTGCAAAGCCAGGTACAACAGTAGCTCTGTCTCTGAAAGCCAGACTGCAGGTACCACTGTGATGCATATTGGGATTGAAAAGCATTGTAACAAGGTCTGCATAGCAGTGACTTCTCCCTGCTGCAGTCTGTAAAGATTTGTAAGCACCCCACAACCTATATGCAGCACCAGCATCCCCTTTAGAGGTTTGTCATGCTGAGGTTACATGATGGACTGTAGAACATGAACAGTTGTCCATAATAAATTTGTTATCCACTGAAACTGAGGTTTGATGCAGTGCCTGTTTACTGATTCTGACTGAGCATTGCTGCTGGTGCTGTGCTGTTGCCTGCCAGATTCATTAACAGACACAAAAATATAAAGTAATTGATAACATATGCCACATTGATGCCTACCTAAATGCAGAAGACCCAAGTTAATGACTTACATAAATATACTTTTTCCTGTAGTAATACGTGAATATTTAAAGGCTGATGGTAAGTCCACTAAGCACTTTTCTTTTAATTTTAGAAATTCAACTACAGTTTATTCCACAAATGTATGGAAAAGTGAAAAGAAATCAAAAGTATGTCTTGCACCAGTGGTGTGTGGTTGACATGCAGCTGTATTCCCTAATTTGGCACAAGAAATTGTCAATTTCTTAAAATCTTGCTAGGTTGTTTTAGTGTGCATGACTGAGAGAGAGTGCGTTGCAACTGTCAGTGGTTTTAGTGCACTTTGGTTTGCAAAGGCCATACCTAATTGCATTTCCTTTGTGCATTGGGAACGGAAGGATTTAAAGAAATCTGCCTGGTTGTCATCAGTTCAGTCTGAACATAAACCAATGTGTTCCCTCCTCTTTTCATCTTTTCATCTTTCTTGTCTATGGTGAGACTCATGTGAAAATTGCTCTTCTCAGTTTTCCTCATGACACACAGTTTGGATGCTGATTTTCTTGTGTTGACAAATGTGTCTACTCACTCTCAGTTTATCTGTGCTCATGCAAAGAGATACCTTATGGTTTCTTACACTAAATTTGAGTGGTATACAGTGTCCCTTGGTTTGTTTTTGTTGTTGCCTTTTATTTAACAAGGTAGGCTATTGACCTGCATTTGTAATGCAAGATTTATAGGAATAGTTAGTATGTTTTATGAGGCTAACTTAAAGAGAAAAATGTGCAAGCTTTTCTTTGGGTCTAACTTACATACCTTAGTGTTTACCCTTTCAATTTTTTCACTTTTGATTTTAATTTGAACATTCTTGACATAGTCCTTCCTAGTTGAATGTGTTTATTCTTAGCATTTTTTTCCTTAGTACGTACTTGAAAGATTCATCAAGTAATGGTATTAGTGTGTCCTTGCAGTTGTGATTTAACACTGCTTTTTTTTCCTGGCTTGGAGTTCAAGATTAATTGGGTTAGATAGTAAAATGCTGTGCAAATTTCACAATGTTTGTATTCATTACTGAAAAGCATAGTATAAGAAAGCTTACTTCAATTCTATTCACTTTAATAAGTGAATTTAAAAGTTCATCATCAATTGTATGCCTTTTTTTTTCTTTGATGGCAGAGCAGTTACGTTATAGCAGTGAAAAACTCAGCTGCTTTTAATTTCTTTTTCTGTAAAGTTTCCTGAGACTTTTCAGAAATTTTTCATCTGCATTGCCTACTGGATGAAAGTTTCAACATGTGATGCCTTATGTTGGTGAAGAAAAAGCCTACACCATTCCTTCAAAAAATATAGAATTTAATTGATCCTAACCTTAGACCTATTCTGATCTTCAGGTTACATGCAATTCCACTGTTGTGTTTCATATAAAACCTTAAATTTCTCCTTCATTATTTCTAGAGGAAACAAATTGGAATCAGAAAGACCAAAGCCTATTTGGAGCTGAATGTGGGGGCTTAAAATAACAGGAAATGATTCTGCAAGTATTTTCCTGAGGGGACTCAGGGAAATGTGTGTCTATGGGGTGAATGCTGTAGGCAATCTAATGTTGGACAACATAGAAATGGCAGAAATTTCCCGTGTTTTTTCAGCTGTTTCCAGACAAGGGACAGTAAAATGTGGAAGAGACACAGGCTAAGGGCTGTTTAATAAAAGTGGTTGTATTTAACTTTTTGGAGCTCTGTTCCAAGATTGACATGAGCTCATTTAGGTAATAGAACTTCAAGACAGCTGCTAACCCAGTAGATACATGGGAATAAAGGGAAGTCCTGAGAACTAGAAGAAGACGGCATTATACCAATCTTTGCGAAAGTGAGGAGAACGGTACAGGAATAGACAGTCTATGTCAAATCAATGTCAGTCCCCAGGATGATCATGAAACACATTGTCTTGGCACTTGTTCCTAGACATGAAAAGAACAAAAGTGTGAATAGCAAGAGTGAACATAGATTTCTGAAGTGCAGTTAGTGTTTTGCTAATTTGATTGCATTTTTGGATTAAACATTTCACTCTGAATGAGGGGAGCACATGTGATATGTTATAACTGTAACTTTATTAAGACTTCTGATACCATCTCTCACATGATTGGCAACAATAAGCTGAAGAAGCATGAACTGGGTATTGAGTGGGCTGAAAATAATCTGGACTACTGTACTGAAAGGATAGTAATCAATAGCTTGACCAGTTAACAGGCAGTAAGAAGTGAAATACCTCAAGAGTTGATTTTGGTACTCCTGCTATTCAATTCTGCAGCGACTTGGATGACAGAGCTGAACAGAATGCATCCTCAGCAAATTTATGAATGATACTAAATTAGGGTGATGCTTGAAAAGCCAAATTGAGCTTCAGCGTTAAATCATCCTAAGACCTTGAATGAATTGGGAACTTAACCAGTAGGAAAATCATATACATATTTTAAAAAAACAAAGTGAACTTCTGCATCTGAGGTGGAATAACACTGTGGCTGGCAAGCACCTGGCTGAGTCACAGCCTTGTTGAAAAGGACCTGTAATCATTAATAATGTCAAACTGAATAGGAGCCCACAGTGTGCTTTCACTGCAGACAAAACTATCTGTGTACTCGGCTGCATAGGAAGGACAGGGGAACATGACTAGCAGACCAAAGAAGCTGCTGCCACTCCTACTTGGAGCCGGTATAGCTACTTTTTGGGCAGCTGTGTGTCATTTTGGTAACTACCAATACAGAGAGAATGCTGAGAAACTGGAAATAGTCCAGTGAAGGGATACTAAGCTGGTCAGAGGCCTAGACCATATGATGTGATAGGAGAGGTTAGGAAGTTGGGATTTTTAGGAAGCTGGATCAGGTGAAAAGGAGGCTGAGGGGATGACGTTAGGTTAGCCCAAAATAACATCAAAAAGAGTGACGAATATGATGGCACCAAACTTTTCTCAGTAGTGGTATATAGGAGAGAGTAACCATAAATTGGAGCTTGGGGAGTTCAGGCTGAACATAAGAAATCCTTTTTCATTAAGAGGATACAGTAATAATACAAGAGGTGACCAGAAAGGCTGTGAGTTTGATCTTTTCCAGTCAGCTACATAAATCCTGCTCTGGTGTTGAAAATGATCGTATTTTTAGTGGGAGGTGAGACTAAGTGACTTACAGCCAAGATTTGTACAGTTTTACTGAAATTATAATTTAAACCTTTGTATGTAGACCACAGAAAATATAATGTGAAGGAGGATAGTGTGGCTCAAAATTTCCCCCCTTGTGATAACTTGAACTTAGCTTTTAATGCTTTAAAAATATGATAGAAACTGAGGATAGCTGATTACTGAAGAATAATCTCATATTTGGAGAAGAACATATTCACGATCCGGTATTTGCAAGATCCAGTATTCTTGGGTGATTTTTATGCGTGCTGTGCGACCTTGGCGCATATGCAGAACCTACCGCGACCTCAGTCTGATTGGCTGCCGGCCCCGCCGGTTGTGAGCCGCCGGGACAAGCTGTGGGACCTTGATAAGCCGCAGCGCTGGGACACGCCAAGGGGCCAGGACTCCTCCGCTCACGACTCGCCCCCCGCCCTGGCAGAGCACACCGGACGTCTGAGACAAGCTCCGCTCTCAGGACCATCCTGCAAACCTTATTAGGGGAGGGGGCGTGGCTATGGGCATGGCGTGCTCGACTACGTAGTGGGTTCGCTATCTTTGTGGATTTCACGACTCGCGTGAAGCGGACCAGACCCAACAGCCCGCGAGTAATGGGGGATCACTGTACATATGAAAACAATATTACACACTTTAGTATGGCAAAGATTCCTATCTCATGAGGGCTGAACCTTCCCTTTAGAGAATTCAGAGCTAATTCATAGACACTTTGCATCTCTCTGTGTGATTTGGACCTCAAGTCACAAAAAATAAGGACAGGCAACCATTTAGGTCTTCAGCACGAAAATTCATCACCTCCTAGGCTGGGTGTAGCATATAAATAGTTCGGCTGAAAATCAGAGCAAGATAGTCCCAATAAAGGAAACCGAGTGACTTCACATTGCTGCAATAAGCCAGCTGTCTGTGGCTGCTTGATCTCACTGGCACAGAGAACAGTCAACACTTTGTAAATGCATGATAAGGCCTGCAGGAGACTATCCTTTGTGTTAATCCTCGGATTCAACAAAGCATTTCCTAGTGTTTGTTCAGCTCTCCCTAGAGCTGGGGGAGAAATACAATGTAATAGTTGCAATAATGGATTTTAGGATATTGTACATTGGTTATTATCTCTTTATTACTGAAGTGGTTGCCATGAAAATGTATGATTGTTTCAAGTCACAGTTCTTGTTCTTTTAGGGGTTATTTAGAGGAAGTTCTAGGGTCAGCATGCCAGGTGATGGTTTCAGGCAACGGAAGTGTTATTGTGACCTGTTTCTGTCTAATTATCAGACTACGTATTTATACAGAAGCCATATACCAATACCTGTTCCTGCCCTTCTTTCTTCCATGTTAAATCCTAAGAAATGCTTGGTCCTCTAAAGAAAATCTGTAAGAGCTTTTGGTGAGCATCTTGTAGTTTACTAAGATGCTATGCAACAATAATGTTTTAGCTTTTTTGCTACTTGTAATGGGTGTTTTCTTTGTACTGTACCCTATTGGCTCCAATGTATTTGAGCACTGCCCAGAAGGGTGTTTTAATGATAATGAAGTTTTCTGAGACACCTGCTGCAGCTTATATTGTCTAATGAACAAGCATTTTCTATAGCAGTCTGGGCACAGTTAAACTTTACTTTCTTCGATTTCTTATTTTGCATCAGTGTCAGTGAAAGTGATGTTCTGCATTTTCATATGCTTGTAAGCCTTACTGTCTTCAGTGACTTTCTTTGATTTTCGTTTTTTATAGTTCAGCAGGAGTGTTCTTGTTACCACATGTATGAATGTGCTATTTTGAGTAAGATACTGCCTAGATTTGGATTGCAGATGTCATCTGATGTTTTGTTATTTTTTCAGTAGGTTTTACTTTTCTGTCCTAGTTAACATTACCTGTAATGAAGCTGTACTTCTGCAGCACAAGATTTTTTTATGCAGTTACCATGTCTGTATCTTGGTTTTATTTCTCTAGTGTGTTACATTTTATTGTAGGAGGGACATGCATAGTACATAAAAAGCTAATTTTGCTCCATTAGAGTTGTTTTGTCCAACACAAAAATCCTTTCCTGTTGTTAATATTTCTATATTCTGTTATGAAATTATTGAATTAGAATAACTTAATCTTCATTATCTTTAGCACTTCATAGTAAGTTCACATACTCTCCAGAAGCAAGTTATTCTAAACAAGACTTCTGCATCCTTATGTAATGGAACAGTGTAAATAACACAGCTGCAGCTCTTTCTCAGTTCCTTGAAAGACAATCGGTGTCTGGGAGGGCTAATACTGTGTTTGTTGATATGCCAAGGAAGACCTGAGCTGGCTTCATGCGGTCAGATGAATTCCTCATAGTTTTGAGCACTTGTAGTTTCAAAAGAGAAGAAATCAATTGCTTCTGGATGCCATCAAGCTCTGCTTGTCTCATCTTGACCGCTCATCTTTACATGATTCCTAGATGCAAGACTTTGTCTTTTTAGTATTGCTACCTCCTGGGTTTCAGTTCCCTAAACTTCATTTTCTCCATGCTCCAAAGTTGCTAGGATGCATCTGGTGGACCAAGTTGAATTCATCCTTCTGAGCTGTGAAAGATACTAAAGGTTTCCAGCTACAGGGATGTTAGAAAATTAAATCGGACAAAAAGATATTTTATAAATGGATAATATAGCACATCTATTTGTCTGTTTATGGCAAATACGAAATGATCTTACCTCTTGGGCAGGAAAGAGTTATTCTATTCTTTATCTGACCTCCCTAGCATACTCTTGCTATACTTACACATTTGGGAAGTCCTTTTTCATATACTTCCTTGCCAGTGGAGATGTGGAAAGCAGACAGATTAATGTAGCTGTTGAATAAGCAGCTGAATTCATATAAATAGGTAGAAGTTAAATTCTCAACCAATTTCTTTGTAAATATAATTGTGAAAGGGGACTAATCTTGCAGATCCTTGAGCATAATTACACTCACCTAAATATTGTATTAAAGTTACTTGTACAAGTTGTTTGCCAGTCAGAGGGCTTAGAGATTTGACTTGAATCCTGATTTTAATTCTGGAGATGTGTCTTTGAAGACTGAGATTCAGATGATGTTTAAGTTAATTCTAGAAAATACGTAAATCCTTACACGAAAGTATAAAAGCAATTTTAACATAAATTTCCAAATGTAAATGTAGTACTGAAATTCTACAACTTTGCACAACAGCTTTGTTGTTTTTCTTCTAGAACTTTCTTTTCTGTATGAAAAGGAAATAAGCCATATTTAATGTTTTTTACATAATCTTTGAGTGCAGCAAATGACCTGTTTGTAAACTTTTGATACTAATATCTCATTTTATTCCTTAAAATATGTAGTATGTTGTTTGGCTTTCAGAGGGGTTTGTCTAGTTTTTCACATATTTCATACTTGAGAGGGTCTCAAGTTTAAGACATCTATATCTGAGATATGAATTTGATATGTATGAGAATTTGGAAGTTTCCTTTATGTATTTTAAAATACTAAAAATCCATTAGAATGTCAAAAGACTGGTCTGCTGCTGAAAAAAGTCTAAACAGAGAAATTAAATTAATGCCTCATCAGAGTTTTGTACTCTTGTTATTTATCTCTTGGAAAAAGTACATTTGGTTTTGTGTCTTTCAAGGTATTGGGGTTTTTTTGTTGTTGTTGTTGAAGTTTTTTAATAGTTTTGTGTTTTTTTCCAATGGCTAGAAAGAAGTGTCTTCAGGTAGAGAGAGATATTTGAAAGCAAATGATTAGTTAAGCATACAGATATGTATGCTGACTTAATGTTTCCATCATCACTTGTCACTGAGTTAATAAAGTTAGTTTTCCCATTCTATTATATAGTAAAATAAAATTAAACTCTGCACATTTTGTTCTCTATATTGCAAAGAAGAGTCAAAAAAAGAACTGTGAAAAATTCTGTTTGTTTTTTCCAGAAACAATATACTGTTATTTTCTGAAAAAGCTCAAAATGAAGCATTCCAGACTTTTTGAATTATTCTTCCTCTCTTTCCTTCCCCCAACTTCCCGTCCCCTGACTTTCGAGGTAACATCTTGCTCCTGACTAATCACCGCTTCTAAACACGGAAATATTTTGGTAGAAGGTTTTAAAGGTAATCTAATTATGAGTACAGATAAAATTTTAATATTATCTAATCACTCTGCTCAGCAATTCTAGACCACTTGCACAGCCCAATTTCAGTATGACAAGCAAGTAAAAAATACACAGTGAATTTTATAAATATTACCAACTGACTGTTATAAAAGAATTTACAATTGTTTATTTAACATGTGGATGAAACTATTTTAAATGATCTGACTCATTAAATGGATTTAAAAATCTGCATTTAGTGAAAACTGCCAGGCTAGTTTATTTCAGCTAGTATAGCAGTGTTGTGAAAGAGTGGGCAAAATCCATTTTGTTCTCAGGCATCTGCTGTCTGATTTTTCTCTGAGTTCTGAATGTTTGCATTCTGTCTTCATTTACTCCTTTATAAGCTCATTGAATTTTATTAGTTATCATTCCAAGCCAAATGAAATAAAAGGAGTTGCACAGCTGCAGTGATATGTCTGAACTGCATCATCATCCTTACTCAAAGTAATATGCAAACAGGAAAATATGAGCTTAATTATAGTTCTCATGAACCTTGCCAGAAC
The DNA here is from genome assembly GCA_013390025.1 of Pitta sordida. Classification (NCBI taxonomy): domain Eukaryota; kingdom Metazoa; phylum Chordata; class Aves; order Passeriformes; family Pittidae; genus Pitta; species Pitta sordida. Next base: position 16,728 of record WEKX01019486.1, read on the forward strand.
CGATATACAAGTGATTCGCTCAGAACAGAACCATTTTGCACTAGAAATAAAAAAAAAATCAAAAATAACAAATCTGAAAAAAATCTCAAGAAAAGATAATCTCTTTAAATTACAGGTGCTGAGCATTTTTCTTATGAAATAAATGAGAAGTATGGGCTCCCACTGTCTTCTAAAAACTGGACAAATATGCAAAGTTTTGTTGATATTTATGTTATCTTGCTGTAGCAGAAGTGTATCTTAATGCACTTTAGTTGAGCTTGTGTGATTGTGATAGAAGCAGCTTTGGCTGAAAATCGATATTGGCTATCACAATAAAATAATTTATTTTTGTGTACATAGAAGTATACAATTTAAGCTTTCAGAATGAGCTCTTTTGTACTCTGAATTAGGGCTAAAGACTAGAGTGAGGGTACATCTGTCTAGTGGGGTTGTACCTGTTCAGCTGCTGCTTTGAATTCATATTTAGTGCCATGTGTGTTTGTTTTGTAAATATTTTTTCTCCAGTTCCTACTTTGTAGGTTCACAAAAACTTGAAGTTTTCTAGCTAACTTGCCTGGTGATTTTTAGCAGTGCTAGAGGTTGAATTAAGAAGCACAAATCAAGGTGGTGCTGTAAATCACAGAATCACAGAATTAGTAAGGTTGGAAAAGACCGTAGAGATCATCGAGTCCAACCTAAATAGGTAGTAGTGATATGTCATCTGAGAAAGGAATTATTTTCAGTTACTTGTCAAAAGACAGTGTATACTTTCACTTGAAGGGAAGTTGTAGCCGAGTGGATGTGAATCTCTTCTCTCAGTCTGCCAGCACCAGAACAACAGGTCATGGCCTCAAGCTGCGCCAGGGGAGGTTTAGGCTGGATGTTAGGAAGAGCTTTTTCACAGAAGGAGTGATCTCTCAGTGGAATGGTCTACCCTGGGAGGCAGTGGAGTTGCCATCCCTGGAGGTGTTTAAGAAAAGACTGGTCGAGGAACTCAGTGACATGGTCTAGATGATGGGAGGCTTGGATGGAAGCAGCATGGTGCTCATGGTTCGACACTTGTGGGTTTGATCCCTATGTTGACGTTTGCTTGGGAGTTGGACTAGATGATCCTTGTGGGTCCCTCCCAACTCAGAGTAACCTGTGAACCTGTGAACATGTGCAGCTGGTCTGTAGTGACTTGTGTTCCGGTCTTGTTACTCCAACAGAGTCACAAAATCACAGTGTAGGTTAAGCTTTGCAAATAGCTGATAGAAACATAAAATGGCAACTATACTAAAGGAAGTAACAGGACTTGGTATCTGTAATTAAGAACAGTTACCTTCAGTTTATATAGGCGGGAACGTCTATATGGTCTGTAGAGACACAAAAGAATAGAAGACACTGTTATTGTAAAGCCAGACTCACTGTATGGTAACAAAAGATCGTTTACCAGTAGAACAGCTGAAGGGATGTGGTGTTCACAACCATACATCACATTTTGCCTTCATTATAATCAGATTTTGTGTGTCAGAAAGATAGTGTGGAACCTTTAAAAGATACAATTACTGCAGAGTTTCCTGAGGTGTTGTGTCTGAGAGCATGAAATAATATTTAGTCTTAAAATAAGTATTTAAATTGTATCTATAAATTTAAGAATTTTGTTCCTTAGCTATAGGTTTTCTTGTAGTACTACAAAATTGCAACTATTCAAGACACTCTTGTTGGGTTCAGCATAACACACCTTCAAGGACAGTATCTAAAGATATAATGCATAGGTTGTGCTTATACCTCATAGGTCTCCATTTATTAAAACAAATGTACTTGTTTTAATCTGATAAAACTAAAAATCAGGAAAACAATTTTATGGACGTATACATGAAACTGTTATGTGAACTATAGTAACAGTACTCAGAACAGACATTAGCAACCAAAAGAATGGAGTTCAGTTCCTGTGGCTTCCTTGTTTCAATGCTATTTCTGTAGACTTTGGACAAAGCAGAACTGTAATAGTTTTTGAACATATGTTTTACATTTTTGAATTGGACTCCACAGAATTGTACTAAGGATCAAATCTGACCTGTCCACTTGTGAATTTACTTGTAAAGAAAGAATCTGTAACAATATATAATTTTCTTTTGGTCTTAATTCCTAAGATAAATAAATTAATATTCTGTTTCTTTAGTATTTTAAGAAACTGAACAACGAGTTGAGTAATTGTTTATTCTTACCTACTCACACTTCTGCTAAAGGTGGCTTTTGAAACTAAAGGATTGTAGTAACAATATCTGCCATCCAAATATTTTCAATATTTTGTTACGGATTATTTTGGTTTTGTATGTATGTATATTTCATCTGCTTGGTGTCCATTTCAGTGAAACAAGGAAATAAAGTAATAAACAAAAGAGGTATTTTGTAATAACACCTTTGCTCTAAATAAAAAGAGAGAGTTCAAATTTTATTTTCCTGATTTGATTGCAGTTTTCTATGTTCTGGCCTGATGTGCCTGTGTACCTTCAAGTAAATCTGTCAACAGTTTTAAAAAATGCATTCCTCCTACCTGTCATATTTTAGTAACGTGAAAGCTTTCAGCTGCTAAAACCGATCCTTGTTTGTTTATTTTGTTAGAATAAAAAATTATTCCACCGTAGAAAAAAGGTTGTTTTATTCCCTTGTTTGGAGAGTAGGGCAAAATTATTCATGCATAGGTATGTAAATAAAAATTAAAGTTTACAGAGGTAGTAGGCTTTTGTCTCAAGAGGGGAAAAACAGTGCTATGCCTTTTTTTTTTTTTAAATTTAGGATTTTAGTCTTTGTTTCAAGTCTTTGAAGAAGGCATGGTTGATGCATCAATTCCTGAGTGAATACCCAGTGCAGTTCTCAACTCTATTGACTAAATCCATTACCTCTGGCTGTTGCTGATATACTGTATGACAGTAAAAGGGGAAGAAGCAAGACAGTGCTTCTGACTGCTGACTTGATGTTACACGGAGTGTTGCATTTCCTGTTTTTCCAATAAAATATGTAGCACCATCCACTTTAGTACAGTGGTGAGTGTCCCTGCCTCTCATGTGGGAGACCACAGATTCGATTTCCACCGGGGAGGCAGTGAAGCCGTTTAAGAGTTGGACTTGATGATCCTTGTGGGTCCCTTCCAACTCACAATATTCTGTGATTCTGTGACTCTGTGATCTCTTCTTTGGCCAACCTGTAAGAGACAACCATAATACATATATCCATCGGCAAGTTTGCAGATGATACCAAGCTGGGGGCAAATGCTGAACTGCCGGAGGGTAGGAGGGCCCTTCAGAGGGACCTTGACAGGCTAGAAAAATGGGCAGACTCCAATAATATGAGGTTTAACAAGACTAAGTGCCGGGTTCTTCACTTTGGACATAACAACCCCATGCACCGCTATCGGCTGGGGGAGGAGTGGCTTGAGATTAGTGAGGTGGAGAGGCACTTAGGTGTAATGATCGACATGAGCCAGCAGTATGCCCAGGTGGCTAAGAAGACCAATGGCATCCTGGCCTATATCTGGAACAGTGTGGCCAGTTGGACTAGGGAGGTTGTCCTTCCCCCGTACTCGGCGCTGGTCAGACCACATCTTGAGTACTGTGTGCAGTTCTGGGCTCCCCAGTTTAAGAAGGAGGATGAGCTGCTTGAGAGGGTCCAGAAAAGGGTGACAAGGATGGNGTAGTGACATGACTGCTTTAAAAAGGCAATAAATAACATTCCTTATTCCAGGCAGTCAAAGTGATACCTCAGTCTTGCACAGTCTTGAAATGCAGAGTTCATGATGCCAAGACTTGGACCCAGGAGCAGGGAGCAATGGTGTGCATGCGAAACATGGTTTTGATTTTTGAGGAGTATAAGAATCATGGAATCACAGAAAATTATGAGTTGGAAGGGACCCACAAGGATCATCTAGTCCAACTCACCATCTAATACCCGTACAGCGACCGAGAGCACATCCCAGAGCGTAATACCAACCTAGATGCCTCACAGTCTAGCAGGCCACTCCAAGCCGGAAGGGGCCCAGGGTCATCCAGCCCTACACCCCCCAGCTAGACCATGTCACTAAGCTCCTCGTCCAGTCTTCTCTTAAACACCTCCAGGGAGGGCGACTCCACCACCTCCCTGGGCAGCCCATTCCAATATGCAATTACTCTATCTGTGAAGAATGAGGCTTTATTGCTTTCAATCCTTTTTTGTTGAATTTAGTAATTTTACTAGTATTCTTATGTTTTGGCTTAAGTTCTATGTATGTGTGTTGCTGTTGTTTTGATTTTGGTTTTGTTTTTAAACTTGATGTTGACCTACCAAATTCATGTTTGTGTGTGTAAGGAAATGATTTAATATCCAGGAGTGGTGGAACATCTTGAAACTAGCCATACTGAGCATCTACCCATCACTAAAAGTCGATAGTTCATGTTTGAATGTTTTGGGGAGCACAGTCCTTTTTTATACATAATATTAGTAGCACTATGGAGTAACAGGGCCTCAAATTGTTAAATGGCTTCAGGAAGTTTTTTTACCATTTCCAGAGAATTATGTAAAACAAAATACAAAGACAGTCTCTCACATGTTTCTGTTCAATCACTTCTCTCTTCTAATGGTTTAAATAGTTCAAAAGATAATTCTGATCTTTGCATTACATGGACTATGAGATTCTAAAGGATACTAACTTGCTGTTTTTATAATGTCCAAAATTCTAACATCTACAAAAGAATTATTTTTTAATTCAGTTTTTTCACCTCTTTTTTTAGTTGCAATTGCAAGGGAAGTCTTTTAAGTCCCTGTTAGAATTAAATTAAACCATCACTCAGTAGCAAATATTCGTTGCCCCTACCAGAAAATTTGATTTAGTGTGTAATTTGCAATTAAACTAATATTTAACTTGCTGTCAAAGCTACATTTAAGTAACAGTCTTGTTAGAAATTCTGACAGGCCAGAGCAAGTGCACTTTTTAATGTACTTTTCTGGATGCTGTTGTGCTTGTGCAGAAATCTCAAAACCTGAATAAAGTGTTACAAAGGATTTTATATGAGTAGAGAATAAAATAACATGAGATGTGTTCAGGATAAACTAGAAAATAATTAAGTAGGCTGAAAATGTGTTCTGGTAGGTTTTGCCAATGCTATTTTGGTAATGTTTTATGCGACATGATAGACCTCAACCTGTCCAGCTTTCAGAAGCACAGTAAAGAATGGGAGACTTTTTGAGTGTCACTAAAATTAAAGTATTTGAATTCTTTTTAAGGTCAAGGTCAGCATGATTTTGTTCAGAAGGAATTTGTGTTGTATTAGATGGTGTTTTACCCTGTGACTCAAGAACATGCGAGGGTGCTACGCGAGGGTGCTACCTGGTAGTAATAGAAGGTAGTATAGGATTCTTGCTGATGTAGGGAAGGTGTCAAGTGGTCAATATGTTCAGTTGTTTCTGAACATATTCCAGCTACGTTCTAGTAAATAAATAAAGACCTGTCACCAGAAATATACCCTGAGGTGCGAAACACCAGAGTACTAAAATGATCCTCTAAAGAGGGATGCACCAATAACTTTGAGAGACCCTCACGCTGCATTAAAGTACACGGAAAGCTGAGTGGATACCTGCTTTGATCTGAACTGATATATATGAAAAGGTGTGAAAACATCAAGGAACCTTGATGATCCAGTAGAATAGTTCAGGATTCAATCTGTCACTTCATCAGAGTCAGTAAAATTTAAGTTGAGGTATAAAGACTTCCCTTGTTCAAAAAAGTCATTACAAAAATAACAGAACGCAAAATTTCTGAGTAAGACAGAGAAGAAAAATGAGTTAGTGAAAACAGGGATGCAAAATATAATGTTTCTTATTGTAAAAAATGTTGGCTTTGGGTTTTGTGTTTTGGGGTTTTTTTTGGTGAGGGGTAAATTCATCAAGTTGCATAGGATTGCTTTAACCAAGAACACCATGTCTACTAAAAACATTGGGTGTATAAGCTTGAACACTGTAATATTATAGTTTTACCACATAGTATTTCTCATGAGAGGATAGGGAGTAATTTGAAAACTACTTCCAGCTGAAGTGTATGGTCATGTCATAGTTAGAAGTGATTATTAGAGAGTAATTTTCTTGTAATATGTATAACACAAATTATACAAGCAAGTTGATATTTTGATTTGATGAATGATTCAATTTGTAATTTTTGTTTCCCCAACCACAGCCAGCTCTGCAGGTAGCTGAGACTAAGAGGATGTGAAATTCTCACTGTCAACTCATTCTTAATTAGTGCATTGATCCTTTGTGTACTAATCCCTGCAGAGTGAACGCTGAAATTTCACAACAGTTTTCCACTTCATTCATTCCTGTCTGACAATCCATATTAACTCATATTTCAAATAAAATGTATAATGTATATAAGTTGGATCTTCACTTTGTTATCTACTTACTGTATGGGCAGGCTTCACATTTTTCAGATATTTTTATTCAGTAGAACATTTTTCAAATGACCCTATCAACTCAAGACAATAGTATCTGCCAGTATCTGTCAGTATCTGCCATCACCTCTAGTTGTTCCGTGTTACTGTAACTCATGTAAAAGTTTGTTCTTTAGTCTGGCAGTAAAGGCTTATGCATTTAAGACTCGGTACATTCTCTACCTTTTCTCCTTTTATACCCTCTCTTCAGTAAATATTTTGCAGCATGCAGTTTTCTGTAAGACAGTCAGCTTCCTATTACCTGCAATGCAAGAGAAATACCCTTGTTGGGATACCCTTGGAAATGCAGCTGTGCCCTGGAACCTGTAGAAATAGATAACAGGAAAATGTAAGCATACGCACACATCCTAGTGACTGCAGATGTGTAACATAATGTGTGTTGAACAAGACAGCATAAATGGGTTGGCTAATTATGAGGTAACTTCTCTACATTTGTCTGAATAGTCCTCTGTAAATCAGAAAATTTTATTTACTCACATGTAGCTTTTCAAGAGAAATGGTCCCTTGCACATGCAATAATACAGTTCTGATATATCTCTGTGGACATGAGTTTTGAGTTCAGCATTAAAGTACCTAACTTGTTATTAAAGCTCAACTTGGGTATAAGCCAGTTTGTTGTCTCCGTTTCAGTGTTGACCATACCAGAGCAAACCTAATCTTTGTAAAGAGGCCCTCAAGAAGGTTGTCACCTTGTTCTCACGTCTCACTGATCGCTGTTATGAGCTGCTTGTCTTACTGCTGTGTGCCAATGAACATAGTTAAACCTGTCTGAGGAAATCTGAGATTAGTCAGTAGGATGCTTACTATTTTTTAAGTTTTAACATCTAAACCTGTTCATATCTCCAAAAAGAATATAGCTGCAAATCACACCTGTCACCTGTGTGTCTAGTTGTTCACAATTCATTGCTGGAAATCAGAAAGATTTATATTTCTGTAGCTTATAGCTACAAAGCTCAGATGGTGCTTGAATAGTTTTTGAAAGACTGGAAGACAGTGCTAATAAGGACGTGTCATGTTGAAATGCAGTTTTCATTACATAGCCCATAGATTTTTAAATGCTTGTAAGTTCAAGTGTTTTTCCACGGGCTGAAGTTATTCCAGGCTCTGTTTCTATTGGAGGTCATTAATTTTAAGGGAGGTTTTTGGTTTTTGCTTTTAAAAAAAGGAGGGGGGGAGAAATCACCACACATATTTATTTTAATTAAAAAGAGATTGTGAGTTTTTTCCTTACTACAATACTAAAAAGATAATTTTTTGTTTAAACCTGCCTTGTTTCGTAGGCTGTGTAAACCTCTGAACAGTAATCACCTCATAAAGAAAACTGGTGCAATAACTCTGGGCCTTTCCCTGTAAAACACTGTACTTTATGAGATATTAACTCTATAAATATTACTCTGATTTGTATGTAAAAGGAATATTGCTGAAATAGTTTTTATGAAAAGCAGGCAAACCTAAAATATCAGTACAAAATTGAACTGTGAGTTGTGGTTCCATAAAATTTGAACTGTTTCATTTAAAAGTAATTTGTTGTAAAAGAAGCTACACTCAAGTAGTTAGACTTGTAATGCATACAAATTTAATCGACTCATTGATACTCAGTTTTCTAAATATGGTGGAAAGACAAATGCTATATATATTAGTAAAATTATATTCATTAAATATTTGTAAAACTGTTTCTTCTAGACTGTTGAAAGTTTACTATATAAAATAGTCACATCATTATTATATAGTATCCTACATATTAGAAGATCTTCTGAATGAAGTATAGTCATCTCAGCATATATGTCTTTTTAGGGTTTAAACCACAAGCTATAGATTCTCACATTTTGAGTTAAATCTAGAAGAGTGGGACTATTTTCCTTACTTGGCTTTATTTCACTTTAAAGAAGATCACATTTTTTGTTTTGTTTTGTTTTTAAGAGAATGTTATATGGATAGCACCTCTACTTTTACTGATCAGATAAAGGCAAAAATACAAGCAAATGTACACTGAATTTTTCTCACAAAATATTTTTTTACATTTCCAACATAGGTGGCCTTTTCTTTAGAGATCATTAGCAGTGAGGTGAAAGTTAAATGAAGTCCTTAAGTGTAATGCTAGATAAGTACAAATACTGTAGTGAGTGGCGTCATGTATATTATGGGAGGGATTGCACAGGCTGAAAACCGTGTAAGCATAAGCAGATTATTTTCTTTATATAGAGTGAGTTGGGCATTTCAGTCATTAATTCCGTGCAGCTTTCAAGTAAAACTGTGTAGACTTGGAAGTGGCCTTTGGAGAGGGGAAGCAGTGGTAGCTATCAAACATGTGTCTTGAATGCCAGATTCCTCAGTATGCAAACAACTGGATTTGTTTGGCAAAGACAATGGATAGCACTGCGAAATTTAAGTATGCTCTAACCGAGCATCTTGTCATTAATATAAGAGGTAATGCAGGTATTTGTTTCAGGAGGCCATGAGTACACAGGGCAGATTGTGAGGATTGTAGCAGGGGGTATGGCAGTGCTCTTACCACGATTTACAAGGATAATACACAATTACAAAGGGCTTCTCCCTGCTTCTCTGCACTGCTGTGGGAGTGGCTGAAACTGGATTTTTTTCAGCTTAACTGCTTAATGAGACTGGTGAATGAAATCACAGTTTTGATTTCATCCTTAACAGCTTAAGGCATCTGTGGGGAGTAGTTTTAAGCATCTAACTCTTAAATTTAAGCTGATTAACTGTGCTGCTCCACTCCCTAATCTCTCATCCGTTTCAACGTATAGGCCATCATTTTTAACTTCTCCCTCACCCACAACATCTTAAACACATTTTAGAAGATGATAGTACTCAAAATATTGCCTTTTTCCTCTTTTGTGCTTCTTTAGTGTATATCACAACAGTGTATTATGTGGTCAACAAAAACCAGTTCATTTTTTAGCTCACCTTATATGGTAAATTGGATCAAAGTGCTTTATCAGAAATCTAGAAAGTGCAAAGACTTATTCAGCTCTGTGGTTGTACATCACCTTTCCTAGTGTTGGGGACACCTGTCTCAGGTAACAGACATACTTGTTTTCTTCCGAGTCTCCACACAGAGTACCCCACAGTAGGCATCTTATACTCTCCTTGGAGAAGCAGGGTTAGATGTTAGGGCTACTGAAATCCACAGTGAGGCAGGGTTTTGGTCCCTCAAATGTGGAAGAACGAGTAAGGAGCTCACTTTTTCAATTTACTGAGAAGGAACCTATGGCTTTGGAAGCTAGGGATACCAGGTCCAAGTCCCCTGAAGCAAAAATGACATGTCTGAGACACTCCTTTTCTCCACCTTCTGATGAGCATAACAACAAGAATTTTGTCCACCCTTTATTTTTCACAATAACTTGCAACCCACTATCCAACTGTCCTTCTGGATCTGAATAACAGACAGCTCTCAGCATGTCTGGGTGAAACCCATTATATCCCTCCAGCTTGTGGACGGAGATCTCTCAGGTCCTTCATGCCTTGATCGTCCTTCATGCCTGCTAATTCCTCTCCTTTTCAAACTTTTTGTCTGGAAACAGAGGACTGGGAGACCTTGTTGTTTCATTTTCAGACTGAGACAGAGAAGGCATCAGTTACCTCAGAGTCTTGTCTATGGTGTCATTAAATCACCCACCTTATTCCATCATGGTTCCACATTTTCCTTGTTCCACTTTTACCAGAAACATATTGGTCTCTTTGTCATATTTAATTTCTGTTGCAAATCTTATCTATAATTCTGCTTTGGCCTTTTCTAATACCATCCTTGCATGCCTTGGCAATGTTTTCAAACTCCTCTTTTGTACCTTGTCTCTGCTTCCATCTCCTAAGAGAGGAGGGAGTTTTATTCTGTGTATATTTAACCTTAATTATGTGAATGCTAACTGCAGGTGTGTGAAAACTTGGAAACTGCATATGAACTAGAAGCAGACGAAGCTTGAGCTTTCAGATACATAGAGGAGATTTCTACATGGGCTTTCTCTCATCAGTTTGTACATAACAGTTACTCGGTGAAAAAACAGTATTAAATATTTCTGTATGAATGATGATATGCACAATGTGAAATGCTTGCTTTCTGTTATCGTTTATTCTCAGTGTCAGTGGAGTGACTATAATTTAGCCTTATTTATTTATAGATGCAGTACAACAAAGCTGCACTTGATTAATGCTTTTAACATTCCAGTCAGTAATAAAAATAATCAGAATCATAGTTCTATTGCTCCTGGAACTCACTAGTGATAATTGTCTTGGAGAAAAACATGTCTTTCTTTGGATGCTGTTCTCAAAAGTCCTATATGTGTGTTTTGTTGCAATGGATAGGGAAATTGAGGACTTGAGGGCAAATGAATTTTTATAATATATTTTCTCTGGTTAATGCTTCAGGTATTCATGAAGATTTGGAAATTTTATATAAAATAAAATTATTTCAGAATAAGAGCTATGTTAACAGACTGGAAAATCTGCACAGAAAATACTGAAAGATTTTCTAGCCATTTGCAACTAAATCTTATATATTGCATGTTTACTGAGTCAATGTAGACTATACTAAAAAAGAGAAAAAGTCACTGAAAAATGTAATTTTCATTTGTAATTGTTTTGTATAGTATTTTTTTGTCTATTGTGTCTGTACCTACCACTGTAGTAAGACATTTATATGAAAGAATTACCAGTTATTCTGTTCCAAGTATTTTTTCTAATAATCTTAGTGCTGTTCAGCTACTATCTTGTGATATTTAATATAATTATAGTTGTAATTCACATGAAGATCACGTTTTCTTTAATAGTGCCTTGTTGCTACCTACTCACAACAGTGCCAGTATGTTATTTGTTATGAAATACATATGATCATAAATGCTACTGAATATTCCAGAATTCATTGTCTAAGGGGAGTTATGTAGTAATGTAGTAATTTAGAAGAGTTATTCAGTCAATCAAATCAAGCCCGTTACATATGACAAGATACAGGCTTTATTTAGACGCGTGAAGTTTCAGCTATTTCTGTTGTTTCTAAAATTGGGTCAGCCATATTGTGATATGAAAATGTACACTTAGGGCACCCATGTAACTTTAACAACCCTATCACTAATGCCCACACAACCCTGACTGCTTTATCACAGCTGCTTTCAAGTGCACACTTCAATTTCAAACTTCAGGGCAGAATATATTTGAAGACACTAAAAATTCTATTTTTGCATAGCAAAGCTTATGTCAGAATTAGAAGTTGGTTCTTACATAACTGAAAACATTTTGGTAAGTCACCAGCATCCATAGATCTTAAAAAGTATGCTGCTTTATGCTTTTGAACACAGATTTTGAAACCTGACTGCATTTTTTGTCTACAGGGGGCAGATCTAGGTGTTTCCTTCCAGTATGGTTTGGGACACATGACCAGAGTAGAGCAGCAGTAGAATAAACATTGTAAAATACAGGGCAAAGAGCTTGTTGGAGTGTGCCTCTCAATTGTCACACAGGTGGATGACCTGAAGAGCTGCAGCCTAGTACCAAATGGTTCCAAAATCCTGAATGTCACTGCTGGTACCACTGAATAGCTGCACTTCTGAGCAGACGAGTGGATGTCATAGTCTATTTTTACTGTATTAATTGCAGGAGTGTGCCTGAAAGTAAGGAAGTGTGTAAGTAGATCCTTGATATCAAGATTCCCTTATAATTACTTGTATTTATTTTAGATCTGCACTACACATGCCAATATTCTTGAAGTGTGAATATCTGTATGTGTCAGCTGTAGAGTACTCTAAGTCCAGTTGGTAATTGATTAATCGGAACTCTGTCATATCGTGGAGAAACAAGACCACTTCAGTTCTGTGTTGTAAAGTTCTGTGGCATTAAAAAGTCTGGGGAAACCTTTTTTTTTTTTTTCCCAAGTAAAAAAGTATACTAGATTTATTGTCCTGATGATTTTTAAAGTTTATTAATAGCTATTTCTAATTTTCATATTATGAGAATGCAGGGTACATGTCTGGCCTCACAACATTCCCTTTTAAATTCCCAATACATGAAGTATAATGTTGACTTGTAAATTGGTCACTTCTCTCACACAAATTCATATTTTAGATTTGATTTTACATATTTCTGCTAAAATTTGCTTTTTAGCCTACACATAGGTGAAGCTTATATTAGGAGTTGTTTGCTTTTATTTTGTAAAATTTCCTTATATGCCTTGCTAATGAGGAAACACAACAGTTACCTATAGTAGTTAGAAGTAGCATGGATATTCAGAGTAATAGTACTGCATGAATAAAAGCAAAAGGAAATACAGTCTGGTCTCCTATATCGCACACCAACGGTCTTAATCAGGGTCTGCGAAGCCTGACTTCCTCATTGAATGGTGGCCCCGCCGCTGCCACTGCCCATGCCACTGCTGCGCGCACCACCGCTGCCACATGTACCGCCGCTGCTGCCGCCAGTGCCACCGCCGCTGCCTGTTCTGCCGCCACTGCCACCGCTGCCACCACAGTGGCAGGTTGCACATGCGCAGTTGCAAAACGGGTCTCCTACATCGCTAAGAAATCATGCCACTAACGTCTGAAACCACAATATGGGGGGTGCGAAGTGCAAGAGGGCCGACTGTATATGTAACTAAGAGCATACAGTTTTATAAAAATTAAAGAAAAACAGCATTTTAGACCTTAGTTTCTAAAGTCCTGAGCCTCTGTGTGGTCATTTAAATATTTGTATCAAGAAAAGGGTATACAGTAATCCCTCAAACATTGTGGGACATTGGTTCCAGAAAGATGCCTCAATAAGTGAAATCCACAAATTAAATCACAGATCACAGAATCACAGAATCTTCTGAGTTGGAAAGGACCCACAAGGATCATCAAGTCCAACTCTTAACACTGTCTCCCTGGTGGGAATTGAACCCGGGTCTCCCACATGCCAGGTGGGGACACTTACCACTGTACTAAAGTGGATTTCAACTAGTGGTAAATACAGTAAAGCTGGTAAAACCAGTAAAGCTGTGTTAGATTTAGTTTTTCGATAACCACCATGCCGTTATCAAACTCTGAGGAAGGGAGATGTTAATCCAGCTAAACAAAAGGCAGAATTCCTTTGGTTTGGATGAAGGATTACTTTTGCCTTTTGTCTGTAGAGCTAATGGCTCTTGATGGGCCATTTGGCCCCTGATGGCTGTGCGAGGGTGGGGGTGGAGTGTCCTTTTTGGCTTTTTTTTTGTTTTTCTTTTCTCCATGTTACTGTTGTGTTAATGTTTGTTGCTTTCTTTTCTACATTTTTTGACTGAAAGTCCTTTTGATTCAAAAAGTATAGTAAAGTAGATAAGGAGGGTTTTTTTCCTGTCCACTCCAAGAAGTGGACAAGAAGTGGAGTGGACACTTCCATCTTCCTTGGAAGGTATTGTTCTAACCTAGGACAAGCTGGTAAAGCTGGGGAAAAAAACCCCCATGATGTCTTGAAGCTGCGAATGATGAGCCGTGAAGTAGCAAGGGATTATTGTATTGGTTTTGGTTAGTGAACACTCTAGAAGTATTGTTAATGGCAAGTACTCCATATTTAAAAAGCAACCTATGTACTTGGTGAATGAGCAAAGAACTACAGGCCTGAATTAAGGAATGAGACGCTGAAAATTCTGGATTGTCCTAGGGTGGTGTGTCTATATTCTGTATCTTTGTGTTTTGGCTTCAGTTTATGAGGTATTTTGTTGTGGATACTGGTCCTTAGCAACACCAAGGTCATTTTCTCTCTCTATCCAGAAGACGAAAGAAAAATACAAAGACTGAGAAGCGGCAGTTGAAGAGAAAAAAAATTTTTGGGTAGCTCACACAGTGGCAGCAGAGGCAGGGAGCTGGTTGGAGCTCTCTGAGAGCCGCAGTTGTGTGGGGCTGGAGAGGGGCTGCTCTGG
>WEKX01019486.1:31065-52506 GCA_013390025.1 Pitta sordida
GTGCTTTGGTGGGTTTTTCTCCCGCTTTTGGGGGGGCCCCATTTTTTTTTTTTTCTTTCTTTCTTGTTTTCTTTCTTTTTTTTTTTTTTTCCTTTTTCCTTTTTTGCTTTTTCCTTGGACATATTTCTTGCTGCACTCCAACCACTGGAAGAGGGAGAGAGGGCTTGCAATTCCCTTCCCCTGCCCCCCCAGGGGCTCTTCCTCATCATCTCTCGCTTTCCCCTGGAGTGCCTGCATCAGGACTCTGAGCTCTAGCTGCTCTCTGTGCACCTGAGGAGTTTCTTCTGGGACTGTCTGGTGGAATCTCATTGAGACCGACAGGACTCTTCACATCCAGGACTTTCCACATCACAGGACACTTCACATCACAGGACTTGTGGAATATCTCAGGTTTTGTTGTTTAATACTGTTGTATCTTAACTTGTCTGCTTACTAAAATAAGTAGTTTGTACTTTTCACACTTTCCTTGTTTTTTTCCGAACCTGGTGATGGTTTATTTTGTTGTTTTTTTTTGGCTCAGCCCCAATTTGCCTCAAACTTCATCATGGATGAAGATAATATTGATTCTTTTTGTATCTTGTGGTCTCTGTGTAGCTACTGGCATGTTCTGATAAAACATACTCTTCAAATCCCACACTGACCTCTGCTTCTTTCAGATTCACCAGCCAAACTGATACTTCTTGTGAGGGTATTTCATAGCTTCCCTTCCAGTTTTCGAATTCTTGCCCTATCCCTGAGTCTTGTGATAGAGGAAATCACCTGTTACTGAAAGAGGCTACAATTATACTTTACATATTTATTCTGTAGTTTACTTACTGAAGGGTGGTAAAACCAAACAAAAGCATCTGATTTAAAATGAAGAAATTCCACACAATTTGTTATTTTGACAATAATTACATACAGGTTTCTGTTATCAAAGTATCTCCATACCAATACTTTGAAAATTAGATAAGGATTCAACTATAAAAAAAGATAGACATTTTTAAAGTATGTCTAGAGGAATTGAATTTGATATTAAGAAGATACAACATCAAATTTTGTTCATAGAAGGTTTTCATTTCATGTCTTGAGCGGGTCATTTAAACATGGCAAAGAACACTCTCTTTACCCCTCTGTAAAAGGTGTAATACAGTCATTCTGGAGTATGGCAAGTAAATGCTTCTTCTGTTTTACTGTGGATAGCAGCTTGATTTTAGCAACTATGTTTTGACCCTCTGTGGGAAGAGAGGATATAAAATATGTACTGCAGAGTGGCATTGAGTAATTGTTTGGAGTAAAATGGGATTAAAAGTAAATCCTACCTCTGTAGCACTAACTGACAGATTTCATACTGTGAGGAAATAAGATAAGCAGTAATGAAGAGTAAATGTTAATCTTGTACAGTCAGGTCTCCTATACCATGGTACCGCGGGTCTTGTTCATCTCCCATGAAGCCGACCATCCGTGTAGAATGGCAATTAATATGCAAATTTGCCCCGCACCCTCACACTGTCCCTTGGCACTCTGGTGCTGTTTCGGCACTGCCCTGCTGTGTGTCAGTGTTTGTGTTGCCACTTCCCGGCTCCCGTGACCACCCCACGCCAGGAAAAAACCCTTTTCCACTTGGCCAGGGACAATGGTGTGGGGAGCCGCCTGTGCCGCTGTCCCAGCGGCCCCGAGAAGAGCCGAGGGGAGTGGGGGGAAGCTGGCATGGTCCGGAGCGGACGGGCAGAGAGGGGCCGGTGCGGCTCACCGCGGGCAGAGCAGTGCACCCGTGGTCTGTGCAACATGGCATGGGGGTTGATTCGTGCCAGAAAAGGAGATCCACATTCCCAGCTGTAAAGTTTAAGTGATCTTTGCTTCAGTGTTATGCCTAAAGCATGCTATATTTAAAGGCTGAGACATCAGTATTTAAGGATGTTGAGAGACAGAATACTTATTCTCTTCCTTTGTTTGAATGTGATAAATTTTCTTCATATATAGGGTTTCAAAATAGAGGTTATGTGGATGAACAGTGGATATAATGTGTGTGCAGATATATGTAATATATAATAGTATGTCCAGTGGTGATGATGCTAGATGTTTCTGTAAGGGATACTTTTAGGAGAATTGTCTTACCTGTCTTTGTGTTAAAGTTTTAAAATAGTTTCATGTTATCTGGTTTCTGCAATTTTTTGTATTCGGAGTGGCCTGCTAGACTGTGAGGGAACTAGGTTGGTGTTACCACTCTGGGATGTGCTTTCGGTCTCTGTACGGGTGTTAGATGGTGAGTTGGACTAGATGATCCTTGTGGGTCCCTTCCAACTCATAATATTCTGTGATTCTGTGATTCTGTGAAATTAAGTTAGGCATGTAATCTTGCTTTCTTAATGAATTTGTTTAGAAGTCTCATTGAATATCCACTCAATATTATTTAGTTTTCATTTTATCAGGTAACATTAGTAATGTTGTACTTAAGACCATGCTGGAGTTGATATTATAGAATGTTTTGTCATCACAGATCTAGCTATATAAGATTTATTGTAACTGAACTGTGTTTTATTTTGGTGCTTAAGAATGATTTTTTAAACTATTTTTACATCTTAGATTGATCAGAAATAATTTTGTTCAATTCTCCCTAGATAAATTGACATCTTTAGTATTTTTATAAAGATTCAGAATTTCTGCCAGTAAGATGTAATAGTTTTGGAGCTTGACTGGAAAAGTAATTCCATTGCTTTGTTCACTTATCTTATCTCAATGTCTTAGGTTTGGAAAGATACAACTCTTTTAACTTTGAAAATTTAAATAAGAGTGTCTTTCTTAATGTTTCTGGTTTTGTCTGTTGTGGGTTTTGTTGCTGTCACTGTTTGCCTGTAAAGAAGTACTCATGGTGAATACTATTTTTCTGAGGTCCTTTTTAAATTAAGGAAGAATGCCAGACACTTCAGTGCTTTGACTACTTAAGCAGATTCAAAAAGTATCTCAATGATTTCAGAAATTTCTTGCCTCTTCATTGTGATAATTTTTGAGGATTAAGATTATGATAGATTTATATTTCATTATAAGATGACATAATGTTCTAAATAATGACAGGAGTTTGACACCCAAGAGCATGGCATGACAGGTGTGAGGACTACACAGGTTTACCATGCAGGCTGCAGTGACTTTGCCTTTTTTTTAACTCCTGTTGGTACAGCAGATCCTCTTGCATCATGTGGTAGAGAACCATGTCTAAACTAAAGCTCAATCTATCCATGTGGGACACTAGTTCAGAAGGAAGATATGGTTTTTAGTTCCTTTAATCTATCAGTTTGGATCCCATGCAACAGTCTTCATTAGCTGTTAGTGGCAAATCTTTCCTTCCATCCAAAATTTACAGAGTACAACTACATGTCTGAAGTAGGAAGAGGCTAATCTTTACTGTGTAAACTATGTCTATTACCAAATATTTCAATTATCTGGTGAAGTTTTTTCTTTCTGCTTTTGGAATATATGGGTATCCTAAGAGTTTGTGTATAGTCTGACTCCTCTCTTAAATAAAACAGAGTAAAAGGCAGTGGAAAGAATGGGTGTGTTCCAAAAGCTTTCTGAATGTTCTTCATTGCAGGTTCCCTTTCTTGTGTACCAGCAAAAGGTGTGCGCACTAGAAGCAACTATTTCAACAGATATATTGGCCTAACTGAATTTTTATACTAATTTACATGCCAGAATATGAATCACATTTACTTCCGCCACTGCACAATTTAAATATGTGTCCAAAGTAGTTAATCATGAAAGAGCTCAAAGTTAGGGCAGAATATAAGAAGATTAGGTTGGTTACTTACTAGTAAAAAAATCAATAAAAGCAAATCTAATTATCACTTGAACTCCGTCCTTGTCAAATCAACTGTGAATTAAAAAGACTGATATCCTAAGGCACAGCATAATAAATAAATAAACTTTGAGACCTGTTTCAGGAAGGAAATATTCTTTCTACTTGAATAACTAAAAAGACATGTGACGTACATTCTCATGTTTTGTGTATCTCGTTCACTTATGAACCAAAGTAAACTAAATGTTAATTCTCATTGTCGAAGTTTATGCTTAATAAACCAACTTTTTTATTCTTACGTGATGGATCTAGTGAAAAACAACAACAAACAAACAACAAAAAAACCCAATAAAACAACATGCGCAACATCTAGGACTCCTGGTCTGGTTTTGATTGATTTTCATGGATTCGTTATAAGTAGTACAGTTGTCAGGAAAGTCTAAAGTACTCTCTTAATTGCCAGGATTTTATGGGAGAATGTGCATTTAAAAAAAAAAACCAAAACAAATCCCCGCCTCCCCCTGGCCCTTTTTAGTTGCAGTGTTTCAGCTTGTTATTACAAGAACAGGCTAAAGTTATTGGAATAGGCAATCTCTTTCAAGTGGCAAACACTGTGGATAAGCATCTTGCATATGACTGATTTCAGCTAGATTTCTTCAAGATGCCTCTTTCTTTGGTGTGACTTCTATAGTAACAGTCCAAATTGCTTTTTTTTAATGGTACTGTTTTTTGTTCCAGAACTAGTTATAAAGAAACATCCCATTCTTACTGCATAGTTACTTCCCTCAGATAAACTTCCCTTTTATCTGACCATGCTGGACGGCAACTGACAAGCTTCAAACAAAAGTTCAGAGGAGGCTTCTAGAGTGGGACACTTGATTAGGACTCCACGTTCAGTGTAACCATGGGACATTTCTCCTGTTAGAAGGTTTTGCTCGTCACCATTCTGTGTCTTAAAAAGACCAGCCAGCAAACAAATAAACAAAAAATGCTCTAGCTACTCAGTGTGTGTAAGACTCTATATTTTCTGTAACTGCCTAGTAATTGTCCAATGAAACACTTTGTGGAAAGAAGAGTTATGTTTAATGTCTATAATAAAAAAAAGATATCTACTGAACATACCTGAAGTCTTCCAATTGAGTAGATTGCTTCAATCTTATTTTGTAGCCCATGTTGATAGCATTGTATTTGGAGGGGTAGATTAATATTTTGGAAGACTTACTTCAAGGCTTACCTTTGCTCAGGGGAATTTTCCCTCACAAGAGGGAGCCATCCATCCCAAGAACAGCTTGTGTATGCTTTTGCTCTCCTCTTGCATTTCAGAGAAGCTCTCCCTACTGTGAGAAGATAGGTTCTTGCAGACATGTCTGAAGGCCTTCATCAGTAGGGCCAAGGTTGACAAAAGCCCTGAGGAAACAGAGGGTCTATCTTTCTCCAGGCCCAGTATTTGACACTGACTGTTAGCTTTAATGTTCTTTAGATTTTTTTAGTGTTATTGCCCTTGGAAACAAATTTTCCTAAATCCTTCCACTGCTGGTATTTTTGGGGGCATATCTGTGGAATTTTTCCTCACAGTACTGAGGAATTATGGAAAACTGGTTTTGTTTGTAACAGAGCTAAAGGAGAGTAGAAATCTAAGTGCCACCAGTCATCCATAGAATTTGGCGTTAACAAAACAGCAAATAATGATAAAGAAAAATGCAAAATTTGTTTCTTAAGCTTATTTTTTTCTATAATGAGTACAGAATTTGCAAAACTGTAGGACTGGAGCCTGGATAAGTGTGGAAAAAAAAACAACCTTGAAAAGTCTGCTTCATCTGTTCTATTTAAATTAAAACCTTTATTGTGAAGAAAGTGTGTGAGTTTTTTAGGGACTATTGGTTTTTACCTGCTTTCTTTTGAAAGCTGTGCTCTAATTTGGACACTTGAATGATCTAATACACATCAACATTTTCTTCTCTGAGACATCATAGCATTCTGTTTTCAGAAATGCAAAGTATTATGTTTTTAGGTGGTGTATGGTTAATTTTTTCTGCCCCGAGTGTCACATAGATAGAATTTGCTGATATTTGCTAAAAATAAAAAATCTTTTCTTTTGCCAGAGGTGTTTCTTATCTCACCCTCGCATAGATAACTTGCTGTAGCATTCTTATTTTTTTGTTCCTTTTTTTTTTTTTTAAGCCTTTGGTTCTCTTTTGGTCTTTTTATAAACATCAATCAGTTCAGGTCTTGGAGATTTTTGATAGACTATATTGTCCAATCTAGGTCTGCTAGTCATGATTTTCCTCCATCTTTAAACAGTATTCTATCTGATAAGGTGACTTAGTACTCTTTGGATTTGGCCTAGTTACCTGATATTGTATGCATTTTTCTTAGCTCTACCTCAGCATATCTCCCTGATTCTCACTCCGCCAAACTTCATTGTTAAATATTACCCTTATATTCTCTGTCAGTTGACACAGATGTTCAAGGCATTGTGGTGCCTCTTTCTATGTTAGGCTCACATCACGACTGAAATAATTGTCTTAGGTACTAATTATCTTTGTAAATACTTACATAGTTTTTAATATGTAGTTGCCCCTTGCAGGTAATAGTGCTTCAGATAAAATAAAAACTCTAAGTGTTAAAGCCAACCGGTTCATATATGACCTATAAACAGCAATCGGAATCATAAATAGGGACATTGTAAGAAGTTACCCAAGTCTTTTATGGACAAAGATTATTGCAAAAACTGACACATCAGGAAGGTGAAAAATAGGGTGTGTTGATTTTAATAAAGATGCAAGGAACATGTGTCACCCATGAATGTTAACACATTCAGAAGAGAGCTGAATACAATTGCAAGTGATAAAGTAGACTGATAGAACAAGGTAATAAAAAGGCTTCACAATAGAGAAAATCATACCTTTTCAGATCATCTCTAAGCAAAATGTCAAATCAAAGTGGGAGGCAAAATATCTTAGGATCAGAGATTTATTGAAATCTACTTGTATTATGCAATCTTGAAAATCTTTATTCTCTAATTGTGCAAATAAAAAGATATGGTGAGTGACTTTATTTGGTGGCTGAAATTTCAGCTTTAGAAGACAAGGGCTTGATAGAGTGACTCAAAAAAACCCCCAAACCACCTGGTTTTAAGCCCCATATCAGAAAGTGGCTTAGATGTGATAAAATTTATTAAAGCTTCCAGAAATTCTGCATTAAAATAACTGTCACTTTTCAGTGTCATTTTGGAAGGGCTTCTAGAAACTGCTACCGATCCAGTTGCATGGTTAAGAAAGGAGTTATCATAAGCTAGGAGTAGCTGGTTTGTATATTCACTCTCACAAATTAAAAGCAAAATATGTCCGGTTGTGCCCTACACATTGTTGAGTGGGAAATCCTACTGAAAGGTCATTTGTGTTTAAAAAAAGATAAATCACTTTTTAGAACTTTGCAAAATTGATGGGAAGCTCTTTTCCCTTCTGTGACTTGATGCCATAATAAGTCAATAGGGATAATGATGGTGTTTTATTTCCTGATTTCCTACTGAGAATAGGCAGTCAATTCAAGAGCCTATACAGTCGGGTCTTCTATAACGTGGACCCACGGTCTTAATTGTGATCCACGTAGCCTGACTGCCACGTTGAATGGCGGCTGCACTGCCGCTGCCGCCACTGCTGCTGTCCCCATGGCCACTGCCGCTGCCGTCACCCTCACCACCGCCCATGCCGCCCCCGCTGCCTCCTGAGCTACCATCGCCACCTGTTCTGCCGCCCGTGCCGCTGCTGTGGTGGCAGGTCGCACATGTGCAGTTGCGAAACAAGCCTCCTACGCCGCTAAAAAATCATGCCGCTAAGATCTGAAGCCGCAATATGGGGGGCACGAACTGCAAGAGGGCCGACTGTATCTTAATTTTGCATCCAAATCACAAAAGAAAATTGCTTCATTTCTTTATTAATGCAAAGTTATTTTAATCTGGTAAAGAAAAAACTTTGATTTTTAAGTCTCAAATAATGTGATTCAGTACCAATTTTGAAGTGCAATTTAGAAAGTATAAAGATTAGAACTGTTGGGTAAACCAACTCAAGTATGTCTACAGTTGCCCTTTCAGCCTAATTTACTGTTCTGTGGCTTCAAGTGCCTGATCTGAACTTTGCCTAAGTATCTTATTAGAGAGAATATGTGCTGCAAAATCTTGAAACAAAGAAGGTATTAGATTGTCCGCTAATTCTGTGTCAGTTTCTGACAGAGATAGGAAGGTTCAGTCCTGATACTGAGCTGCATCATACTTGCAGAAAATCTGGCTTTGGTGGTGCACCAGGTGACTGCTACTTCAGGGTCATTCACTTTTTTTTTCACTTTCTGCTGGGTCTGAGACCTGTCTCTGGGTGTTATTGTCACCAGTGTTCTACCGCTGAGCTGCTCTGCATAAGGGTGTGGCATACACAGCGTGGATGGGAAAGCTGCTTGAATTTAAGTTGAATGTGAAGAGCTTTTGTCTTCCATTGATTTCCATCAGCTGAGGACTCTTCTGAAACTGGGCAGCTACTGAACTTTCCACCCTTGGAAGCTTCAGTGTCCTAGTAGGTCTTTACTGCAGTCTCTACGTAATATTTGAAGGCATGTTATTTCGTGGAATTACATGGACTTCTCTAGACCTTGGCATCCTTTTGGTTACTGCTGCTGTTTCAGGAATTGCTGTGCAGTTTTATTGCCCTTATGCAGCCTTCATGTCCTGCTTTGGCCTTTTTCTGTTATATACCTGCTACCACCTCTGAGGATTGCAAAAAGTTGGTATTTACTGGAGGAGGAGGAGGAGGAGGCACCAGCCTTCTATTGCCTTCTCCATGTATGTTTTCTGGAGTCCTACACTTGCATCTGTTCCCCAGCTAGCGAATCCTGAAAAGTTTTAGGTTACTTGTTTAAGGTCGGCAATGAATGGCAGGAGGCTTTTTGTTCTGGGGAAGTAGATGAGGTAGAGAAAAGCACTTTCTCATGTTAATCCCTACAACACTTGATACAGAAAGGGACTCGGAAAGGATACATGGAATACAAGACTGTGTTCAGGGTAATTCATGGCATCTAAACATTTTTTTTTTATTATTATTTTCTGATTCACACAGGAATTGTGATCCCAGGAAGGGCAAGAATAATAAAGCAGTAGGAAAGAGAAGGCATGTGCCCTGTGTGAATACAAAGCTGTTCTCTGAATTTGGCAAGGTAGAGTAGGATACACATTGAATATTTTCAGCCTTTAGCAAAGTAGTCCTTCCTCTTACACTCTTCCCAGGTTATATTCTATAGAAGTTGCTTCTCCGAAGTACTGCAGGTGCATTGGACTTCCATGTTTCCTTGGTAAAACAATATGTATTATCATTAGTGGAAAAGGATCTAGGGCTCTTTCTGCTCTTACTATTCTGAAGCTTTTCATGTATTTATGGGGATTGTTGAAAAAAAAAAAAGAATAACCGACCTCCGGAAATAACCTAAAGCAAAAAAAATCCCAACGTCAAAACAGGTTAAAGAAATGTATGTGCCTGAAAACTTGTCTTAAAAGGGAGGAAATTATATACTCCAACCTTATCCTCATTAGTCTCTGGTTCCTGGCTGCTTCTGAGGTGAAGGAGTGGGGGTTTTCTCGGCATTTGCTGAGAAAGAATGTATACAAGAATGTATACACAGTATCACAGTAACCCACCAACAACGCATTGTCTAAACCATGGCACTACCCACAGGACCATCCAGTCCAACTCCCCACCTACTAGACCATGTCACTGAGCTCCTCATTGAGTCCTCTCTTAAACACCTCCAGGGATGGATACATATATATATATATGTACACACATGTATATGTATCTTTTTAACAGGAGGTGTTCTGATCTATTGTTTTTCCATGGTTAATCTTTATGATATCAATAGCAACTGTTGGCTATTCCCTCAACTTCTTAAACAATTCTCTGAATAAAAGAAATGCCTGGAAGGAAAGAACAGAGGATAAGATTACCATTTCACACTAATGCATATTGTGGCTGGGAGGGTAGCTGAGGTAATTGGAAAATATAGTTATAAAACTTGAATGAAATAAGAGTGCAGAGTACACCTGGACAATTTCAGATTTTTGTAATACATGTACATTTTATTCAGAATATTACCAAGATTTGGAAAACACTGTTAAAAATTTTCCTTCTATTCGCTTAAGTTTGTGAAAGGAAGTTTTGGATTATGTATTTTATTTGTTTTTGTGAGGCTTTTTTCCTCCCGTCTTCTCATTTTCCTTTCACCTTCTTACCCCAGAGATGACACCTAGAGAAATAGTACACTGTTCTCATACTTGTAGTTTAAAAGTATGATTTAAAAGTATGATTTAAAAATATTGTAGAAGATTGGGATCTGATATATCTATCAGGGAAATAAGATGCTTTGAGAAATTTATTAGCTGGCTATTTGCTATTGTATGTTTCCTTTGCAAGGATATCTCTGAAATAGTTATGTGGGGGAAGTGCAATATTATCACATTGCCATCAGTTTTCTTAATATCAAATAGTAGGTCTGGCTATGTAGAAGCATCCTGTGGTGAACTGTGCTTCTGCTAAATCACAGAATCACAGAATCACAGAAAATTATGAGTTGGAAGGGACCCACAAGGATCATCTAGTCCAACTCACCATCTAATACCCGTACAGTGACCAAGAGCACATCCTAGAGCGTAATACCAACCTAGATGCCTCACAGTCTAGCAGGCCACTCCGAGCCGGAAGGGGCCCAGGGTCACCCAGCCCTACACCCCCCAGCTAGACCATGTCACTAAGCTCCTCGTCCAGTCTTCTCTTAAACACTTCCAGGGATGGCGACTCCACCACCTCCCTGGGCAGCCCATTACAATATGCAATTACTCTCTCCGTGAAAAACCGCTTCCTAACGTTAAGATTAAACCTCCCCTGGCGTAGCTTGAGGCTGTGCCCTCTCGTTCTGGTGTCGTCAGCCTGGAAGAAGAGGTCTACACCCATCTGGCTGCAACCTCCCCGCAGGTAGTTGTAAACAGCAATGAGGTCCCCTCTGAGCCTCCTCTTCTCCAGACTGAACAGTCCCAGTTCCTGTAGTCGCTCCTCATAGGGCCTGCCCTCCAGTCCCTTCACCATCCTCGTTGCCCTTCTCTGCACCCTCTCAAGCAGCTCAACATCCCTTTTAAACTGGGGAGCCCAGAACTGCACGCAGTACTCAAGATGGGGTCTGACCAGCGCTGTGTACAGGGGGAGGACAACCTCCCTGGACCGACTGACCACACTGTTCCTGATGCAGGCCAGGATGCCATTGGCCTTCTTAGCCACCTGGGCACACTGCTGGCTCATATTGAGTTTCCTATCAATCAGTACACCTAAGTCTCTCTCCACTTCACTAGTCTCGAGCCACTCCTCCCCCAGCCGGTAGCGGTGCATGGGGTTGTTATGGCCGAAGTGAAGAACCCGGCACTTAGTTTTGTTAAACCTCATACTGTTGGAGCCTGCCCATCTCTCCAGTCTGTCAAGGTCCCTCTGGAGGGCCTTCCTACCCTCCGGCAGTTCAACATTTGCCCCCAGCTTAGTATCATCTGCAAACTTGCTGATGATGGATTGAATTCCCTCGTCCATGTCATCGATAAAGATGTTGAACAGTACTGGGCCCAACACTGACCCCTGTGGGACTCCACTGGTGACTGGCCGCCAGTCTGATGTTGCACCATTCACCACCACCCTCTGAGCTCGCCCTTCCAACCAGTTTGTGACCCAGCATAAAATGTTCCTTTCCATCCCGTGCTTTACAAGTTTCTCCTGTAGCTTATTGTGGGAAACCGTGTCAAAGGCTTTGCTAAGGTCCAAGTACACAACATCCACAGCCTTTTTGTCGTCGACCAGTCGAGTCACTGGATCATTAAAGGAGATCTGGTTAGTCAGGCAGGACCTGCCTTTCCGAAATCCATGCTGACTAGATCCAATGTCGTGGTTGTTCTGCAGTTGCTGTGTAATGGCACACAAGACCATCTGTTCCATGACTTTGCATGGGACTGAGGTCAGGCTGACTGGCCTATAGTTGTTAGGATCATCTTTCCTACCCCTCTTGTGGATGGGTGTCACGTTGGCCAATTTCCAGTCTTGTGGCACGATTGGTTTTGATTCTTTTACAAACTCTTTTTTACTAATGTAAGGAGTAGCTACTCAGATACCCAGATAGATTTCTTAAATATTTTTCTTATAGTGTTTGCATCCTGGCTACTACATAGTATGACGATAATTCAAACAGTGTATGAAGACGCTAGATGATTCACCAGCAGTGAGCTACAGATGGTCTATTATTGAATTATTAAGTAACAGTGGGAAAGCCGGGACAATAATTATGGCATTTACCTGCACAGGGGCCAGCAAGCTGTTCAGACCTAGCTGTCTGCAAGGCAGCCTTACTGTTTCGCACACTAAACCTTATCCTTTTTTTACTTACTGGTTATCAGGAGGCAAATGAGAAAAAGAAGCCATTTTCAGGATGGGTTAGCAAAGACTAAGAGGTTATTGAGGATATTCTCCAAATTTCTACTTCTATGCCAAGGATTCCAGACAGTATATAAATAGTTACAATCAAAGCCAACATTATGCACTAGAGATCATAGCTGTGTATCTAGTATCTCAGCATACGATGTGAGCAGTGTCTTGTGGCAAAAAATGTTAAAAACGTGCTTTTCTAGAATTTAGCTCATGGTCTAACATACCAAATTTATTTGTGATCCTTTCTATGGTCTTTCATACATTCTCATGCACTGTGCTTTTTATTTCTAATCTAAGTGCCCTATAGATAAGCTCTTCACACACACATTCATCATAAGAAGAATGAAACTAGTATGCAGTTATCTATACATGCTACAGCAGAAAGTATAATTATCCATACCCAATTTACAGGCGAGTAGGAAAAGAATGGTGATTTTAATAAAAAATAACATCTAAACAATTAGAGGAGAAGACCATCCATCACATCTTGTAAAATGTATTTTGCTGACTGTGTCTTGTAATTTTAATCCTTTTTATCTCAAAGTTTAGGTAGACATTAATTACAGAAACTCATTTTCTTTTTAACAGAAAGAAAAATGTTAGAAAAATGTCTGTGGGAGAACGCAATCCCAAAGGTATATTTCAGTATGTTTTCTCTGTGAGAAAACAGCATAAAGCCTGGTCACTCAGTAGTTTTAATTGACTGTTTGTGCAGTTTTCTCTCTCTTGGTGGATGAATTTTGTCTCAGATTTCCCTGAGTTTTCTCAAGTAGCAGAATTGCTCAGTGTTGTTCAATGTCAACAGGTGCACCCACATTTTATCTCCTTAAATACGTCATTGTGATTTGAAAATATTGCTGTAAACAACATCTGACAGTAGAATACAGCTCATATTATTTCTATTCTTTGCTTAGAAATACCACTGAATCACACATTTGATTATGTAGTTTAAGTATGAGTTTAATATTAAGCACATGCCCCAAATTCCTCTTTGTACATATTAAGCCAAACAAATGCATATATGTATGTGTTTATGCATTTTATTTCATTGAAATCACAGTAACTAATATTTTACTGAAGATTAAAGCCTTTTATTTTACTTTATTGTCTCAAAAATCACAATTTAAGGCATGAAGACTTGGAGAGGATGTTGCATTAGATGGCATGTTAGCTGTGGCTAATAACGTTAAAGTAGGAAGCTTTTTAAAATGGTGGAAAATGGCTGATGTAAAATAAAGCCTATTCTTCTCACTTTTTTCCTCCTTGTCAAAATGCTCCCCCCCAAGCTGCTGCAGATGGTTGCAGTCTTTTTTCAAACTTCTTTTGTCTTGAATTTCCACAGCATTAGGCTTGATTATTTTTGTTGAATTGCTTTAGGGAACCAAACATCAACATTCGTTTGCAATATCCAAGTAAGATGATGCAGTATGATAGCTTGTGCTCAAAAGGAGGTCATTATTTTTTCTTTAACCCTTCATACAGGAATTCTATATCCAGACCTATTATCAGAATTTCCAGCAGCTCCTTTTAGTAAGAGAGGTTACTGTTGGTAAATATTGAGTATTATGAGCTTTCACAGTGTATTTAAGTTTGTATGTCTTTTTCTGTATTAACACAATTCCATGCTGTATTGGATAGTGTTTCTATTGTTCATGTAAAGATTAGTATAATCTGTCATGTCACGTTGTTACATATCATTTGTTTCATTAAAATAGAATCATAGAATCATTAAAAAATTGAGCTAGAGAAGACCTGTGAGGTCATTTCATTCATCCCTGTAGTCCAAAGGCAAACGTAGCTCTACGACTAAATTATTATTACTACTAAATAAAATGTCATTTTTCAGTTCAAACCTTCCCTGCTTCAAATGTTTGATTAACTCAATCGTGAGCAATTTGCATGTTCTTTCTCATGTGCAAAAGTATTGGCAGTACTGCAGTTTTACATTATTCTGCCTCAGCTGTGTTTCCAGCTAGTACAATGAGTGATATAAGGTCTCTTTCTATCTTCCAGCGAATTATTAGGGAGACGTAGAATTCATAGGAGCATTCATATTTTTAATACTTGGCCAAAATGAAGCTCTTCAGTTCTGCTATTTTAATAATGCTAATGGTAATGGTAATATGAATGGTACTTATAATATAATAATTAAGCAGTCATGGCTACTTATAATAACCATTGTTTCAGTGGCACTCTCTTCCCAACCCTTCATGAAAACTACATACCTTGATGTCTCCCTGGATTTTGGGAACTTAGTCAGGGCAAACGAAACAGTTCTGAATTTGGCAATAGAATTTAAAAAAAAAAAAAAAAAAAAAGGAGGGTTGCAGTAGGAAAAGAGGCTTATTTTGCTATTTGAATGGAAAATCTGGGAGGCANGTCAAAGGGTGTTTTTAACACAATTGGGTTTTTTCAGAAAGAGACTCTGAGAAGCATGACAATAGGTACCAAAAAATTCCCCAAACAAAACTAAACCCCAAACCTCTCAAAACCCAGTGAACCCCCCCAAAAATAGTAAATTTGTTATGCATGGAAAAATATATGACTGGGAGAATGTCAGAGACATTCAAACTTGTTTTGACATGTTGAAGTGCTCATATTTTCAAAAGAGTTGTTATTAGTAACAATATATAAAACTCTTGTGTAGGACTGATAAATGAAGTATAAGTGCTACTTAAGCAGAGAGTCTTGTGTGTTGATTCAAGAAGGAATCTTCCTGAAGAGTAGAAAAGTTTTCATCTTGTCTTAGGTCATAGTGTGATAAAGAACTTAAAAAGATATAGTTAATTGCACTGTTAGTGAAGGGACAAGGAAGGACCTGCTCAGTCTCATTTTCAGTTATATCATTATGTAATTACATTTCAAATGTTGTGTGAAGCCTACTAACTAACATGCAGGATGTTATTGTCTTGGATATCATAAAAGGAGGTTTGATGTTTACTGATTGCTTCCCCCCTGCCCCATTTCTCCTTCCTTCATTAATTTTGTTCTGCATTTTGTTTCGGATATCCAGTGTTAGTGGTGCAAAGTCTCATTCTAGAGACTGCAGTTACCCTACTCTAGCTGTCTGTACATACGTTAGTAGGGGCATACTGTTATATCACAGTCTCCAGAAGTCTTAAGACATCTGGCTATTAGCTTTATACAAGTGCTCAGTGTTTCGTTGTTATTGTTATCTGGTCTCGTCTATGTAGAACTTTCAGTGCTTATGATTTCTAGTAATGAAAAATTCAACTCAAAAAGGTTTCCTGATTTTTATGAGGAATAATATCTGATAATTGTAGTATAAGATAAAAAGCTATAACTCTTGAGTTTGTTTAATCTTTAGCTTTTATATTACTTGGCAGAACATACGTATTACCTACCAACATTATACATGGAGATGTACTCTTTCTAGTTGTACACATCGCTAATAAGATTGCAGAAAATGAACTAAAACTTGGATTTATTTTTTTTTTTATAAATTTTAGTCATTGGTACAATCCATATGTCTTGTGTATTTAGATTTTTTTGGTAATGTTCAGTCATGTTTTCGTTATCTACATACTTGCTTTAATGCCTTTTTACTTCCAGTAGGATAAATCTCTATAAATGTATAGATTAAAGTCATATCTCAAAGTATGATTATTTTTCCTCTTTTATTGTCTTTTTTTTTTTAATTTAATGAAACATTCCTCTCACACTAGACTGCAGTCATAAGTTAGAAATTTGCTGGTGCTGTCATCAAGCTACTGTCCAACATTTGCAGCTCTCTTGTTTAGATACAGAGGTTTAGATGCAGAAGTAGTATCATATTGTTAGGGCATGAAGTCACTTCTCTCTTTTTACAAGAGTAGGAAGAGGTAACAATTGATTGATAGGGCAGAAGAGAGCTAAAAGTAGAAAAGAATAATAAGTCATAGTAGCAAAAATTAGTTTAACCAGAGGTGATTGCAATAGAAGAAAGTGCAGATAGGAAAAAAACCCCAAAAGCATTTCAGAGCAGAAAATGTATGTGACTGAAAAAGGAACAGCAGAGTTGAAGCACAAGTTGAGGACTTTCAGTCATTGGCATTTATATAGTGGAGGAACCTCCTCATGTTTGCTATGCTTTGACAACTATCAGTCCTGAGGAAGTTGCATGTGGTGGTGTCAGCTCTGTAAGAGTTTGGACCTAATTATCCCCATCAAAATTTTAGAGCACTTTGATGCAGTCTTTCTAGTTGACTTTCTAAGATCTAATTTATTCACAAAACTGCTACAAGAACTAAGCAAGCACATAGGAAACACAGTGAAACAAACCAGAGATGAGACTGCACTGTTTGTCTAAATGGGATTAATAATGCATTCACAGCCTCTCTCAAAAAAGGAGAAAAAACTGTCACAAAAAGCATATTTTACTTGTATTCTGCCAAAAGAATGGAGAAATTACCATTTCTTGTAAATTAAAAGAAAATCAAATTAACAAAGAAACCACAAACAGCCTACAAGCAAAAAACCATATCTGTTTGAGTTTTCCAGATATTATTTTTCTTACATACATGTTCAAGCATTGAGCTTCCAATAGCCTTGCTTTGCTTTTACTTCCTTTCCTCTTGCATTCACTGTATTGTTTCCAGTAATCTCAGCTGTTCAATGGGTTACATAGCTTTAAATTGCATTTGAATCACAGACTCAGATCATAATATGCATGACTAAAAATCCACATTTACATGAATTTGTCTTTTCTTTATAATTTACTGTAAAAACATAAAATATTTCTTTGTAAGCTGTATTTGGTTTGCTGTGGTTGGGTTTTTTTGGTAGCGGGGGGGGCTATGGAGAAGGCTTTTCTTTGAGAAGTTGCTGGAAGCCTCCCTCATAGCTGGCAGAAGTAATGCCAGCCAGCTCCTGACTGGACCCGCCACTGACCAAGACCAGGCCAATCAGGAAAGATAGAGATACCTCTGTGATAACATATTTAAGAAGAAGAAAAAAAAGTAACAGGAAGAAGATGGCTGCCAGAGAAGAGCAGTGGGAAGCTGTAAACAGCAAATACAGGTACCAAGGCCGGGGCCAATGGACTGGGAGTAGCTGTTCCAGATGTCTCCCTGCAGCCTGTGGTGAGGACCATGGTGAAGCAGGCTGTCCACCTGCAGCCCATGGAATGGAGAAAATACAGGGAGGCAGAGATCCACCTGTAGCCCATGGAGAGGGAAGCCCATACTGGAGTAGGTAGATGCTGGAGGGAAACTGCAGCCAGATGGAGCCCACATTAAAGCAGAATCTCAGGAGAGACGTGTGACCCATGGAGAGGAGAGTCCACGCTGGAGGCAGAACTCTACCTGGTAGGGTCTGTGTGCTATGGGATGGGACCACGTTGGAGCAGCCAGTGCTCAAGGACTGCACCCTGTGGAGTGACNGGAAGCTGTAAACAGCAAATACAGGTACCAAGGCCGGGGCCAATGGACTGGGAGTAGCTGTTCCAGATGTCTCCCTGCAGCCTGTGGTGAGGACCATGGTGAAGCAGGCTGTCCACCTGCAGCCCATGGAATGGAGAAAATACAGGGAGGCAGAGATCCACCTGTAGCCCATGGAGAGGGAAGCCCATACTGGAGTAGGTAGATGCTGGAGGGAAACTGCAGCCAGATGGAGCCCACATTAAAGCAGAATCTCAGGAGAGACGTGTGACCCATGGAGAGGAGAGTCCACGCTGGAGGCAGAACTCTACCTGGTAGGGTCTGTGTGCTATGGGATGGGACCACGTTGGAGCAGCCAGTGCTCAAGGACTGCACCCTGTGGAGTGACCCACGGGCAGCAGTGATTGGAAGAGCTGCTGGCCCTGGGATTGGACTCACTCTGGAGAGGGTCATAAAAGTCTTTCTCCCATGGGAGACACCCCATGGAATGCAGGGAAATGGCCTCCTCTCCTGAGCAGCAGCAGAGAAACAGCAACTGCCTGGTTTTCCCCTACTCCTGTCCCCCCCTGCCTCCTGGAGGAAAGGGGGAATGTGGTATCTATTGTAAGTGATGGAGGGGTGGGGAAGAAGGTTGCCTTTAAGATGATACTTCTCACGTTAAGCTCTGATCTTGTTAGAAATAAATCCTTTACATCCCCACCTTGGAGTGTTGTTTTGCCTGTGATAGTAAAAGATTTATAATAGTCCTCATTCCTGCTGTAGCAAAACCCTTCAGTTTTTTTTCTTTTCCTCTCTCTCCTGTTTGTATGAGGGGGAGATGAAGTGAGAGAGTGACTGTGGGTGAATCTCTGGCATCCAGCCAGGCTCGAACTGCCACACAAGCTTAAAAGATTACTTCATTTATATGTGACATCTTTGTTCTGACGCATGAATTTCTCTGTTTAAAAAACCAGTGCCAGCTGTGTATAAGCGAGTCATCAAGAGAAAGAAAAGACCACTTTAAAAAGGGGTTAGTAGTTTGAACCTGTTGAGCCATAGTCTTGTCTTGGCACTCCTTGCATTCTTAAATTCCTATTCCAGGGTATCTCATTTTGTGATATAAATGAATGCTGCTCAAAATAAAGACTGGAGAAAAAGATGGAATTAAATCAACTTTCTGGCCTTCTTAACTTTGCGCTTCCCCAGTCAATGTAATGTGTTTGATACTTTTAGTTTGTACAGACTAATTAGTTGTATGCAAAGCACTTTTCAGATAAGTGTTAAATAAATGCCTCATATTACAAGTACATTTATTTGCAACTCATTCATTTAATTGACCTGTATTTTACTACAGCTTATACTAATGACAGTGAGTTAAATCCTTAGTGAGACTTCATTTATCTTCTTTCATTCCACATTGTCCAACTCATAATATTCTGTGATTCTGTGATTGTCTTTTCTAGCTGTTCTTTTTTGAAATAAATTCTTTGAGAAGACAGGTATAAAACTAAAATTGCTCAAACTTATTTTAGCTTGCCCCTTGTTTTCTCAAGTTAGGCATGGAATTGGAAGATTTTTACCATATTTCAGCTATAGAAATATATAGAATAAAGGTCAGTTTTTCCAGGGCCATACAGATTAAAGAATGATGGCCCTAATTAGATGAAGTGAAATACATCAGTACTGTGATATTTTATCAGTATGTTTGAGAGGAGTGCAAAAAACAGCTCAGGTGTTTTGTTCTTTTCAGTGGCAAAAGGGAAGTGAAATATTCCTAAGACTTTTTATTCATCACATGGAGAATAACTGGTCAGTTCTACATTATGGTTGCAGCACTCTAATGAAGAAATAAATTTCTAATAAGTATTTTCGTCTCTTCTGTCATAATCTTTCTCTTTCTTTCTTTTTGTTTTTTTTTTTCTTATTCTCTTTAAAAATAAATATTTTAGTTCAAGACTTGAAATATCAATGAATGAGATAGGTTCTAAGGTTTCTTTCATTTGTGATCATCTTTCAGAAGTATAAGTAGCTCAGAAAATTACAACTATAAAACCCATCCAGTCACAGCAAATAGATACAAAAGGCAAAAGGAAGAGAGAGTATACCCAGAACTCTCAAATCATGAGTGTCAAGAAGTTACTTTTTAAGTTTAAGTTAATGAATGAATGACCCTTTTTGCATCTAACCTGTTAAAGAAAAGTTAATGGAGTGATCTGTATAAAATATTAAATTATTACTCATTACATTGAAATTGATTAAAATCTAAATCAATAGAAATTAGAGGTGTTGTTTATAAATTACTGATTTCATAGCAGTGAAAACCACTATAAGGCACATAATCTGGAAGAAAGTATTTTAAAAGAAAAAGAAAAAATAATTGAGAAGCAATTAGCTTTCAGGATATTAAGGAAATAATGCTGGTTAGAAATAAACTGGGATATAAAAGAGCAGCAGCAGGAAAAAAAGTAATCTGAAGGCAGTTTGAAAATTCGTGTATGTATTCTTATATGTACATATACACTTCCAAATAGAATAAAAGTCCAAACTATTGGATGTAAATACAATCAGAAGGAATCAGACATTTAGAAAACTTAGCAACTGGTAAGACCTGTAAACAGAAGTGTAATAGCGAAAGTTAAGGCAACAAAAAAGTGGGTTTTGGAAAATAATAGGAGTTGATATTGCACAGCAGGTTCACAATCAATAAAGTTACTTCAATTAACAGATGTTTCTATTGTTGTTATTAGTATTACTACTACACAATTAAATGTTATAACTATGAAGTTTTAGTTGAATTATAGGTTGGACTTGATGATCTTCAAGGTCTTTTCCAACCTTATCAACACTGATACTGTGATACTGTAATTCAAAGAGGAAATAGAATTATTGCTGTTTTATTAGGACCTGAAGAAACAAGATGATTATACTTAAAAAAAAAAAAAATTAAACTCAAATTGCATTGATAAAGATGACAGAAATGGTAGAATAGATTTTCCCAATATGCTTAATTTGATATCAACTCTGTACTAAGAGATAAAATTAGCATACATTAAATAATTTAAAAAAACCAAACATTTGAGGAATTTCAAATTTATTAGGGACAAAGTCTATAAATACTTGTATGTATAGTGGACAGCAAAAGTCTTTGTCTCTTTTGTTTCTGTAAGTTTTTATTTGCAGATGCCTTAAGAATGAATACTATAGTTGAAAAGGACTTACTGTTGGTATAGGAGTGGTCATGGCTAGTAAATTTACAGACAGATTAATGAGCATTATCTCAGGAGGGACTAAGAACAAGACATATGTTATATATATGATATATATATATAGCTATATCTGTGTATATTGTATACGCAAAGACTTCAGACCATACTTAACAGCAGTCCACTTTGTTGTGGAAATGATTGGAATTCATGATGGGACAGTTCATAGTGTGACTCTGAAGTCAAGAGAAATATTTAGTTGCAGTGGAGTGGTTATTTTAAGAGTGTCTTTTTTTTTAATTCAAGTCCTACAGGAGTTTACAAACTAGTTCTTACACCTCAGTGGTTCAAGAAACTGAATATTTCAAGCTGATAAACTTAAAAGTATAGAATGAGAATGACCAAAGATCAAGAAAACCCTCTGTGGTGAAAGATTCACGGAACTTGATCTGATTAGTTTGTCAAGCGGATGATAAAATGTACCTGCCTAGGAAAAAGATACCCGATAACAGGGTTAATCTGTAGTCCACCAGAAGTAAATCATTCAGACTCTGAAAAATGAAGTTCAGACAGAGGTAACAAATTGTAAACAATAAAAAAAAAATATATATATA
>WEKX01019489.1:0-23231 GCA_013390025.1 Pitta sordida
CTGGAATGGTGGAGGGGGGCAGGAGGGTGTTCTGTTTCCCCCATGATTACAAACCTCTTCCCATTCTTCATAATCTGGGAGATCTCTACCTTCTTCCTTGTGAGGCAAAGCTTCAACCTCTTCCAGTTCCTGAGATTCTACTAGAGAAGGGAGAGTATGATTCCACCAGTCTGTCTCTCTTTCACTCTCCCGAATACTGCAAAGCTTTTCAACCTGCTCCTTAAGGTCTGCCACCATAAGGAGCAAGTCATTCACCTGCTCACATCAGATGCAAGTGTTCTTTTCACTGCCATCCAATACCACCAGGAGAAAACAGCATTCCCTACCATCAGCAATCTGAACAGCCACAGCTCTGAAAAGGTGATGTTTGCATCATTACACGTCTTTTTCCCACAATTTTGGATTTCTTAACAGCCCTTTGTGACAGGAGGAGGGAGAGGATAAAGAGAACTCATAGCAGAAACACCAGTTACCAAGATAGCGTCAGCAACCCTGCCTAGGCAAACTGCTGTGCTAACTGCCTCTAAACTTCTCTGTGCCCCTACTCTATATGCCCGTTTCCTACTCCTCTTCACCACACTCCAGTTTCTGCGCTCCCAGGAGTTTAATGATATAAGTCATTGACAAAATATCTTCAAAGGACACAGTGTCATCTAAATGCCTTAGAAAGTTAGTACATTTAGTCCCTAAAGTGAGAGTATTAGATGAGTCTGTCATAATGACATCAAGGCCTACAAAGAGCTATTGCCTTTGGTGTTCTGGAAGCAATATGTTATACAAAAACCAGGGTAAATTATTTTCTATGTTTAAAAAAAAGGAAAAACTCAAGATGGTGATCACTAGACAGTTCTCAATTACTTCTCTCTCTCTCTATGTTTTATTTTTTAAATTGAAGAATGAAGGAATAATAGAAATTAAAACTGCAGCTATCACCTGCTCTTTTTAAATTATCTTTTAGCCACTGTTTGGAACTGCAGCTATCACCTGCTCTTTTTAAAGTATCTTTTAGCCAATGATGAAGAAATTGTGGGCAAAAAATGTGCCTAGCTAGTAATTGGCAAAGTTCTTAATTTTTCCCTTCTTTGTCAAAATATATTCATATTGTGGATCAGTATTCTCCTCTGAATATTAATGTAAGGTTATTAACAGCCTACTACCTTGATTTAAAATACTACATAATTTTCAAATGTCATACTATTAAAAGTATATTTTCAATATATATGTGATAAATATTTGATCACATGTTGTGTTTCTTGTTTTATCAATCATGGTTATCAATCCAAAAATTACCTTTTACAGATGAAGTATTAGAAATACACTTTCAAAGGTTAGAAATATTTTTTTTGAAGATTAGTTTATTCAGAGAAATCTCTGTTCTAAATCTTGTTTTTGGAGGGTTCCCACATGTAATTACATACTAATTTAGATGTAGCTATTAGCGACTTTCTATTATACATTCTCAAGCAAAGGAAAGATGTAAAACTTAATGTTCAAAGATTTAAATTATTTTCTCAACTTATTTTCACTTTCTTTAAATTTGGTTCAAGCTTTATCTATTACATCTAAGTTTTTCATCTTGTGAGCATTATTTGGAAGACTAATTAATAGGCTCAGTGAGTAAACAAAAGTAAAGACCATGTAAATCGCTTACAATTTTTAGATAATGATGTCTTTATCAAAAAGTAGTAAGAAAAGAAATGCTATGACTGACATGCAAGTAGAGCAGCTGTCAGTGGATGCACTGAAGGTCTTGAATGGCAGTTGTGCTAGCAATGTGTATGTATAATAAATGATGATACCCAGAGAAAGCAAAATTAAGCATTTATTTTAATATTATTTACTCTGCATGCTTATGTAATTCCATCAAACAAAGTATTTTATTGTTAGCCCAATGCCTGAAGTTCACAGTTTCACAGGTTCACAGGTTAATCTGAGTTGGAAGAGACCCACATGATCATCTAGTCCAACTCTCAAGCTAACATTTAATTTCCAAAACAGAGCTTCTTGAGACATATATCATCTATGGACTTAAGAATACCTTCTGTGAGTGAGAGAATGGATAACAGATCAGGTCTTTCACTAGCAAAAAATGTCACAGATTTCCTTGAAAATAGATGATCTATACCAATTTATTACTTTACTTACACTTCACCCACTATTTCTTTTTTTATTTCCTTTCTGTGAAAATTTCTGTTTGTCCTTGTTTATAAACAAGATAAGAATTCTTTGAATGTCATGAAGAGTGAATGTAAAGATGACTCAAATTATTCATAAGGAAGATAAGTTAAATGTTGAACTTTCTGCAGTCCTAATTTAATAACCTCCTAGAAATTCTTGAATGAATTAGAAGATATTTTAAGATCTTGTGATTTTTTTTTTAATTTTGGTGGCTTTTTTGTACTTTCTGAGCTGTATCACATATATACATACCTTGGTTCAGTTAGAATGTTAATTTCTGATGTGAAAAGTTAGTTAATCATTAAGGTATGTCAATCTATTACAATATGTTTTACAAGATTTTTTACTATATATATTACAAGAAGAAAAAGAAATCTGTTGTGTTAATGCTTTATTATGACATAACTTGTTGAAGAAATTCTATCCATAGGAAAACTTGCCAGTGAATTATCAACACATAATTCTTTCACTGCTGCGCAGTTGAATGGGTAATAAGTATAAAGCATCTTATACTTTGTTTCTGTTCTCACGGACTTGTTGAGTCATTATGATACTTCTTATAAGCAAAAGGAATACTAGGGAAGAAATTCCTGTAATTTTCTAGTACTTATATTGATGTCTTCCCAAATGAGCTTGAACCTTCTTTCATGTTATTATGCTTCCTTTCCAGGATTTTGCACTTCTTGATAAGTACAAGTGACATGTAAAGTAATGGAAAAAAAAAACGTGAGAATGCTCTTGTTTTTCATTTTAGGTGTTTACCTAATTACTGTGAACATGGTGGTGAGTGCTCACAGTCCTGGAACAGCTTCTACTGCAATTGTGCCAGTACTGGATATGAGGGAGCTACTTGCCACTATCGTAAGTCTGTGATATTTTATATTTTTTGACTGTGCTTTTATTTTGATTTAATTTCTTCAGCACAAAAAACCTCAAAACCCAAACCAGACTAAAAAGCATTTCTATTGATCATTCATATAATATGAATGATAGTGACACATCAACTGAGTCTATCATTAACGAATTTGTAAGTGACACCAAGATGACACGGAATGTAAATCTGCTGGAAGGTAGGAGGGCTCTGCAGAGGGATCTTGACAGACTGGATAGATGGGCTGAATCCAGTGGCACAAGGTTCAACAAGTCCAAGTGTCGGGTCCTGCACTTTGGTCACAACAAGCCCCTGCAGTGCTATAGGCTGGAGACAGAGTGACTGGAGAGAAGTCAGGCAGAAAAGGACCTGGAGGTTCTGACTGACATGGGATAGCAGTGTGCCTAGGTAGTCAAGAAGGCCAGTGGCATCCTGGCCTGTACCAGGAATAGCATGGCCAGCAGAACCAAGAAAGTCATTCTTCTCCTGTACTCAGCACTGGTTTTGACCTCACCTCTGTCTAGTTCTGGGCCCCTCAGCTTAAGAAGAGTGTTGAGGGTCTGGATCATGTCCAAGGAAAGGTAACAAAGATGGTGAAGGGACGGGAGCACAGGCCCTATGAAGAGCAGTTGTGGGAGCTAGGATTGTTTAACCTGGAGAAGAGGAAGCTCAGGGGAGACCTTATCACTCTCTACAACTACGTGAAAGGAGGTTCTAATCAGGTGGAGGGCAGTCTCTTCTCCCAGGCAACCAGTGATAGAATGAGAGGACACAGTCTCAAGCTGTGCCAAGACAGTTTTAGCTGAGACATTAGGAGGAAGTTCTTTACAGAGAGAGTGATTCGCCACTGGCATGGGTTGCCCAGGGATATGATGGAGTCACTGTCCCTGGAGTTGTTTAAGAAAAGACTGGACATGGTACTTAGTGCCACGTTCTAGTTGACAGGATGGTGTTAAGTCAAAGATCGGATCTGATGATCTCAGAGGTCTTTTCCAACATAATTGATTCTGTGACTCTTTATTTTCACTCATAATTTATTTCAAAGAAAAGCATTTGGAAATTCATAGTGTAACAACAGAAACTCATCCAGAGTTTAAATGTTTATCTGTTTTTCTTTGACTTTTTTCATATTTTATAGGAGATGGTCAGTAATATTTTCTCCCATCTGTATAATCCTACTTTCTGAATCAACAAATAATTTAGAAATGTCTTAAATTCAGCTTTTACAAAAACATTGTATGTCTAAACATGTGGGATTTTTTGAGAAATAATTGTTTTTAGAAGACTACTTATTAAATCTTGCTTGTACAGAGTTAGCAATACTGATGAGCTTTTCTGTAATGACCTAATTTTAAAGAACACAGTGGCATAAAGAAAAATTGTGTAGAATGTGCCAATAGTAGAGATGCTTTTGAATACCACAGTGTATGCTACTAAAGTGTGATAAGTCCTGAGTAAAGATGAAGATAACTTGTTTGATTACAATTTGAAAAGAAGTAAATTGAATCAACTGATAATATCTGTGAGGATGTATGGAGGCTATTGTTTCCTGATGGCTAAGACTCAGTAAGAAATGATTTTGTTTTCATAGTCAAATAATGAGTATTTTAACCTCCTGTGTCATGTCTCAATTTAAGATTTTTTTGAACCTCCTGTGTCATGTCTCAATTTAAGATTTTTTGTTGTAAGTAACCATAAAATGACATTTGAAAATTGCATAAATTGTACATTATTAATATTTCAGAGTAAGAAATCTGGTTTGGTTTTTTCATAGGTGTTGTAACATCATGTCAGTAACCATAAAACATATACACACACAGAGAAAGAGTTCAGTCTTCAGAAAACTAGCTAATTTTTTAATAAAACTGTGTCTTTTGGATTAGTATGCTGGTACTTTTTTAAAAACATTAAATAAAAGAACTTATATAGATCCAAATCTTTTAGACTTAGTAATTAGTATCAGTGGTATTTTATTTCTAGTACTTTATTTCTACTACTTTTTGTTATTAATCTAATAGC
This sequence comes from Pitta sordida, assembly GCA_013390025.1. Lineage (NCBI taxonomy): Eukaryota > Metazoa > Chordata > Aves > Passeriformes > Pittidae > Pitta > Pitta sordida. The sequence goes on from WEKX01019489.1 coordinate 5,069, forward strand.
TTATTCTTTTTGGTAGATTTTTTTTCAAGTTTTGATAATAATTGATAGAGCACACAGTATAAATTTGTAAAGAAAGACCAGCACATTATAGATCAATAGAAATGCTCAATAGAAATGTCATGGTTAAAAGAGAAATGAGGCTAATGTGGTCTAGCTGTAGCATTATGATCAGTGGTTCCTGAGACACAGCTACAGAGATGGATTCATATGTCTTTTTTTCTCAGATACTTGAGCATAAAGAAGTCATCAGGCTGGGGTTTTTTGCCTTGATTTATATAAAGTATACATGACAAGGGACCAAGGAGCTGTCATTCTGTCTTTGTTTATTTAGTTCTATTACTGAAGTGTTAGACAGGTTGTTTGCTTTTCTTCTTAAAAAGGAAAGGAATAAGGACTGTGAAAGACAAACATTGCTTACCATCTGCTGTATGTAACAACAGCAACAAAAATCTGGTTTGGTTGAGGTAGTTAGTGATTGTTCTCTCAAAATCTGATTACCATGGTCTAAGTAATACCTTTGGCATTCTACTACAGTCGGGTCTCCTATATCGCGGATCCATGATCTTAATCGAGTTCTGTGAAGCCCTATTTCTGCATCGAATGGCAGCTCATTAATATGCAAATTTGCCCCGCACCCTCACGCTGCCCCCTAGCGCTGTTTCGGCACTGTGTTGCTGTGTATCAGTACTTCTGTCGGCCCTTCCCAGTGCCCGCAGCCACCCCAAGCAGGGAAAATCCCCTTTTCGGCTCGGCCAGGTCCACAGTTTCATAACTGCATGGCAGAGGCTCAGGAGGAGCGGCCATGCCGCCACCACTGCCTCGGCAGGTCGCGCAGATGCAGTTGCGAAAAGGGGCCTCCTTCATCACTAAAAAACATGCTGCTAGGATCTGAAGCCGCAATATGGGAGGTGTGAAGTGCAAGAGGGCTGACTGTATTATTTGGCAGGTTTTACAATCATTTACTTACCTGGAGTTTTTGTTTTACTCCCTGGATATTTTAGCTTGAAATACAGAGGAAAGTACTTTAAATGGCCCCTGCAATGCCCATTACAAATAAAACCAAACGTGCTTAACAATTTCTAATGAAAATATAGTTATAATTGTGAGATTTCGTCTTCATTCTTTGTCAGTGAGTGCAAACACCCAACTTCTTTTCCCAATGTCTAGGTGCACAAACATTTTTCTTTTAATTCTCTGAATAAAACCTAAAATTATGCTTTACATTTGTGATGGAATATGTTCTTTTACAGCCATCTACAAGCAGTCATGTGAAGCCTATAAGCACAGGGGGAACACGTCAGGCTTTTACAATATCGATTCAGATGGAAGTGGCCCCTTGGGACCCTTTCTCGTATACTGTAATATGACAGGTGAGGTGATAAACTTCCTTAACTTCCAGCTGAGATTTTATGTATGCTCATTGTATTGAAACACGAGTTATCAAGTGAGAAACCTCTGCAGCTCATGCAGCTCATAAGTTTAATGTAAACATGCACAACGCAATGAAGGTGATTCCTTGGCTCTGGATATTGGTCAAATAATTAGGCAGAGAAATTAGAGCAATTACAGGATTCAGGCTTTCGAGCTAACACAGCATTCCTGGTGTGCTTTTCATAAATGGGACATGTTCCATATGAAGACAATGCCATACTAGTTCATTTTTGGGGAGCATTGAAGTTGCAACCTCTTGAGGACATTTAGGGAAATGGTAAGTAAGTTATGCTTTATGAGGAATTTGTTGATTTTTTCCCTCGTAGGCTTCTAAATTTAGTTTAGATTTGCCCTTTGTTGTGAGGAATATTGATATTAAACTTAATTTTTCAAACTGCAAGGAGATCTTATGGAGAATCCAAATACATACAACCAGCGAGTGTCCTGCGGCCTTACTTTCAGGCATCCTGATACAAGTTTTGCAATCAGTTCTTTGAATCTGATCATGTACATAACTGGAAGTTTTAGGCATTGGAGTTGATTGTCAGTCTACTATTTAACAAATAACCTCATGTCATCTCTAAGTGTTAACATAATATATTGCTATATGTTCCTGCAATAAGACTTATAAATCTTACATTCATATATCTTTTTGAAATTTGTTATTGTGCAATTTGTGCTGTTTCCTGTTCTTTTTACTTAGCCCCTATTTATTTGGTTTGCCTTCCAGACAAAATGATGCAAACAATTCATTATTTTGTGTGACAAAAATATATTTTTACACAGCTATCACTGTCTAAAAGACTATATGAATAGTCTAGATTTAGTTATGCTCTAAGTGTTGAGAACTTGATTTAAAAATCTTATCATAAGCTTTTAATGTTGATTTATTGAGAAAATATAGTGGCATTTGTTGATTTTCACTGCAGTCTAAAGAATATTCATTAGCTATGTGGAAATCATAGAATGCTTATAATGTTAATCAGTCTGTGCAATTTAGCTAGTCTCACTATGTCAGGTCCTGACTTTGAGTTCTATGTGAACTGTGCTTGCTCACAGTGAGTACAGTTCAGGTGGGCACAGGTTGTTAGACAGATATATCCTAGTGTCCTATGAGATTAAAAGAGACCAAAGAATCATGGCAGCAAGATGACAATTTTTTTAAGTGGATATAACTTTCCAAGGTACAGCGTAGTGCCTGATTTATCCCTATGTGTCCATGAACAGCTGTTACTGTTTTCCTCAGTCACTCTTTATTTACCATATTAAGCTAACTTCAATGATCAGTTCTTCATCTCAAGATGCAGTCTGACAGGATGAATCTTCTATATTTGTTTTATTCCCAGTGTCCGCATGAATTGTATTCCGTTTTCCCACCAGAAGCATAGAAGGCAGATGCCTATATTTCTTACTGCACTGCCTTGTCTTTGACCTTCATGGGCCTCTATTTTCAGCCAGCTGGAAAAGAGGTACCATTCCCTGGTTTTATTCTTGGAGGTCAGTTACAAAACGCAAAGCCTACAGTCCACACTGCTAATTAAGATGACCAAACCTTATAGTGAACTGTTTTTCCTTTGTGAATTTAGGAGTGTGAGAATGAGTCTAATAACCAACTTGCTTGTCCTCATTATTTTTGTTCAATGTATTTAGTATTTGGCTATGTTTTGTGTATGTGCATGTACAAATACAAACACCCCCAACAAACAAATAAACAAAAACCCCAAACAAATAAAAAACTCCAACCAAACCCACCCCAACTCCCCAAAAACAAAAAAAAACAAACCCAAACAGACAAACAAATAAAACAAAGAAAAAAGGTCACATAAAAACAAATAAAAAACCCCATTTTCTGTATGTCCAGCCTTCTCTTTCTTGACATTATAAAAATAATTTTAAAAAATTTGTAGTTAGATAAAAATATTTAGTTTAGATTTTCTGATTATTACTTCTCTTTAAGTGACCATGAGTTTTTTCCACTCTATAAATCCATTACAATGACTACCACATAACCTGTAGGCAGTTGATAAAATACAATACAACTCTGTTAAATGGCTAAAAATATTAGAAAAAATTCTGACTAGAAAGTCAGAAATATTACAACCAATATTAGAAATTAGAGAAAATAATATTTCTCATATCTTTTCAAATTGCACTGGCCATTGAGATGAAAGAGTATGTTGACCATGAATATGAACTTGACTTCATTGTCTCGGACTGGCTTGAATGGGGATCCTGCTCACTCCTGCCTTGAAAAGGATGTTCATTAGGAGAGTGACTGTTATGGGTTTTGAAAGTGGAAGTTGAAACAGAATAATCTCAGTTCTTTCCTATGCATAAGTGAAGGAGCTTGGCAATAGTGTAAAACAGAAGAATGAATGAGTCTTCATCAAGACTATTATTTAATTTTAGATGGCTGGAATAATTCACCTTCATGTAATCTCAGTTTTATACTAAATGCAGTACATGCAAAATACTTTCACCTCTTTGTATAATAGAAAAGGCCTGTAGGCCAGTTTCTCACACAGAATGAATTATTTCAAATTATGAGAATATATGTAATATAGATAGAGTCAAGGAGAGAATTTAGTGTTATTTTATGCGTTATTTAAGCCTTACTAATATAAAAATAGTGTTATTTCTTTCTAATTTTTCATTGCAATTTATTTCAGAGACAAATATTTGAGTGTCTTCGTTTACTCTCTCCTTATTCAGTAATGATAATACAATGAGTGCCTGTTGCAGCCATGGTACAATAATCTACTTGTAAATGGAAACAAAGATTAATTGTTTTCACTTTTGCTTATTGATTATGTCTCTGTTTCCTGTGCCCCAAAGATTTTTTTTGTGATCAAACAAGTTACCTTAAGGTTTTTTCTGATTTCATGAGGCATGGTCTTTCCATTACCAACTTGTGCAACTTCTTCTTGTTCTTTATTAATTTTCACATGTGTTTTGAAAGATGCAACGTGGACAATTATACAGCATAATATCACCAACCTAACCAGAGTCAAAAGTTCTAACCGAGAGAACCCACATACTGTGTTTTTCAAGTACTCTGCCAGCCTAGACCAACTTCAGGCTACAATTAACCATGCAGAACACTGTGAACAGGAGCTTGCTTACTACTGCAAAAAGTCAAGGCTTTTAGATAAGCCAGGTAAGTAAAGCAGAAAAATGTCATTATGTTGCACAATGCATTTTATTTTACCACCTGCTAAAATTACCTAGTTTTAACAAGGCTATAGCGATTTTCTACTACGGAGTCTGGACAATAAATATCTAGTACTCAGCTTCCTATATGTTGCCTAACAATATCTGAAACAGGAAAACATGCATGTTAGAATGCTCTTTTAGAGAATTAAGTTATCAATGTTAATTTATCTCCTAAGACTTCTAAATTAACAGATTGTCATGGTTTGACCCTGGCAGGATGCCAGAGATCCACCACAACTTCTCCTGAAAAAGAAAACTAGAAAAAAAACAAAGTGGAAAATAAAACTGGTCACTGGTAAAAAGCAAGGCAACTACAAGTAAAGAACATAAAGGATTTATTTTCTAACTAACAAGACCAGAACTGCAAGGGAAGCATCATTTAGAAAGCAACATTTCCCCCCATACCCCTTCTTCTCTTACAACAGATGTAATATTCCCTTTTTCACCAGGAGACAAAGGGGGAACATAGGGTAGGGGTAAACCAGGCAAGTTGGTATTATCTGACCAGATCCAGGGTAGGAACCATCTCTCTGCCCTTCCATAAAGTTCTCTCTCTCTCTCACGAGAGGGAAAGGTATTTCATGACCCCACCCAAGCGAGATCTCAACCCGAGGACGACAGTTCTTCCGAAATTCTCTGTGGTCCAAGTGTCACATTACAGGATGCAGCTTTTAAGTACTGGCTTCTTACAGCGCCATAATGAGCCCATCCCAAGGTACATAATTCAAATCCTACCACAATTCACATATGTCTGTCCAATGGATTTCTGCCAAGCTGTCAGCTAGCTCCAGGCTTGTCTTGTGTTTCTGGGCTCTGAAGAACATTGGCTGTTTCTCCAGCTTTATCTCTCCATCTTCAGTCGTGGCTTAGATGGATTCTGCAGTAGTGGTTCTCTCTCTCTCTGGTCGGTCCAATTCACAAGCAGCAGCGGGATGCCTGGAAGAACATCTCTACCCCTTCTCACGTGGGCCTGGGGGCCTCTGATCTCTTAGCCTCCCGATGCAGGTTCTGAGCCGGCACACTACACTTTGCTACTGAACTTTTTTTTCTCTCCCAAGTATGTTATTCATAAAGACGTCTCTATCTCCTTCTGCTCATGATCTTGGCAGCGGTGAGGCCCAGGCAAGAACTGAGCTGTTAACCCCCTCCTGCCAAAGCATCAAAAAACCTAAACCCAGGACACAGATATTGTTATTAACAGACCTCCTCGTGTTCTGTCTTCCAGGGATTTTTTTAATTTTAATGAAGGAATTACTGAGGAAATATCTTCTTAAAGGAACACAAATTAGTGCATAGGTATCAGCAGAAGTTAATGTGCACAGTTAATGTGCATATTGTGAGTATTTGACAAAAAGCATGAATAATATTGCATTTCCAGTCTACAATATAGATATTCATGTAAAAGCTCAATAGTTAAAATATTGGTTATTGACAAAACTATAGTTACTTTAAGAAATAAATAGAGATCTCCTGATCTAATTAAAGAAAAGTGAAGTTATATAGACTGCTTAAATCTTAAATCTCACTGACACAGCTGCTCTTAAAAGACTTTAGTCTGAATATGCGTTCTAAGTACTCCAAATAATGTGGAGGTAAAAACATAATTGTTTACTATTTTTTTGGAACCTAAGTGACACTGTTTGTCTTGTTCACCAGAAACTCACACAGCTAAAATTGATTTCTTGGCATTCTTTACTAGTAAGCAGAGAGAAGGCCTCTGAGTGAAGCAGTCTCTGGTTCTGTCTCTCAGCTCTTTCCTTATGTATCCTTTCTCCCTAATTATGCCATGGACATCTTTGTACTTCTTAGGCAATTATTCACTCTTTGCAGAATGTTAGTTCAAAAGCACCTCCACAGCAAAAAGATAAACCTATTGCTTAAGATGTCCCACTAAGCCTTCCTTTTACCTGTGTGCTCTGAACTGAAACTATGTTTAGATATTCAAAAGCCTAGTTTACTTCAAGCAGAGATTTTCACGACCTTTTTTTAGGGTTTTTTGTTTAATGCAAGGAGATTCCATGTAAATGTGGAAAAATAATATGCTATTTATGTTATATATATAGATGCATATGAACATAAATGGGCTGAAATAAATATAATAAACTAGTGCAACCAGTCAATAGTGATAAGTCATCTAAAATTAATTTTGAATACTAGGAATAAATAGACATGGGAAAGTTATTTGAAACTTCCACAGATTTTCTAAAATCATTCTTTTTTAAAACACAATTTAATCCCTCCTGCTTGTGCCATTGATAATCTCCACTAGGTATGCCTGAGAAGTAAAAACTGATGATAGTTACATGTAAATTTTTGGATCATATAGTTTACATAGTAACTCTTAACTGACTATATTTTAAGAATGAATTCTATTCAATCAGCTTGTATAGAATTTGCAAATGGTCAACTTTAAAGAAGCCACCTGTTAATATATTTGTGTGATCATTATGGAGAAGTCTTTAACCATTTTAATTAATGGCTTTCTTTTGTTTAGGCAGTACTTTTTGCCATGACAGGGAAAACAATCTGGGCTAATGAGTGTAAACTTGCAGCATTTCAGTAAACACTTTCCCGTCACCCTGCCCCGTGAAAAACTGAGACCAACTTTTAAACACACTTTGACACACCAAACGAAGGACTGGAAATGTTAATTCATGACTTCAGTATAAACCAAAGGCGTGCTGTTGAAGCAGTAGAAATATTCTGCTTTTTACAGTCTTAGTTGTTGGAACCTTTTTAAAGTGTTTTCTGATAAATTATTTATAAACTGTCGCTGGGTTTTCTTCCTCCTGTGGTGGTTTGCAAACACAAACACTGATATTGGATGTTGATGCCATTATTCAAATTCTGTGTTTTCCAAAACCTGCTCACACTGATTTTTTGCCTGCTGGGCCAACAATTGTGTGGTAATGAATGCAGTCAATATGCTTATGATCTGAAAGATTGTCAGCATAATAGGGGTCTTATCTAACAATGAGGTTTAATAAGCTGTGGCAGTTGTGAGTAAAGTCGAGAGCAAAATAAATGCTAACTTCCGTGTAGCAGCCTGACACTTAAAAGTTGGTACTTCAAGAAAAACACAAAGAAGTGCATCTAGAAGAAACACTGTAATTTAACAGTACTTGATTTCTTCTCATACCTTGATTTTCATACATCTATCACCCCTTTTCTGTCTCATTTGAGATGGTTTATCTTTATGCTTCATACCTTTTAGCTATTATCTGTTCTGTAGATATTTATCCTGTTGCTGTGCTTTCTTGACAGTATTGTTAAGCTTATGCTGGATTCTGGAATATTAAGGAAACATCCAGTTTTATCATTTTACTATAAACAGTGTTGCCTGGATGCACTACAGAGAAATGTAATGGTCCTGGGAAACCTCCCTTCTGCTCAGCAGATAAATCAACTTGCTTACGGGTGCACCATTAACATGATTTCTGCTGTCTCTGAGTATATAAATTCTGAATTTTATCTATGAAAACAGCTCTCTCTGGACATTTCTGATTAACACCACTGTTCACCTGCCTCATGTTCATCACAGATATGGGTAGTAGTACTCTGTAGTACTCTCAGTAGTGGGATGAGACCATTTCTGTATCTTTCCTCATTCCGTCACGGATAGTTCTAAGATCTGAAATTGTTCTTTCCCTGGGCATATACATTGCTCTGATCTGGTCCATTACTCTTTCATGAACCATTTTAAAATTAATTATATAAATGGACTGCTTAAGATAAATATTCTAATATCGTAGCTGGTACTAGGTACACTTAGGTACTATGAGTTCCTTTTTCCACTAATGCAAGCAAAAGCCTGTGACAATTATATAATAAATGATAACTAACCATTAAAAGGAATAATTATTTATCAAAGCAAGGTTTTGATGGGTTTTCTTTTCCCTACAATTTGGAATTGAGTAGAAATTTTTGTCTTAACCTTTTNTTATCTAGACCATGTCACTGAGTTCCTTTAGCATAACTTCAGTTAGTTCTAGTCTACTGAAAGTTATTAAAGATAAAGTAGAAAGTTCTGGGGAAAAAAGTTGATTTTTTTAACATAATTTTTAAATACACTTTTTTTTTAACTACACCCATTTTTTCATCTACAACTTACATAACTAAAATTAACATCTTTGCTATTAGTGAAGGAAAGCACTCATAGGGAATTCTTTTCTAAGGGAATNTGAGAAAACGAAAAGAAGTGGGAGACAAGACTTCATACTGATTTTCTCTAACCTACTTTTTAGACGGGATGCCATTAAGCTGGTGGATTGGAAGAACCAATGAAACTCATACTTACTGGGGAGGTTCCTTGCCTGCTGTACAAAAATGTGCTTGTGGATTAGAGGGAAGCTGCATCGATTCCCAACATTACTGCAATTGTGATGCGGACAGGGATGAATGGTGATTTTTTACTGTTGTTTATTCAAAATACTTATTGGTGAAAAGTAAATAAACAAAATATACAAGCTATAGCACATTTAATATCAAGGCAATTGAAAATCTAAGTTGCCATAGGACCACCTTTTGGTTTTTTGCTATAGTACAAAATTTTCATTTATAGCTATACGCATTAAGTAGTATTGCTAATTCTTTCACTCTGAATTCTGGGTAAGGTTTAATTTTATACAGATATGATCTAGAATTTTAGTGTATTTCAGATTATATATTAAGACATTAGCTCTGGCCTTTACAGGTTCACAGGTTATTCTGATTTGGAAGGGACCAACAAGGATCATCTAGTCTAACTCCCAAGGGACTCCCACAGAGGGATCACTCCCCCAGCCCCAGAGCCATGGGCATCACACTCTGTCCATCTGGGCCTCCCATTATCTAGACCATGTCACTGAGTTCCTTTAGCATAACTTCAGTTAGTTCTAGTCTACTGAAAGTTATTAAAGATAAAGTAGAAAGTTCTGGGGAAAAAAGTNATGGAAGTTCTTCTGTTCAAGAAGCTTTTATGCTCTTAAATGTGTGAAGTCCATTATACACACATGAATCAAATTGAATGCCTATGTTGATATATGCATTATAAAAAATGTATCAACATCCATTTTTTAAAAATATAAAAAGGTAAAGAAGGTACTTAGGGACATCTACATATGTGCAAAATAAAACAACACTGTAATTTTTCTCAAGCTAGAAATCCACCTTTCCCTTTAAAGAGTAATCAGTGAATTTAGTTGGAAAAGAGTTCTCCTAACATAAGCAGGGAACTTAGCAGATAGAGAAGTGAAAAATACAACACTGAGTTAGTCAAAGAGGAATTCTTTAGAAGCTTAAAAAGTTTTCAGAGAAAAGAATTTGCATTTGCAGTCAAACTCTGAGAGGGATATCTGCAATGCATGGTCCAATAAAGAGATTAAAGAAACACATGGAACACTAGAAATTTCCCTATTTTTATGCTGTACAAATATAAAATTAATATTTGATTCCCAACAGCAAAAGAAATGTTAAAAGATGAATGCACTTTTAGACAAAATTTTGAATGATTGCTCATATATGTAATATATTCGTCTTCAGTTCTGTCATTCACTTAATATATGCTCATGTGCCATAGGTTAATTTATAATGAAAACATACTTGTAACAGATAAGAAGATGATGTGCATGTCTTCACTATAGCCACTTTGATTAAATTGCTGATGTCGGTGAATACATTACATTGAAAATATAATGACTGTTTATATTTCTGTTGAATCCAATTTTGACTTTTTATGCAGAGACTTTTCCAACTGATTTCAACATTACAGAGATTATATATACATTCATTTTGGTACTTGTGATTAATGTTAGATTTGGTTCCCTAGAAAATGCTGATTTGGATCAGCTGACTAAATAACTGTTCATAGGGTGGAAAAATGCGTAGAAGTTATGCTTTTTTGATATAAATTCTGAGCTTAGAAAACCACGTTCACATTAGTTTTGAAAATATTGTTTCAATATTCTATTTGTATGTTGAAATCTCTCTTAATTCATAGTTTGGACATAAATTTAAATCTAAAACTTCTGGTTTGACTAATAAAAACCTTTAAGTCTCTTGAAGTCTAGAATAAAAAATATTTTAAAAAATCTGATCTTAAAGATCTAGAGGTTGCAAGTCTCTTCAAAAGGGGTTTCTAGTCAGTTTCCTTTTTTTTGCATTATACTTTTTCTGAGGTAAATACTTTTGGTGTTTTGAGGGTTTTATCAGTTCTAAATCAGAAACCTGCAGTATCTCACTTCATCAAAAATTAACATTAAAAAAAAAGTTTTGCATTCCTCACTCAAGAAAAATAGTTTATTAAAAAACAAAAACCAACAAACTATTTATTTGTACTGTGCTCCAAGACAGAAGGGGAGAAAAAAAGTAACTATGTTTATTCAGCATAATGATGGAACCTCCTCCCGTTGTCTTAGTCCCAGTACACTGGTTTCTGAGAGCCCAGTTTGCTAAGCCCAGCTACACTCTGAGAGAAACAGGATTTATTTGCTGACGTGTGTCACATGTTCAATCTCTGAGCAGTATGACTTCTAGATTACCTGTCCCTTCTGATTTTGTACAGTTGTTTCTCAACTACTTGCTTTCCCTATTAAAGGGAAAATTCAACCATGAATTAATTGAATAGAGAGATTGAATCTTTCAAAATGGTCATGAGTGATTGAATATTTGCCCGGGTTTAGAAAAAGTTCTTTTAAGACCAAAATTAGTGCTTATGGAATTTAAAAATTTGGCTCTGACCAAGTTATCAAAGATTCTAAGCAAGGAACTATGTCTAAGATTACATGTACTGTCTGTGTATTCTGAGTACCAGGTTGCATATTTTCTCTTCCGTGAGTTTCATATTCGTAGTGGCATATACCACTTCTTCTGTACTCTCAGAATCACTTTGTACACTTCTATTTGATTCTTTAAACTTTTATCAAGGTAAAAAAAAAATGTTAGACCTACTTGAAACTTATGTTAAACCATTAAATCTACCATAGTGATGAAGCAGTCAACTATATAGTGTGCACCCAGCAGCATAAACTTCCTATTGTGACCAAATTAATTGACTTAGGCAGCCAGTTATGTACCCATTTATGTCGAGAAGAACTCTCATGCTTATGCAGAAAAGTACAACTGCCTACTTCCCATGCGATTCTTCTATTCCTGTCAAATGAGCACAGTATGAATACCAAAGCATAGATTTCTACTCGTATCACACATATATTTACGCAACACTTTTTTAAAAAAAAAATCTTTCCTTTTACTCAGCAATATATCAATGATAATGAAATGTTTGTTGGAAACGTTTGGAAGAGATGTAGCTTTTGTTTTACCTTTTCAGGACTAATGATACTGGCTTCCTTTCCTACAAGGAGCACCTACCAGTAACTGAAATCGTGATCACAGACACAGGTAGACCAAATTCTGAAGCAGCATACAAACTGGGGCCTTTACTTTGCCGTGGTGACAGTAAGTAACAATTGCAGAGTTTTTCTAAACAACAATGAATTTTGTCTGCAATAAATATTAGATATTACTTGCTGCAAGTCCAAAATGGACTTCTGTAAAATTTAATCCAATTTTTTGTAATTAGAAAGAAAAATGACATGATTTAGTGAAAACCATGGTAGAATTGTAAAAATATAGTTTTCATGATACACATCAATAATGAAGATAAAAGTTGTTATTATAGTTTTCAAATACATATTTTGGGTTTATGCAATATGAATGAAGTTATGAATAAAGCTTTACATGAAGAGAAATTCATAACAAGTTGCCATATTTTGGGAACATATTTCAGTTAATATGCATGCCTCCATCACAAAGCATTACACATATTGTCTCCTCTAAATATTTATGCTGCTAGGAGAACTATACTATGGGAAATTAATCCAGTGTATGAAACAACTATAAACCAAATTTCAATTCCACAGAAGAACTTTAAATTTATAGAATTTCACAGTAATTCAAGATTTATATCCTGAATACATATATGTGGTAACAGGAAAAATGTCATGTGTCAAGAAATAATTTAAAGGAAATGTGACAACTGAGGCAAAACTGATCAAAGATTTTTCATGATATTTCTGATTTCATTAATTTCCATCTTTGATGGCAAAGAAAACGTGCTTGGTTAATGTTCAATAGTAAACTATTATGCAAAATTATAAGCTTCTTTTTATAAGGAAAAGTTAGGCAAAGAAATGCTATAGATCACCCCAAGGAACTCAGATGAAGAGTCCAATGGGCCATATTTAACATACAATAGAATCACAGAATACTACAAGTTGGAAGGGACCCACGAGGATCATCTAGTCCAACTCACCAGCTAATGCCCATACAGAGACCGAACGTACACCCCACAGTGGTGAACATAAACCTAGTTCCCTAATAGGCTCGCAGGCCATTCTGAGCCAGAAGGGACCCACAGAACCATCCAGCCCTACACCCCCCAGCTAGAACATGTCACTAAGCTTCTCATCAAGTCTTCTCTTAAACACCTCCAGGGACGGCGACTCCGTCACCTCCCTGGGCACTCCATTCCAATGAACAATCANTATCAACTCTAGTTTCCGTAGCTGCTCCCCATAGAGCTTGTCCTCCAGTCCTTTCACCATCCTTGTCACCCTTCTCTGGACCCTCTCAAGTAGCTCAACATCCTTCTTAAACTGGGGAGCCCAGAACTGCACACAGTGCTCAAGATGTGGAGTATCACAATATTCAGAAAGTTTAATTTCTCTGAATCACATGCTACCCTATGAGTTTTCATTAACCTATCTGTTATTTCAAATAATTAGTAATAACTATTTTTATCCATTATGTGTTTTTCCTCCTTCATCATAAAATATTACGTTTGGTTTTCAAATTTCATCAATTTCATCAGCCTGTGTGAATAGGAGCAAATGAATGCCAGTGAAGAAGTACTGATCTGTACTTGAAGCCTCACTCAGGAAACTGCAGATAAATAATCAACAGGATTAGCCATGAGTTTAGACGTGGTCTCTCAGTGCTTTGTCAAACTGGGGTTTGAAGTGCCCAAGGATGGACCCTGCACTACTTGAGTCACAGGGCAGCCTGTTCCACTGCTTGGCTTCCTTAATGAAAATGTCTTTTTACTTCGATCAAGCCTGAAATTTTGTGTGTTCAAATTCTAAGCTTTCTTTGATATTCATACCTCACACCAATGCAAAGACCCTATATTCAACTTTTTGATGATCTCCCCTTAGGTTTTTGGGTCTGCTAGTAAGTTCCCCCAAAAACCTCTCCCCTCCCCAGCCTGAACCATCCCTGTTCTATCAGCCTGATGGGCAGGACAGGTGCTCCAGACCAGAACATCCTGGCGGCCTCTACAATATTTGCTCTTGTATCTCAATATTTTCCTTTATTAAGGGCTTAAAATTGGAAGCTATATGTAGACGTTGTCTTTTAAGTGTAGAATAGAGTGGGATCACCACCTCCCTCAAATGACTGGCCATGCTTATACAGGCTGTGGTTCAGCAAGCCTTCATTGTTGCTGGGGAGAATGAAGCCAAGGACAAGGACCGCAATGAAACAGAAGCATTTAGAGCCTGTGTAGTACTGATGAGTAGGGGGAATTTGAGTTACATTATTCAACAAGTTCACAACTACTATTCGTTACATAACCTGACCTCAGATATGAAAAATCATAAGACATGGAAGTCAATTATCTTCCCTGGAGTAATCATTAAAACTTACAAGGTGTTCTGACACTCACTGACCTCCTTGATTTCATTTGATGTTTCCCTAGTCTGAGTGATTGGATTGCTGCAGGATTTAACACTAATAATGACTGACCACAGTATTTCTAGGCAAGTTGTGATACAGAATTGCAAAATATCACAAGACCAAGCATAAGAAATAAGAATCTGAATGTCAGAGAAATATTTTTGTGATATCATGTAACTTTACAGGATTTGCCTTCAAAAAGAAGGAAATTTGAACAGAAATAAACTTAGTGAAAAGACTTCAGAATATAATAACTCACAGTAATCCAGCAAAAACCCTGAAAAAAGAAGAAGTATTTTGACTGTTTTATAACTGCAGTAATAATGCAATTTTTCTGTCATTTACATCTAAAGATAGTAAGAGGTAACATATTTTGGGAGTTAAGGACTAAAATTTGGGAAAACAACACAATTTCTGAAGGAAAAACAAATGTTAAATCATATAATTTTGACATAAAAAATGCAATTTGTTGAGAAAAACAAATTATATGATATATACAATAAAAGAAATAAATATAAGCTATGTAATTTGTTACATATTATATATCTTATCTCTTATTTCATGTATAATATGTAATGTATTACCTCGATTATGAAATTATCATGCTCTATAATTTTAAATATTTTATAATCTTATATGTAATATAGCCCAGAGGACAAGGAACCTGGTGAAAGGACTAGAGGTTAATCCCATGAGGAGAAACTGAGGGAGCTGAAGTCATTTAGCCTGGAGAAGATAAGGTTTAGGAGTAACCTTACCACTCTCTACAACTACCTGAAATGTGGCTCTAGCCAGGTGGAGCTCTGTCTCTTCTCCGAAGCAACTAGTGACACGACAAGAGGACAGAGCCTTAAGCTGCACCAGGGAAGGTACAGAGTGGACGTTATAAGGAATTTCTTTGCAGAAAACGTTGTTGAGCATTGGAATGGGCTGCTCAAGGAGGTGGTGGAGTCTTCATTCCTGGAAGTGTTTAAGAGAAGACTGGACATGGAGCTTTGTGCCATGGTCTAGATGACACGGTGCTGTCCAGTCAAAAGATGAACTCAATAATCTCTGAGATTTTTTTCCAACATAATTGATTTTGTCATTCCATGGTATGTCATACATTATAAAATATACATGTAAGATTTATACTGTATTAAAATATATTACAGTATTTCCTTTTATATAATGATTTCTTATATGTTGCAATAAATACACTGAATATATGACTTATTAGATTTTCCCCCAATGTTCTTTATGCATCTGTCGTGGTTTGACCCTGGCTGGATGCCAGAGACCCACCCCAACTTCTCCTGAAGGAGAAAACTAAAAAAAACCAAACTGGAAAATAAAACTGGAAAATAAAATAAAACTGGTCGCAGGCAAAAGAAACAAGGCAAAACTATAAACAAAGAACATAAAGGGTTTATTTTCTAACTAACAAGNTCTCTCAGCCTCCCGACGCAGGTTCTGAGCTGACACGCTATATCTTACTACTAAATTTTTTCTTCTCTCCCAAGTATGTTATTTGCAGAGACGCCTCTATCTCTAACCTTGAAGGCCATGGCAGCATGGAGAGCTCAGGCAAGAACTGAGCTGTTAACCCCCTCGCTGCCAGAGCAGCAGAAAACCCCCTAAACCATAACAGCATCAACAATAGATTTTATGATCAACATTTTCTTTAATGTTCAGTTTTATTGTAAATGCAAAAAAGCTATGAGCATTTAAAGAAATTACTCAATAAGATTTGATGACTGCATCACGCATATGAGTAGCACTCACACATTTCTGCCACCTTTAAAATATATTACTGATTTATTATGGATTTATTTTTTTCTGGTGTACAGTACAATATGTTCAATAAATTGTATGGCAGGACTGCTGGTATCAGATTGAATAATGTATCTAAATATAGTGAAAGTCAAGACTCACATTAAGGTATATCAACTAAGCAGGGTAACAGGAATGATTTTGAAGCATAAGAGGATGAAAGAAACCTTTGGTACATTAATAGATATAAATTCTATGGTTTTCATAAAAAGAGAAATAATGTCTCCATTATTTTTGCCATTTTTAAATAAAAGCCAGATGATGAAATTCTAATAGAACTAGTTAGTATGTGTAGACATTAAAAAAACCCCAAACCCTTCTCTGTGGGGTGTTTTTTGTTCTTCTTAAGTTCATTACAAGAACGGAGTGGAACTAGTTGGATTTATTGCTACAAAATTCTAGTAAGTACTAAGACATATAAATGAATTCAAAACACTGAAATAAAGCTAATGTGCCAAAATTATGTATAATAATTGGTTATAGTCTGTGAACATCAGACTGATTCTTGGGCCCAAAATAAAATTGATGATACAGATCTTAATACGTAAGGATAATACAATGCAATGTAAAGAAAATATATCATTGAGCATGAATTTATATTAAATAAAGATAAAGGTAACACTGTTGATGTGAGACTCATACTCTAGTGAGATCTGAATGGAATGCCTTATGCTTGGTTGATTTTAAAAAATAAAGAAAATAGAAATTCAACTGTAAAATGATAGCACAATCATGTCAATGCAAGCAGATAATCCATTCAAGCTGAGATCTCTGTGTGACATTTAAATGAAAAAAAACCCTACAAATAATATCTGCTTTGGATATAATAGCAGCTAAGGGTATTAATCAATCGTGATACTGTCCTTAAAACAGTACAGCAAGTTTCTAAGCTTAGAAAAAATAACCTGTTTCTTTCTCTGCAATAGAGTGAGAAATCAGGGCATGTATTTGACATTTAATAGCAGAAGTGTGTGTATACTGAGTGTTCACTTCTTCCTCTTATTTAGCTTTAAATTATTAATGATTATTCATTTTTATTTGTCCTAACGTCGGCATAATCAACATTATTTTGATCTTCTTTGCAGCTTCCTGCATAACAAGAAGTGTAATACAAGTCTGTGCTTACAGTTTTGCAACATATAAAGAGAATATAAGGTTAAAGGATAACATTAAAGATGTTGAGATACATTTTTTTAACGAAAGCATCTTAATCTCTTTGCTGAACTTGGGTAAAATCTCAGGTGATAAGTTCGATTTAAATGGAGTTTCATAGAGTAATATATTTCAAATACGTAATAGTCTTGATAGGAAGATATGAGATCAAAAATTATCCAATAGTCAGAAATTGAAGATAGGCCAATGGACTGGTCTTTGTGAATAAATATATACATACACAGATTGATAATACGTAATTGATATTGATTCAAATAGTAAGATAATTTATGAATTTTCTATGAATCAAGAGTTTTTAATCAACAGAGTATTTTTCCTGGAGTAAATACTCTTTTATAACAAAGACTGACTATGGGAATTTATACAGTCTGGAATATCAGGGATTGAACCTAACTGCAATTTTCCCATCTGGCCTTTTAATCTATGGATTTTGCAATACAATGCAGTAGAGCTGGAAGTAGTTACACAGATGAGGTAGCTAAACTCCACAAACTTTCAAGACAAAGAGTTGCCAGCTGGTCAGACTTCATAAAATTAGGAAGAAGGCTTTAGAAGAAGAAATTTTTGCACGTTTCTCAGTAATTTTGGCCTCTTTCTGCTCTGCTGGATGAAACCTTTACACTTAGTAGAACTGTCAGAAATATTTGGCAAATATGAAACTAAATACGTGTAATGAAAGCATATAATAGGCAATGATGACTTTACTGCTTGATTTTGAGTGAGAATAAAGCAAAACACTCCACCCACCTTTCCACACACACAACAAAACAGTGCCAAATGCAAACAAAAGAAACAGAGACACAAAAGCATAATACAAAGGCAG
>WEKX01019496.1:0-10707 GCA_013390025.1 Pitta sordida
TGATTCTGTGATTCTGTGATTTGATAATACCTCTAAGTCACAATCTATTATGTCTTTTCCCTGTTTGGAAAGATGGCATTTATTTAAGCCAATGCATAAAACGATCATCACAAGTCCTTGTTTCCAAACTTTAAGAAATTAATTCCAAACCCCGTCATTCCTGCAGTCTTCCGGAAACTACACCTATAGTTGTGTAGAAATTTAAAAATGCTGGACGAATTTAAAAATGCTGAACAAATATTGGACAATACAAGTCAAGCCTTTCCTTTATCTCAGAAGTCAACTAAAAACAACCTTGCAGATTGTTATTTTTAAACTCCATTTTAACCCAATTTCATTATTTCAGAAGCCTGGCAGCAGAGTTGTGAACATTTGGTGCTGCCAATACTGAAAGTTATCTTTCCAATTGGGTTGTGTGGGGACAGCCAGGGAACAATCTGCCAGCACACTTTGTCTGAAAGAAAGGGCATCCAGGACCTCCATAGTTTTCCTGGTCAACTAGGACTGTAGAATCTCTCAGATCACATCCATCCTCTAGACTGACTGGAAGCAGTTGTAAGCACAAGAAATTAAGAAATAACAACACAGGGAATTAAAATATGCCCCTGGGAGTCTCATGGGGTTTAAAAAGACCAAGTGGTGCTCCTGCGCCTGTATCAAAACACCCCCCAGGATCAAAACAGGCTGGGAATCAGCAGATGGAGCAGCCCTGGGGAGAAGGACTTGGGGGGCTGGTGGGTGAGAGGCTGGACATGCCCCAGCCCAGAAACCCCCCTTGCCCTGGGCTGATCCCCCACCTGGGCCGCAGGGGAGGGGGGATTCTGCCCCTCTGCTCCTCAGGTGAGATGCCACCTGGAATTCTGCATCCAGCCCTGGGAACAACAGCAGGAGCTCCTGGAGAGAGTTCAGAGGAGGCCACGGAGATGCTCTGGAGCCAGGCTGGGAGAGCTGGGGATGTTCACCTAGAGACGAGAAGGATCCAGGGAGACCTTGGAGCCCCTTCCAGAGCCTAAAGGGGCTCCAGGAGAGCTGGAAAGGGACCTGGGACAAGGGATGGAGGGACAGGACCCAGGGAATGGCTCCCCACTGCCAGAGGGCAGTGTTAAGTGGGATATTGGGAATGAATTTTTGGCTGTGAAGGTAGTGAGGCCCTGGCCCAGGTTTCCCAGAGAAGCTGTGGCTGCCTCTATATCCCTGGAAGTGTCCAAGGCCGGGTTGGACGGTGCTTTGGGCCATCTGGGATAGTGGAAGGTGTCCCTGCACACAGCAGGGGGTGGAACTGGATGAGTTTTAATTTGATCTTTTAATTTCTTCCAACCCAAACCATTCTGGGATTCTATGAATCATAATCAAGTGTCTGTATGTTATGCAGTAATGGATACAGGGTAATTTAAGTGCTCTGGTTTTCAGGCAGTCCCATACCTTGTATGTTGCCCTGGCAGTTTTTAATCAGCTGACTGCACAAGGTACAATTTCTGAGCATAACACTGGTGTGAAGAAAACATGGGGAAATTACTAAACACCTTCACTTTAAGGCTTGTTGAAATAAGCACTTACTATTATCTCCATGTACCACGGTCTAATACATTTTTTGCCACACTGTAGCTGGTATAAAAACATGTTTCCTTTGAATGTACATATATCTCTGTTAAAAATATCTAAATATACAGCCTTAAAAATATATTTTAATTGCTAAGGGCAGCACTGAATGATATATGGGGAGAGAAAACAGAAGCGTAAGAAAACCAAGTTGGAATTGTATTTTTTAATTGGATTTAAATTAGATACTCGGTTCTTAGATATTTGCTTGCAAACTGAAATAGAGAGCATTACTCCAGATAAGTAGCTGTTGCCTGTGTGTCTTTCAGAGGGGAACTCTTGTAAAACCATAGCAAATATGCAATCAGATTAAATGAAGAATTTAAACATGCAGTGAAGTCTTTTCCCTTTCTATGTCTTTACTCCACATGTCACAGCTGGAAGGAAATCCAAGTAAACGACCAAAGGTGGAGGGAGGTGGATCTGCCCATAAAGCAAAAGAAATTCTAAAATCACTCTTTAATGTCCTCCTCTCATCAGGCTCATCTTTGGGAACAGTGTTCGCTACTGCAAAGGCCCCAAGTTTAAAGGCGGACATTCACATCTTGGGCAAGATCCAAGAGGAGACAGGAAGACTAACATTGAGCAATGGCACATATGTCTTATGATGACCAGCTTAAAATACTTAGCTTTGAAATGGCAGGAAGGGGGATCTAATTAAGGTACAAAAATATCTACCAAGGACAAGCAAGGGTCTGGCTATGACACCTTCTATGATGAGGATAAAGTATAAAGCTGTCATCTGAGCTTAGGGTCAGGAGCAAGTTAATTGTCCAAACCTGAACCTGACTGACCACACAGGGAATCTTCTTCCAACAGGTTCTCTGGAGATTAGCAACACACAGACTTAAAAGCGCACAAAAGACGCCACCAAAGAAATACTGGAGAACTTATAGGACTGTGTGTCTCACTGTGAGTCTGCAAGTCTGAGACCAAGTTGATGCTCTGCATTTTCTGCAGGGGTAGTAAAACAAACCTCCTTCTCATAATAAGAAGAACTTTGGTGTGAATAAATGTTTGTAGTATTAGGACTGAGCAGAAACCAAGGATAAGACGTTTAAAAACACTGACCTGAGTTAATTCTGTTTCTAACAAGAGTACTGAGAGCTTTACCATTGATTTTGATCAGCCTTCAACTGGCAGAATTCAATTTTTAAAACATAAAATGTTCTAATGCTCTCAGGTGTGAGTTGTAAGTGTCTGTAAAAACTTCTGGCCAAATTTTCAGTCTGAGAAAATAGAAAATAAGCTTGAACTGTTCCATCAGTGTATTTCTTTGACATTATTACTGTAGTAAAATTCTACCACATCCACGCTAAGCACTAACTACATTTAAACAGGTAAACAAAGAGGTAAATTAAACTTCTGTGAATCAGAATTGCAGTATAAAAGCACATGCAAAATGGAAACACAGTAAAGGGAGTGAAAAACCATCAGAGCCAAAAAAAAAAAAAAGGGTAAGGAAAGGTTAAAAGTATGGAAAGAGAACTGAGGAAATTACTCAGACCTAGAGGTCAACTATATGATTGAGATGGTTCACGTGAAACAGTAAAAAAACTGAAAACAAAACAAAACTAATTTTAAGCCTGGAATGATTACCAGTGATTATCAATAGTGTAACTTTGACATTTGCTCAATTTGCCCTCGTGTAATACTGTCTAAAATTAGTATGTTTCCCCAACGTGTGATGATGATTTTAGAAAAGATGTAATGACCAGAAATGCTCTTAGTACAGAGATGTTATGTTTTGCCCATTCTCTGTAAGCAAATTGCTCATCAAGGAAGATGGACATCATTTATGGACTTCATTAACCACAGAACTTTCCCCTAACGAATGAGAGCATGAGTAATATTGCATCTTATGTTAGAGAAGCTCTGTGAATGTCTTAGCAACAGACCTGAGTTCCAGGTAAATGTCAAAGCAATATTTTGATCCTAATAGGTAACTGTAAATGTTGAATCAGTGAGTGGTCAAATAAACAGTGACATGATGTAAGAATAGCAGGAGGGAGAGAAAACCCAGAAAATTAACAAAGCAGCAATAATCCTGAAGGGCCTGTCAAAACCGGCTGTCAGAAGCATCAGGAAGCAAATACTAAAAGCCTGCTGCTGCAAACCAAACAAAAAACAACTCCTACACAAGCAGAGGTTTTAATAGCAGAGAATGCCAGGTAATTATGAGGTTTTTGAACTATAAGGCAAGAATGAACACGTGGATGTGTTGCAGCAAGAAGCTTTGTATCCATGTGCTGTCACACTGAGAGCTCACCTCTAGGTTGTCTCGTATTTTTGAATGGGAAAGGAAAGGTAAAAATTCAGTTCAGAACAGAAGGCAAGACTTTAAAAGGGAGTTGTTCTGCAGCTAATAAATGAAGAAGATCCAAAAGATTTTAAGCACAGCTGGAGGTCCTGTCTGGGCTCTATCCAGAGGGCATGCAATGACGTGTGCAGTAGAATTTATTCAGGAGAGTTCCATGTGCTTTCAAGGCATAAGAGGAGTTTGGTGTGGGTGGCTGAGTAACACAGTGATCAGCATCGCTGGGTGATGGGCAGTGGGGGCATCACAGAGGTGATACAAGGAGAGAGCACAAGAAAACACCTGTCACTCCAGTGACAACTCGTTCCCCAAATACCACCAAGCTCTTCCCATTTAATCCCAGCCAGCAGGCTATTTCCACTCATCTTTCAAGGTGACAGCTACTAGTACCCTCATCTGGCATTGGGCAGAAGCAGACTAAACCCAAAACCAAGCAAAACCAGACAGAAACCAACGCCATTTCATATTGGCGAAGCTAAACCAAAACCTGGCTCATCTTGCTGGCCTACACAGATGGTCAAGCCAGAAGAAGCAGAGGAGTCTATAGTCTCCTTTTTAGAAGCAGGGAAGGAAGACAGGAATGTCCCCAACAGCAAGGCTAAATACTTCATTTTCTTTCTGAGCTTCCTCTACCATTTGTCTTCATTTTTCCTGCTCTTGCTTTCTAGCAGCTCTCATTTTCCTTCACTATATGCATTATCCCTGGCACAGGAGACACTAGGAGGTGACAGCAAATCCAGGTTTTGTGACTCCAGCTCTTGTTTCAGTTATAAGCCAATAGCATATACATCAGCTCCATATATCCAATTTGTAATTTTATAATCCTATTTCTACCAGCCTGGTTGTGGTGCTGCACTTCACTGTAACACACAACTCAAATACAGAAGCCATGTCCAGTCCCTGCCCTGACGACCAGACAGTCCAGGCCATGTATAGACTTCCTAAAGTAATTGGAAATTCAGTTTTCACTGTACCTCAGTTTCCTTGTTTCATAATTCTTGTGCCCTTGAAGATGACGAACTGAAGACTTGGGTGTTAAATGACCCTGCCACTCTCTTTGAAAATGGAAAGTGATGCCCCTAGACTATAAACAGAGATGTCTCAGAGGTGTTGGAAATTCAGATGGTTAATCTTGCTGGAGATCCAGTTCCTTCCTTCTGCAAAATAAGGAAACTATGACTCACTGTGTCCACAGGGTGTACGGAAAACAAAATGAAGACAGAGGCATGCATGAATGACCTGCAGATCAAAGTGATTGAGAGCACTCACTAAAACCGCCAGAGGATAAGAGGAGGTTGAGTAAGGGGAACATCAGGAGTCTCCAGGGTGACAGACAGCTGCACAAGTGAGGACAAGCAGAATAGCCAACGGAGATAAGAGAAAGAGGAGATCTGGAGAAGAAACAAAGATCCCTTTTCATCTAGCACAGGTCAGAGACAGGAAGTTTATTTACACTGGACCTGAAAAGACACTAGAGGGGCTCAAAAGGGGTAAAGTTACCAGTAGGTAACAATGAGACACTGAGACTGAACCCAGCCTAGCAGAGTCCTGTCAGATCAGCCTATGTGTCCAAAACCTCTTTTCTGACAAGAATGTCCAACTCAATCCATGAGAACAATAAAGTCAGATGACAAGAGCAAGGCAGAAGCTTACTTAAGTAGTTAAATGTCACTCTGAACACCCCAATTCATGTTGAAATAAATATTCAAGGCACAGTAATCTAGAAATACATAGCACAGATGAAAGAAAGAAACATAAATCTCCGTGTTGCGATCCAGGTCCAATTCACCTGTGCTACCTAATGCCAGAAAAATACCATGTGTGCATTGGCCTCTTTCAGCTGAGGATCCCTGGGCTAATCCTACCAAGCAGAGCACAAATAGATAAAACATATCTGGGGTCAACTCGTTTACTTAAGGAGGACGCTCCTTCTTTTTATGTTAGTTATGTGAAAACACGCATTTAAAACCAGTGGAAGAAGAACTGAATCTGACCAGTCTAGTTTAGAAAAATACTTATTTTTACAGTAGAATTATATACATCTGTCTACTCACTGCATTAATAGAGATAAATCTTTGTCTCAGTGACCTACAGCTTTGCAAGTTGACGGACAGTGGGTAATTACTGAGCTGATCCTTTGCCATCTTATTGCGACAAGATTATTAAATAGTTTTGAAAATGTATGAAAATACATGAAAGGACAGGAATGGTATATTCACAACAAAAGGAAAGAACAAAATTATATGGGTCCCATGAAAAATAAAATATGGATGTGGGGGATGTGGGAAATGAGCACATCTGGCTACACCACACTCTTGGCATTACAGTATTGTGCCAGGGACAAGTTTGGCTCTATGCATTAGAGGGAAATAATAGTACTAGAGTGGTGGAGGAGTATATTTTGACTAGTGCAAAAAGCAAAATTGGAAACATAGGTGGGAAGCTTCTGGATTATAACCATTATTACACAGAAAAAAGGTTTTGTTTCATGTAGCACACTTCACATTTGGGTTAAGTCTTGCATCAAATACAAGCAAAGTCTGAAAAACTCTGTCTAAAATCACTTCCCAAGGAGGATAAAACAGATACAGCACCACATTCAACTAGTCACCTTAAAGAGGATTAAATGTGGAACACCAAAGGATACCTTTCAAATCAATACAATCTTACCTTTTCTCATATGTGGCTGGAAGATAAACATCTAAGGAGTGATAGATAATCTTTATCAATTCTATTTGTACTAATTATTCATAATTAAAATGTCATTATTTTTAATACTTACGGGCAACGCAAAACACACAATGGAATGAATTTTTAGTGAGGCATGTTTTTTTAAAGGAAAAAAGAAGCAATCCAGCCCCAGGCACAGAGACACACGGAAAGTCCCAAATGTTATAAGATACCAGCAAATTCTAACATTTGGGATGGTAGCTCAGTGCAAACCCTGCGGCAGCCCGAATGCCACGAGCAATCTCATCATAGCACTAGAGATCTGACTAAACTAATTGCCTTGCATTTGAGTTTCCAATATTAATATACTTAGCATCAGGTCAAGTGTCCCTATTCTGCCCTGAGGATTCATGTTAATAACAATGAGAAAAATGTCACCTAGAATCAATGACTGTGTACCCAGTACCAGGCACAGGAGGAGGAAATATTCTCTCTCCATCACTGGAGTGGATGGCACAGTCTCCTCCTACCACTTAGCAATCCCTCAAAGGAATTGATGATCCCAGGTGCTCAGCTAGGACTGTGAAAAGCCCAGCTTTGGCTTGCTCATTCTGACAGAAAACGCCGTATCAGTGATAGGAACGGCTTTTAAGGTTTTCTTCAAGAGAACCAAAGCATAAAACTAATTAAATAAAAAGGACATGGGAGGGCAGTGACTATCTGCAGGGATGATGAAAAAGCAAAGTGGATGCAAGAAACAGAGGGCAAAGAAATGAGAGGTTAAGTCCACAGTTTGCCTGAGGGAGACATGGACTGCTGAGCAATGAATACACTTGAATTAAAAATTGAGAAATGAAATGAAAAAGCAATCAGGGGTGAGAATGAGGTGCAACAAAAGTAAGAAAATACAAAGCTTTGCACAGTGATTGTATCTGAATCAAATGCAGCTAGTGTAAGAATGACCAGGAATCTCCAACCACCTCAAAAATAACAGACCAGATTACCAGGTCAGCAACACTGGCCATGGAGGTCAGTAGTAAAGAATGTGCTCCCTCAGAGCTGGGACTGTGGGGGGCACAACTCAAAATAGGAACACTGGGCTCTGGGTTTGGTTTTCTGCAAATGGAGGCAGGCCTGAACTTGCTCACACACACACGAACAGAGGCTGAGAAAGTACCTCTTTTCAAAATGACATGAAAAAATGCCGATGGCAGGTTATAACAGAGATGTTTTTAACAGAAATGTCACAGGGGTTAAACCACTTTAGATAAAAGGGTATTGAATGCTGGGCATTGGCAAAATTGAACTATTACTTTGTCATACAGAGTGGGTTTGCCATGTTAACAGCAGGGGTGAAACACAACCAGCAATGAGGCAAGCCTTGCTTAG
Source organism: Pitta sordida (assembly GCA_013390025.1). Classification (NCBI taxonomy): domain Eukaryota; kingdom Metazoa; phylum Chordata; class Aves; order Passeriformes; family Pittidae; genus Pitta; species Pitta sordida. Next base: position 7,976 of record WEKX01019496.1, read on the forward strand.
GAAAGGAGATAGACCCTGCCTATTTGCTGCTTCAGGGCCACAGGGAGCCCTGCCAGAGAGCACAAGAGAGGAAATAACACTCCCTCATACTCTGTGACTAAACCTTCACTTGATGCTTTCCTTTAAAAGCTAATTAAAACTGTGGGTCAAAAACCCCCTTCTGAGTAGCAGAAGGAAAGACTTTTATTTCAGAAGCATTGCCTAAAGCAACCAAGAGCAGCAATGAGAAAGGGAATGGGATGAGCAGCAGGGAATGGCTGCATCTAGTCTCCGGGGTGCCCAGCACAGGAAGGATGTGGATCTGTTGGAGTGAATCCCAAGGAGGCTACCAAGTGGATCAGAGGGATGGAAGACCTCTGCTCTGAGGAAAGGCGAGAGAATTGGGATTGATCTGACGGGAGAAGAGAAGCTTCAGGGTGACTTAATTGTGGCCTACCAGTGCTTGCAGGGAGCTGATAAAGGTGGGCAAGAGACACTATTACAAGAGTGTGGGGTGACAGGACAAAGGAGACTGGCTTCACACAGACAGATGGCAGGATTAGATTAAATATTAGGAAAAAACTCTTTACTGTGAGGGTCGTGAGGCACTGGAACAGATTGCCCAGAAAAGTTGTGGAAATCACACCACTGAAAGTATTTAAAGCCAAGCTGGATGGAGCTCCAAGCAACCTGATCTGGTGGAAGGTGTCCCTGCTCATGGCAGGTGGGCTGGAATGAAATGGTCTTTTAAGGTCCCTTCCAACCCAAACCATTCTGTGATTCTGTGACTTTCCAGGCAGCTGAGATAATCTACCAGCTCGCTGCTATTTCTGCCCTTTCCATCCTATTGCCATGTCTTCCCTGACCTCTCCTCCAGCACAGGCTCCAGAGTTCCTCTGTCCTCTTGGGAAGCTGATTCAGCTCCCTGCCTTTCCCAGGTTAGCTAGGCACAACAGGGATGCCTGCACCCCAGTTCCCATCCTCCTGAAAGTCTCTTGGGAATACCTTGTGGCAAGAACAGCAAGTCTGGAGTCTGAGCTTCTCCTGTTTTGCCAGATTAGATAAAGTCAGTTTAAGGTGATGGTCAAATCCCATAAATACATGCATTTTTTGTATTGTATATAGTTGCCTTGTCCTGACGTTTCCAATGCTCTTCTCTGAAGAAAACCATGCAAAACCAAGACCTGCTCTACAGCTTTGTCAGGGATTCATCGAGGTGACTCACAGGATACATGTCATTTCTCTGGAATGGTATTTCCCTCTGGTTAGAATTGAGGCCACAGAGCTGTGTGACCAGAGAGATTACTCACTAGGTGACCTCCAGCTTCAATCTCTTGGGGAAAATATATTTCAATGCGAAGACACTTTTGACACTGCAGTAGATGCTCTCAGGTTATGGTTAACACCTTCACAGGGTTTTATGGACAGTCCAGAGAAGCATATGTCAGGAGAGGGGCAGGAATTCTCAATTGACCTGAGTTGGCTGTAGCTCCTCAAGAATTCAGTTCAAAGGAGAAAATACAATTCAGGGCACACACAGCCTCCATGCCCACATTGCAACTCGTGCTGTTGCTGGTATAAGTACAATATGATCGTATGGTACAGGATAGACGATCCCTCAAGGTGTTGTCAATGTTTTATTTTCTGTAGGCTTATTCTGTGAGTTTATTCCTTGCTTGCCCATGCAGTGTAAAAGTGATAATAAACTATCTTTCTAATGGGAGAAGGAAAGGGGTAAGGATGTCTAGGAATTGATTTGCAACTGTTGAATAAAAGCTGCCTCAAATGCACAAAAACGGTGTTATTATCTCAAGTCATGAGACTTTGATATTAATTAGAGGGTACACACACATAAGAGTGATGTTTCATTTTCATCTGAAAGATGTAAAGCTTTCAAATAATGCAGGCTGCCTGTATGGGAAGGTTTGTTGCCTCTTGCTGTGTGATTCTTTGAGGTATTGTATGTACCCCCTCTGGCAGGCCCCAGGGTAATCTTTGTTTAAAATCTGTAATACTTTTGAAAATATGTTGTCCTCACTTGGCTGGGGAAAAAAAGTGGTTTTAAACGAGCAGATTCCCTTCTTCAGCTGATGCTCATCATGTGGAGAATTTAGGTTGTTAAAACACCCAGAATTTAGTGGATTTCCTGCCAGCAGTATATCAGTATATAGCGAAGTATTGCTCTGATATTTTTCCCTTGCCAAAGGGAAGGACTGTCCTATTGATCTCTCCCATGCTACAGGTTGGGAGATGAAGACAGATTTCAACATTTTTTTTACTGTAGTGGTAGTTTCCTGATGTAATCCAGGATTATTCCCTGCTGGCCAAACAAGAGCTGACAAAAAAAGCTCAGCCCTCAGCTGAGCATCTGATTCAAAACAAAATTCAGCTGAAAGGCGAGCACTGGAAAGATGAGTCAATACAAAAGCAAGCAGCGGCTCTGGATTTAAGCAGAAGTCCACAGCATTTAACCTACTTTAACAGATCAATGCAGAGGATTTTTAATCATCACATTAATCCTAAAATAAAAATAATTACCCCAGAGATCCGTATTAAAGTCCCTTAATTATATGTCATTTCATCATCCTTTTTACTCGGGATCAGAAGCTACAGAGACCAGAGCTCCCCGATGTCAGTCTCCAACTTGCAGTTTAACTCCCTTGTTAGGACCTCAGCTGCCACTACAGGGATGAAGCACTGGCCTTGGTGTGAGCACCCAGGTCCATCCCACCTGGGGAAATACTGAAAAAGGG
>WEKX01019496.1:10739-22548 GCA_013390025.1 Pitta sordida
GGAAGGAGAGGAGAACATCACAGGCTGAGTGAAAAATGTGTGAATGCTTAGAAATTCAATCTTTGCACTCTCCCCTTCTTCCAGTAATGCCAGGAACTCATTAATATCTCATAAGGGGTATGAGAGGACTTGACCAGAGGTTGGGTCCCTTATCAAATTTCACTGAGCAGAGTTTATGCCCTGGAGTATCCTCTCCTGTTCTCAGTCCTGCCACCCTCACAGATGCCTTGGGAACACAGCCGTGGGCAAATGGGACCAAGACCCTTCACAGAACCTGCTATGGACAATTTCAGGTGGGATTTTATGGCAATCAAACCTGCCCATTCCCTGATTTTAAGGGCAAGTGGCATGGCACAGCTTACAGCCACTTACTTCACTTTTCCATCTCTCTCATAGACCACAGTGCTTTTCTCCATTCTGCTTATTGGGACCAGTCCCAAGTCCATTCTATCCTCTGCAATGTGTCCAAGCTGCAGGATTTAGGTCAGATTCCCCCTGCCTTTCTGGCTTTTAACCATTTTCACCATCCTCTTGCAGAGAAAAGAGCCACCCTGGTGCTGTATTTAGACTTAAAAGCACTGTACATTTACCAGAATAGTACTTCAGGGCAATTTTCAGGTTTCTCTAAATACACTTGTGAATTTCTTCCTGCTGCCTCAGGAAGAGGCCCAGGGGCCTGATATTGCTGCAGATGTTGGGGTGAAGCAAAGGCTATCACCAAACAAGCAGCATGTGGAATCCTAGTGAGTAAATGGTTGTAGGTTTAGAGCAGCGTCCCCAAGCTCCAGCTTGGCAGAGTGGCACCTGAGATAAAAATATCCCACTTCCCCTCTCCAAAACCACCAGCTCCACCGTGGCCCGTGAGGTACAAGGTATAACATGTCCAAAGAACCTCACAGCCAGCATCAGGTTCTAGCAGACGACTTAACACCGGAGGTTTGTTAAATACAAGGGTAATTAGAGCTTACAGCTACCCCTGCATGGAGCAAACTGGAATCAGACTGCCTAGGAATGCTGACCAGATGGTACTTCAGGGCACTAAGACTGAGGGAGGCAAAGGAAAACTGAAAAAAGTACCTTAGAGATAATATTAGGGTAACAATATAGACTGCTACATAAATCACCTGTCATCAATAACTGCCAGCCTGAGACTGCCACGTCCTGCACGCTGATTTCCATGGAAGATGGGAGATGACACATCCCAGCAGAAAGGAACTGAAGTNNCCAGTTACAGTGACAAATCGTATGCACACCTGTCTGCTTGAGCCCCTTTGATGGCAGGGGGCTCAGAACCACATTTTCTCCTCACAATCCTGAGATTGGACCTCAGGCTTTTTTCATTCCTTGATGATGACAGGAGAGGTTTCCAGGGCATGAGGCAGGCCACAGAGATCACTCACTGGAAGAGTTTTGGTTGCATCTTCTCGTCATTTTATCTTTACTCTGCTATTTTTCATTTAAGTTTATACTTGAGGAATACTTTTCATAGCTCTAATCCTGCTGCAGTCACTTTGACTTAGAAAAGCAAGGATTGGTAGGGCTGCCAGGCCTCCAGGACAAAAGGGCAAAAAATGAGAAAATAAGGCAAAATGAGACCTCAACTGGCCATAAAGTCATACTCTGATCACCTTGGTAGTACCTTTGTCTACCTACCAGGCACTAAAAGCCCCCAAATACGGAGATTTTACACCTCCATAGATAAACTTTTTCTTTAAAAGTTTCCCATCTGGCTAAATCCAAATCTTTCCTGTTACTGGCTAAGTCCATGACTTCTTATCATGTCATGAATCTTTACAGAGATGTGTTTGCAACCTTCCTCTTGTCAGAAACAGTTTGGGTGTTTCAAGGCACTGACTACATATATCCCCCCTCCATCTTCTCCAGGCCAAACAAACATGTTTTCTACACCTCTGTTCATTCCTGCTCCTTCCAGCTGAGGAAGTCACATCTCTCTGGAACTGAGGTGCCCAAAGAGCAGACAGAGCTCCCCAGACAAGGGAGCTATGCAGGGCACACAAGTTGCTCTGTGGATAAGCAACACTCCTGTCTATACATATTAATATCATGCTTGCTTTTCCCCTCTCAGAGAGAAACCTTTGCTGATTTGCCAGCCTTTTGCTTGCTCTTGACACAAGGCAAACAACTACATGAGTTGCAAACAAGGCAAGAACCAAACCATTGATCTCTTCTGGCAGAATGCAGCTTAATTCCAGTAAAAAAAATTCACAGCAGCTGCCTACAGCACTGAAACCCATTTACCTCAAAGTATGAAAGGGACACATCGCTCTCCATAAAAACATGCAAGCTGTAACTCCTCTAACTGGATCTAATTAAAATAAACTCTGCATGGGTCAAGGTTAAGCACATAGAGAACCCCACTGGTGTTTGCTGTGGGAAGAGCAGTACCATTTTCAGATCAAAGACTGATGTGCTCTACAGCAAAGCAGTCTCAGCAGCAATTCATAAGGATATAGTAGTGGGAAAACAAACTGTTCTCTCAGTTATTCAGAACAGTAATATTGCCACTTTGATTTTAGGAATTGCATCTTCATGTTTGTTTCTAAAGACATTAAAGTTTAATCTACCTTAATTCAATCCCCCGAGGCACTTCAGCTTGAACTGACATAGACTGGGAAGCTTGTAAGACAGGGTCTGATCAGGGGCAAATACTCAGGTGGTACAAGTCAATTTAAGGCAAATACAACCTATATTTTTGCAGCAGCTGAGGATTAAAACATAATCTAAAAATCTCACAAAACAATATATTCTGCCTAACATTTCCCTGTGTTCATAATCTAACAGACATCACAGATTCCAGATGCACCTTCCCAGATAAGACATTAATTTTATAAGCACAGTATTGAGAAGTATCTTGAACTGCTGTAATGGTTGGGCTGGAGCTCTATCTCCCTTCAGTCCCATCAGACAACTTTTCCTATTCCCTCAAATCCCCCCTTACCTTTTGAGATAGTTTCTCCCATAGAGGATCTGCTGCAGCAAGGTGACCACGGCGAAGGCGCAGATGAATATGAAGAACAAAGTTCTGTTTCCCAGCAAATCCCGGCTTGACGAAGGGTCAGTGTATCCCATCCTTCCTAAAATCCACTGCAGCTCCACTGGGTAAAATTCAGTTCATTGCCACCTTCATGCCCTTCCTGCTGGGAAGTGGAGGGGAGAGCTTGCTGGCTTTTCCGTGAGCAATCCAAGGACAAGGTATCCCATTGTTTTGCCCTGCTGCCCCTTCCTTGCCCCTTTTGGATGTTAGCTCCAGGACTGTGCGTAATGGCTTGCTTCCATGGTAAAGTTTCCAGGAGATTCAGACGTGGGTAACATCTAAAATCATCTCTCAGAGCTCTTCCAGCGCAGGCAGCTTACGCTGTGAGAGAGGCATTCTGTTCCCGCTTAAGCCTCTCTTGAAAACCCGCTGCTAGCAATTATCTACTTCAATCCCATTTTCATATTCCAGATGGGGGAAGCTGCAAATAAACCAGAAAACTGCAGCCAATGGCAAGCACGGGGCTCCGGCAACCTGCGTTGGGAACACATAGTCGTCAGCTCTTCTTTGGCTTCTGCTCAGTGATTCCAGCAAAATGTGCTTGCAATGAGACGTGACTGGGGCATGCTATTATTGAACAAGTATGTCACAATCATGAGGATTTCATTCAGCCCCCTGGAAAAAAGAAGAAAAAAAAGAAAACAGAAAAGAAACAACAGCAGCAGCAGCAATCTGGTCAGGCTACCAGGAAAGCTGCATACTGTGTGGCAGCGTGCCGTCCGTACCGTAGCATTTGCATGCAGAATGCAGAGCCTTCAGTCATACACCACTCACTATTTGGGCTCCTCTGTTTCCCCTGGTTATTCCTCCAGAGTAAGCATAAGCAAGGTCACTGTGCATCTCTTCAAGGACAGAGCTCTCAGCTCCTGCATGCTGATTTATTGGAGGCTCCGAGTAGCCTCACAGCCGCAGAGAGGGAGCCTGCCTCTCAGTGCAGGCTCCGAGAACCGTTCATTTAAAGAGACAAATATTCTGATTGTTCCTCCAACAGAAACAGTTCTCTTTTGAAAGGGCAAAGCAACAAGACCTTGTTCACGGCCATCACAACTCCTCTAAAAGCCTCCCCATTGTCGGGAGAGGCTCGAGTCAGCTCACAGGGAAATCAATGGGAGTTTTGTTGTTCATTTCACCGGGAGCAAAATCTGCCCCCGACCCTTGGCTACTTAAAACAAATTCCAATGAAAGCTTTATCCATGAATGAAACATCCAGACTAGAAGGGTGTCTTGCCCTAGTAACAGATGGGAAAAGGATATTGGCAACAGAAAAAAAGAAAATAGTCCTTTGTCTAAGACAATAGGCAGATTTTTGAGCGGATAAATTTTCCAACAGTTAAATCGGCATATGCAAAATGCTCTAGAGTGCCAGCAGCCCAGCTGTGTGGTGCAGCAAACAGGGATTGTTCCTGGACTTTGTTTCAGCTGTAACTGATGATGCATGGGAAGAAGGGCCAAAGGTAACTTTGTGCAACCCATTCAACCCAATTCCTGAAGCCAGGGGTGGTCCTCAGCAATCTAGGCAAGACAATCAGTGGTGAAAGTAGGCTTTGCCTTACCCAATTTTAAGCAGAAAAGTAGCACAAGTGTTCAAGGTAAGAATGTGGTCACTCTGAACTCCAGCAGGCGGGACACCAACCTTTTAGGCACCCTGACTTTGCAGAGAAGTTGTAGGGAATCAGCCCCTCAAACGACCTTCTTCAGTCCCTCTCACAGCTCCGACACCTCTATTTCTGAACCCTGCTAAATGATTCAGTTATCACCTGTGCATATAAAAAGGGTGATGATCCCGGATCAGACCAACGACTATCCAGTCCAGAGCCTTGTCCCTGGCAGTGGCCAGTGATGGATACACATGCAAAAGTAGAAGTAGAGGGCAAGGACACACTGATATTTCCTTGGAAGCACTCTCCTGCCATTTTGTGGTTCAGCGTCATGCAGAACCAAAAAAAAGAAAACCAGTTTTTAGGTTAGAAAAATAACTGAGTTGGATACACTCATTTGTAATGTACTGGGAATAACACACATGTCAGGGGACTGCAAATTAAACAGCAAAAGGAATTTGATTCCCCATTGTAAAAGTCATCTAGGGCCAAATATTCATTTTCATAATCACTTCATGTAAGCCCATGTAATATGGGGCTGTTTCCATACAGGAACTGTACCATTTACATGGATCTAACCATGTAGCCTGCTCAGAAACAAGAAAAGTTGTATGGCCATCAGAAATCCCAGGCCAAGACCCCACAAGACACTGCACAGGCAGATTCGTATGGAGAACCTGAGAAGCAAGACCAGTAAGGGCAGATGCTAAGGAAAAGGTACTTAATGCTTCCAATTCTTGGGTTTTTAGAGATCATTTTGAAAGTCCTCTCTGAGAAATAAGTCTCACTTGCACTGGGAGTTATTTTACACTAACAGCAAATAAGTAGAGACTAGAATTCAGCTTCTTATGACTTTCTATGGGTGTGATGCTGGTTTTGCAGATTCTTGTATGTATCACTCATGTTTTCATGAGAACACTTCCAGCCTCTCCTTTATTCCCCTCCATCCAAAGGGATTTTTTTCTTGATGCCTCTGCTGTAGTGCACCAAATTGAGACCAGCAGCTACTGTTTCTCCTGGACTGACAGCCAGCCTGTGCTGCAGTAAACAGCCCGTGTATTCTGTCAGTCTTTGATTTTCTATGTCCTGTCATCATTCTCTGCTATATCACAGCTGGCTGAAAGATGTAACACCTGAGAGGCCTGTGAGCAGGAGAACTGCAGAACTAAAGCAAGCAGAATACAAAGATATCTGTAAGTGGGAAGGGTTTTCTGTGCCAGATCTTGCACAGACATCACTCCTGGTGTCACATGGAAAAGAAATCTGTTTGCTGCCTTCAGCCCAGTACTACAGCAGCACTGCAGAACTGGGAGCAGAACAGCTCCGTGCAAGCATAAAGAAATAGGATGTCTATTGACGAATTTTCAAAGGGCACTCAAGGTTGCCTGCAGTATTTATTGTGAGTGCAATAGTCATATGGTTCATGCAGAAGGGCTGAATGAGCAATGTTAGCATGTCTTCCAAGGGCTCTTTGAGAGTTTGACTTGCCAGCTACAGGCCTCCTTGAAAGCATCAGGCCTCTGCAGAGAAAAAATTTATTTCTAAAAATTATTTTACTCCCTGCATTTAGGCAAACAACGAGCAACAAAAGATCCCCTCTGGAGTCTGAGAAGGGTTGGAAAAGCCCTCTAAGACCATTGAGACCAACAACTCCTCCAGCATTCCCAGTCCCACCACTAACCCATGTCCCCAAGTGCCACATCTGCATGATTTTTTAACACTTACAGCACAATAGACACCAGCTCAGAAAGGGTATTCCTATGTCAGGTCTCAAAGCACAGACTTCAGAGACTAAAGCAAAAGTGGCAAAAGGAACTTCTCATGGCCTATCTTAATATGGAGGTGCCAGAAACAGCCAGGCTTACACATGTCTGGCCTTTATTTGTTGCACGTGAGCTGCTTGCTAAATATCATCAGAGATAATCTGTCACAAGAAACTCCTCCAGCCTGAGCAGGGAGACTCTGAGTCCTCTAACACAGATAAAAGCAAGCTCCTTACAGTGATACCCTGCCATGGGAGTTCATCATTTGCTCTTAAGTCCAAATGAAGCAGATCTGAATTATTTAAAAAAAAAAAGTTACTATTAAATCTCAAAGATAAAGAAACCAAGGCCATGTTACTGAAGCTCTACACAACCAAAGATGAATTGGAAAAAGGACAAAACCTCTTAGGAATCAGGCTCTACTTCTCTTGTGGAGGGAATAAGCACATCTCTCTCCCTCTCTCTCACTCTCTGTTCTGAGACCTTACAACTAAGCTGCAGTTTAGTTTTCAAGGCAAATGAACCAGAAAAATTTATTTCTGATAGGCAGGTCTGATGAGGAATTTTTATAAGTATCTTTCACTGAACTTGTCATTTGAATCAAGTGTTTGACTGATCACACATTCTAATTTCAGCGGAAAGCAAGGGCACTTAGTGCCTGGAATAGCAGGGCCTGTCTCTTGGTCATTTAAATCATGGAATACATAACTGAACACGTTAAACTCACAGTATTGTACAGGTTCAGAGTAAAACAAAACATGCTTCACCTTCCCCCTCGGGATTTTTCCTCTCTGTGAGTGTTCAGCCACTTCCCTCTTTGTGACTGTTCTGCAGACTAAAGAACTTCACACCCATCATAGCAGAATACTATGGGCTGTAAATGGTTTGAGTAGAACATTTGTTATGCCTCATTTTTTTCCCCCAAAATTAAAATTAAATCATGTCTATTTACAGTTTCTACAATGCTTGTGTAAACTGCAAGATCCCTGATTTTGCAAAGAGCTGGCACATAGGTATCTGACTGGAAGGTTCTGCCGAATATGAAACTCATAAACATATGCTTATCAATATTAATTCTTTTGCATATATAAAACATGAATTTATTAGCATAATCTAGTGCCTAACACAATGTCTAGTCCCCCATCACTGCCACAAATCCATATGTCTTAAACTGAGATACTGAAGGCAGCTGAAAGGATTGAGAAAAGATGTAAACATTTATTTCCTTCTAAGCTGGGCTAAACCACAAGGAGATAACAATGGCTAATTTGACACCAGGCTCCTACCTGTGGAGATGCCTGACTTAGAGGAAGTGAACTGAAGGTAACATACGGTCTGTACACTGGATGTTCGTTACATCATCTACGGAATCATGACCAGCTTCCTTCCAGTTATGGGTCACACTGGGTCACATGTGGGGGAACATGACCCAGTGCATAAAACATTACACTGCTAACATAATAGAATCGTAGAATTACTAAGGTTGGAAGAGTCCTCTGTGATCATCAAATCCAATCATAATCCAGCACCACCACAATGTTCACCTCTAGACCATGCCCTCAAGTGCCACATCCATGTGTTATTTGAACACTTCCAGGGATGGGGGCCCCATCACTGCCCTAGGCAGCCTGTGGCACTGTTTCCATCTCTGTTGGAAAAGGAATTAAGCCTCCTACAAAGGAATGAGGGCTTTTTCTCTCTGCTAGGAAGCTGTGAAGTCATAGCTCCCACAAACTTAATGAAAACCCCGTTCAAAACCTTCTAGTGAAAGCCTATAAAGTGCTGGAATCAGTGGGACTGTGACACAGTGGCACATGTGACACACTTCACAAGTTTAGTGGCAGTGGAAAGTTCGATACTTCTCTTTTGATGGAAATATTCCAGCAGTAACACCACAATGAGCAAATATTTTCTATGATCACAATAAGGATCACACATTCTCTAATGCTTAAAGACACAATTAATAATGATTTCACTATTTTAAAAAGATATTTTTACAGCAAATAATAAAAATGCCTTTTTTAAAAAAACAACCTATAACACGGCATATGAAGTCAAATTAATTTAAAGAGACAAGGTATCAGATTTTGGAATAAGTTTTCCCTTTTCAGTGAGTAGCACTAATCTGAATGGGGGTAAATATAGAAAAGAAACTATTCCTCTGAATAATAAAATACTTTAAAAAATTCACTATGCTTATAATCAAGGCATAGAAGAGACCTACCACTGAAAATTATTTAGGAAAATTGCCTTTACCTTTTTATCTCAGTTCTGAATTGATTTTGTATTCAAAGGAATGAAGTAGGTTCCTCTTGAACTAACCATCAGCTTCAGTTCACATGACCTTTCAAGCAGCCCAGATGCCCAGTTTTTGAACCATTCCTCATGATGTCCTCCTACAGCACTAATCACATTCCTAATTACACACTGTAGCAACAAGTGTTGTCTTGGGTAGTCGACCTGTTCACTTGGGATACTCCTCTGGCCAAAGCCCAGTACGTACTCAAACACATAATGGTATTTTACATAGTCCATGCTAGTCCATCCATGACAAAAACTATAGATTAAAAAAATCCATCTGGCTTCTGTGGTCTTCAAAACTCCCCATGCTTCAGGAAACATATTTTATTTTGCTCTTCTGGCACTGTGGAAATTCTCACTGGAATCTGGGCCACCAGCCTCAAAGACAGGAGCCTCTATCCCTACTGTACTGTGACCAGGCACATCTTTCTGCCCCTCCTGTGACACTGTGGATTCAGCTTTCAAACCCTGGACAGTGTCTGGTCTGACCTGCATGTGACTATAACATGGGTGACCTTTTCCAGTTCCTTCCTTTGGATCTGTGATCTGCCACAAACCACTGGGTCACGATTATCTGTATCACGGTAACAAATAAAGACCATTCCAGGAACAGTTGGACACTGCACTTGGGCATTAGCAGACTCAGTGCTTGCCGTGAGCATCCACAATTTAAGCAGGCAGGAAGGAAAGGTGAGAGAGGAATTTACTAGCCCCCTCGGCAGAGAGCAGGTATTGCAATTTGGAAGTCGTGTTTGATAGTTTGCAACTTGCCCAGCTTGCAAGCATGTTGTAGGATGCAAAATAAAGCCAATGATGGCACTTTTTTGCTGGCAAACAACCTTGGGAGTCTCAAAGGGAGAGACACACCGCTGGAGAAGCTCATCCACAGATATCTGGATGACCTCTAACCTCTACCACATTTGCTGGCTTCAAACAAAAATGTCACAACACCATCACAGGCAATGCTAACAAGGGCAGGGAGATGGAGAGCCACAACCAAAAAGGTGTTTAAGCATCTTCTTCCTCTTGACATTTTGAAAGTTAAATGAAAATTCTTTTTTGGTTCTTTCTTGGCTGCAAGTGAATTGTCCAGGACTACAGTTCAAATAAGGTCTTACAATTTGATCCTAAACTCAGCTGAAGCTTGGGTCAAGCCTTTGAGTTGCTCTGACCTGAATATTGCTCAGCCTTGGGGGAAATTGCAGCTACCATGAATCCCATTACATCAGCATGAGTCTAAAAACCCTTCCAGTCCATGTTTTCCATGTTTGCACAACCAAACCTGCCACGAGGACAGCCGACATTTTCCTGAAAGTATCACTAGTGTTCACTAACAGATATCTGACCATACTTCCATCCTCCGCAACAAAATGCCAAGCAGAAACCCCACAACTGAAATGTTTTACAACGGCATGGAGTGACAGGATGAGGGGAATGGCTTCCCACTGACACAGAGTGGGGTTAGATGGGATACTAGGAAAAAAATCTTGGCTGAGGGTGGTGAGGCCTTGGCACTGGTTGTCCAAAGAAGCTGTGGTTGTTCAATCCCTGGAAGTGTTCAAGGACAGGTTGGACAGGGCTTGGAGTAACCTGGGATAGGGGGAGGTGTCCCTGCCCACAGCAGGGGAATGGAACTTGATGGTTTTTAAGGCCCTTTCCAACTCAATTCATTCTGTGATGCTGGGATTCTATGGTGACCCTACTGACATTTGCACTGTTCCATCTAATTCCAGTGCTGTATTCCACCTACCTCTCTCTAGGATCACCAGTATAGCCTCCCATCCAACAATCAAAATGATTTCCATATTTATCCATAGTTTTTGGTTTTGTCAACCTTTTCCTGGAGAGGTTGCAACAGGTTACTCATTTAAATAGCTGAGTATAGTTAATTGGTTCTGCTTTTTCTTTGAGAACATAAAACAAGGAAGACAGTGTGGTAATTTATCCACAGCCAATATTAATCTCCAACACAGGGAGTTGCAACAGGATCTGGCCTACAGAACCCAGTGCTCTTCCAGGAGATATTAAGGAAATGCTTTTGACAGGGAGAGATATCCCTAGGGGAGCTCTCCTTGAAGGAAAGGGAAGCACAGCACAGCATTTAGACAGAATATGGTTGGGCTTTTGTTGTGGGTTTTTTTCAGAACATTCTCATCACCATCACCTTTATTTAAACTTCACTTTCAATCTGCTCTTTTATTTTCTTCCAGGTGTAACCAGCAGCTACTCTGGAGCTAAGAAATTTGTGCGTGGGTTTTCTTTCATGCACTGTGGGTAGGAAGGTATGTGGGAACTATAATTCAGTCACTTTAAATCACATGCAGCTGAAGCTTGAAAGGAAAATAAAAATAAATGGTTCAGATTGTCAGACTTGATGCAATTCTCAATCAATTAAGGCTTATTTTAGCACCAGGGCAGTTTATTTTTATAATGTTCTCCTGGCATTTTGATGCCTTCATGTAACTGTGTAGCTAAAAGGTCTTGCTGGGAACAAATTACTCTTAGTAAAGTATTTTCTTAACTGCAATTTTAGTTTCTGTCACATGACAAATAATATCTCCATGAGCAACCTGCAGCAAGAAAATAGCTAGTGTCAGTGACAGAGCAAGGCTTTGCACCTGGGTCAAGGAGGAACACAAATCTGGGCCTCCAGCACAGTAAACCCGTGGTTGTTTGGGCTCAGAATCTACCAAGGTATTCTTCAGTGCATGTGACTTTCAGGTGTGATTCAGTGTGTTGAGATATTAAACAGTGAAAAGTCACAAATGAAGATATTCCTACATCAGCTCACTGCTTTTTTTCATTGTCAGCTTAACATTGAATATTGTATCTGCATTTAAAATTTTCCTTTTGTTATCTTGGTTCCCATTTCATGGATGTGGATGACACAGGAAAACCCAAATCAGTATTCCTCCCTTGAAACCCATGCTGCACTTAAGAAAATGGACCACAGGGTCAGATTCACACTGAAGGTTTCACAGGCCCAGTAGTTGGCTACTCGATGAGGAGAGCTCTTCCCTGATGTAACAATGAAAATCATAACTAGTATTGTTTGTGGATCCTTGCAGTCTATGGAAGTAGCTGGCAAACAA
>WEKX01019496.1:22564-45331 GCA_013390025.1 Pitta sordida
CAATGCTGTGAGTTCACCTCCTTCGGAATCACAGACAAATAATTTCCAAAATAAGATGGGCAGTAATCACACTAAATTGTTCTTTTTTTCACTGTGATAAAGACAAACCGATTATGGAGGATATGTATACTGTCAAATACTGTCATTATAACCTGATTCAACTTTTGCTCTAAGGTTTAACAGACAAAGAAATTAAAAGCAAGTTGGAAAGGGTGTGTGAAGAGTGCCCTTTACCTTTTTTTTTTTAAATTTACAGATTTCGAGCCTCCCAGTTTCTCTTGCTTTTCCTCCTTTAGGCCTGAAGCCATCCTTCACAACACACTGCACCAAGTAGAGGCTTTTCCCAGCTGGAAAAATTCAGATATAAATACAACACAATAGGAAATGTAAGGCCTTTCAGCACAGCTAGGTCACCAAATTCCCTCTGACAGCTCATTCTCAGGTGTCCTCCTCTCATGCCTTTCCCTTGGATACCACCACAAGTTTGTCTTGGAAGTCCAAGAAAGCTGTAGTTTAGATCTATACATCTATTATTTATCTGCCCTGGGGAAAGGAAGGAAAGACCTTTTTCCTTACGTGTTGTTCCTTCCAGTTAATGAAGCAGAACTGGCTGGCACCGCAAAAAATCAAGGCTTTCACAACAAACATTGTGCTATGGCACATGATCTTAGTCTAGATGGTCACCAGCTCCACAGGAGTACAAACCTTGCTCTGGGCCACACACCTGGCAAATTCCTGCAAGCTCTGATGAGCTTTGCACTAGAATTCATCAGCTGTTGCCTGGAACTGGCACATCACCCCTCCCTAAACCATGCATAAAAGCCATTAACTCTGCATTTCATACCCATTGCCCCCCCTTGTCATCTCCAGTCTCCCATCATAGCATGTCTGTGCTCCAGAATTTAATGTGCTCCTGTTAAAAGTATTCCATCAACTAGTCAAAAGTTACAGAGCTACAAAAAAGTCACAGTTCAATATCCATCTAAGCTGACTTCAAACTGCAGTTCCAAATGTTTCACACCCTATTGGTTTTAATAGGATACTAATACTAAATGTGAAAGCTTCAATTAAAAAATTATTAACAATTTTTCTATTTTTGCAGAACTATCCACTCCTATTTTAACCTAACACCTTAACTATCTCCTGGCAGTCCAAAAGCCAAGTTCATCCTTATCCTCTTTCAGGGGGGGAACCAGCCCTACCATCTCTTAACTAGCTGGAGATTTTGGCTCAGATCCATGTTTTACCAAGCTTCCTTCATGAGTTCAGGCAGAGCTGCACCACAGTGCTGAGATCTCCAAGTTGGCTTGGGAAGGCAAAATGGTACTTCTGCAACAGCGTGGCTGCTTCCAGCACTTGAACTATGATTTCTGCATGGTGTGGTGGAGTCATCTCTCACTTAGCCAGCTCACCTCTCACTTCATGTACAGTGCAGGTGAGTCTTTGCCCTCCTCAGCATCTCTTCCCTCATTTCTGAACTAGCAATCATAGCATTTCTTGGCCTTGCAGGTGTATTGCAGGATTACCAAGGACAGTTTTCCACCTACTGCACAAGGCAAAAAACCTTTTTCACCTTTCAACCTACGATTTTGCCAGTCTGAGGACTGCAAGAGCAGGATCCTCATGACTGGGCACTTACTTCCCTAAGAAATTCCATCCTTGACATGTGCCAGGATCATCTGGTTAAGACAGACAGTATCATACATAGCTCATGAGACCCCAGAAATATCGGTGTTAATGGCACTAAACACAGATGTATCTGCCTCCCACCACCAATATATGTACCTACACTTAACTAAGTACTCCATGCAGTTAGTATATATTTTGTCCACACACTCTGTGGAGAATAAGAGTTCTTTTAATCCCAAAGTATCCCAAAGATATGTCAAATGAATCATACCCTGAAAATGCCTTTGCCTTTCCTGACTACAATGGATGCTCAGGATGACCAGCTCAGCTGCAGATGGGCTGGCAAGAGGGTCAAGTGTGAAAACAGCATGGAAACAAATTGCAGTTAATGTCAAGTAAATAATACAAGGAAGTGAGCTATGATTGTTTTCCCCTTAATGTTTAATCCACTGAAGGTGCCTTTATTTAATCTAGTGAAACTGGCAGAGAAAATCGCATTTTCTGTAGCCTCCTACCATTGAAGGGGAACAAAGCCACAGAATCTCACCTTGATTTCCAGTTAGTCTCTGGTCCTCTTACCTCTGTCTCATAGTTACTGTAAATGATCATCACCAAATGAATAAAACATACTTTCATGCGAATGGAACAACATGTGCTTGCTTTGCTGCTGGCATTCTGTCCACATGACCCACACTCCGTTTTGCTAACCTTTCTTCCCACTTCTACTGTTAACCCTCCTATCACAGTCAGAGGGAAGGCAAGGCAAATCTGGGATACTTCTTCCACCCCAGTATCACTAGAAAATAGTGTAGAAAGTGGAGAGGAAGGGATTCACATTTCCAGACAGCATAAGAAAATCATACACTTTAAAATACCACTTCTCCCAGAACTGAAAGAATTTTAACAGCAACAAACCCAAAATAATCTGAAGCTATTAAAAGGGAACACCCATTTATATAGCACATAGCTTTTGGAACTTCCTGCCCCAAGGCGAAGCGCTTACTGTGTTTCAAAAATTCCTCTGATGGCCCATGCAAAGGGTAAAAACATTCACAGCCTCACAAACTGTGTACAAACACGTCAGAATCACTGTGTGATCCACAGAGACTTTCCTCAGCTTGTCAATTCTGTAATCATCTGCAAGGAAGGTGGGAGACAGGGACAGCTTGCATGACCTGAAGCATTTATTATTCAACATTTCCTTATTTTCATGCACTTCACTCTTCACATGCCTGACCTCCAGATTCCCCCACAGGGATGTCAGGGAAAGATGACAGGAATACAAAATGAAAAAAACCCTCATGTTTGCATAATTTTGCCCCTGGATGAAATCTGAGGGTGAAATCAGAGAATCGAAGGATTATTAAGAGAATCTTCCCTGTTTTTTAGGTTGTATTTCACCCCCTGGCCATCTCACCCGGCTCCAGAATAAATACCACCTGCTATGGCAATAACAAATTTGTCTTACTGGGGCATAGAGTTCCTGGTGCACTGCTTTATTTGCTAAGAACACTTTAGGAAAAACGATTTGAATGCCTGCAAAAGGAATCTTCACTTGCTGAACCATTTGAAGGCTTGGAGAGAAACCCTCAAACAGCAAGCAGCTAATGACTGGGTAAACGCCAGATTTCACTGAGTTGTGCCAGGGATGTATTTGGCCGTGAATTTTTTGTTTGTGCATCCCCCATCAGGTTGAATCATTGGGCAAATTCCGCTTAACCAGAACAGAAGCCAGTACATGCTCAAATCAATGGGAGGCAATCTTGATTTCCAAGGGAGGGAGCAGAATCTAAATCACTTTATTATCAATTCAGACTCACTTTCTTTTTTTGTGTGTGCATGTCCTCACAGAAAATCTACTTCTCAAGTGGCTTTAACCTAACCTTACTACCACCAGCTACAGAGATCCTTAATCCAGCAACTGGCCAAGCACCCACAAGCTTTTAAAACCCCAGGGAAAGCTTGGAGCAACCCTGGAAAGCATCCAATACCATACTGGACTGATGTGCAGAACAGCTATTTCAAGCTCTTTTCCTTATTTGTTACCATGCCAGATAAAAAGGCATTAACTAATTATTTTAATTGCACTTTTTGTAGTATTTCTCATGGGACCTGGACTGCAGCTGCCTCAATCTGATCCCATCTGGCTGGGGGATGGGAAGCTCTTATAAAATGTGTTTTCCCCAGAGTGAATAGGGCTTTCTGCTGCAGCTGTCTTTATGGAGGTGGTGGAGCTATTGGAAACAGGTGGATTACACGTAAATGCTCCCTGGCTTGAAACCATCCAGCAGACTCCAGCAGGAAAACTTCAATCAGCTTCACAGGGTCAAATCCAGCCAAATCCCCACCCTCTCCGCCTTTTCAGTGGGGAGAAAAACACACAACGATCGCTTTTAAAAAGAACAAACACCTTTCTGGGACTGATGCCTTGAAAAGGTATATATGGATTTTCAACAGGAATTTTCTTAATTTCTGAGGGCAAAATGTTGCAACTTTTTGGAAGAGTCATTATCTTGCAGGTGATGAATTTTCTGCACCGAGATTTCAGATCACTTATGGAAAAACATACTCTTAGGAGTGAAGGAAAACACCCCCACAGAGACCTGATTAATCAAGTACAATTGGCAGCATGCATGGAAGAGAGATTGTGTTCTTTAGGAGACAAGTTTTAGTGCAGATGAATGTCTGCTTGGCTCCTAGTGACATTGCCGTGTTTTCCCTGTTTCCGTTCCTTTTTCAGACCTTGTAAAAGGCTCCACTAGAACCTGGAATCTGAAACCAAACATGTCCTGACTCATTTTGTTTGGGCTGCAGTCTTTTGCAGATGCTCAGTGACAATTAACAGGGAAGTTAATTGGGATTTTTATTGGTTTCCAGCAGGCGATCACTCTTAAAAGTCTGTATTTCCCCTCTGAAAGCCCTGGTCAGGTTAAAGATGAGCTACATCATGTAACAGGCACTGAGCCCTGCCAGGAGCTGGTCAGATCCCGTTCTCCAGAAGTTCTGTGGTAATATCATCTCCTGAACGTGCTGCTGGGAACCTCTTTGTTCTCAACCGTTTCAGGGAGGGCAAGAGGGTGGCAATTCCCCCCCTCACAGTGAGAATGTGATAGCAAGAAACGGGTATCACTCCTTCTCCATGTCTGATGTTAAGGAGTTAACTTTTCCCCCTTGTGATATTTTAGGTTCCTTTTCCGAAAAAAATAACAGATGTACCCAGAGACCAGAAAAAGCACTTTGGAAAACATTTCTGTTTTTTCACAGAACAAATTCTGACAAGGCGAACATCCAAAGTACAACAGCTCCCTTCCCTCTCTGACCTTTGCCTCCCAGCTCGGGGAGGTTGTCAAAGGCCTCTTCTCCTCCCCTCACATTTTCTGTGTCTGCAGCCTGGTCTGTGCACTTGCTTGAAAGCTACCCTGGGGTGAAACAGCATCTCCTGCAATGCAAGAGACTAAATTACATAATTATTTTGTATTTTGGGTACAGATAGGGGTTTATTTGACTCTCCTACATCAGCTCACTTGTTTAATGAAAGTGCAGCATCTGGTCTAACAGGGCATAATTTAAATAAATAAACAAATACCTACATAAATATATAAATAAATACATAAATACCACTTCCTCAAGCACTTCCAACTAGCTGTTCCACAATACATTATTTTATGGAAAAGCTCGTGGTGTGCCAGGACAGACTAGTGCTTTAAAGGCTGGACAAAATGAGAAGCTGAAGCAACAGCTGCACAACAACCTGGCTTAAGCTGGAATAAAAATGGAAAAATCAAACTTATCCTGCTCTCAGTTGCCAGTGTTTGCTGTTACACCGTTCTTTCTCTTGTACAGCATTAGTGTTTGCCTGGGCGTTTCACGATTAACAGAGGGGCAGGTAATCCAGTTTTGAATAAACCCAGAAGAAAAAGAATTTAAAAGGTTAGGGTTTCATGTGGATCAGCTTTCCAACACACAAACAGATCCAAAAAAACAGGAGAAGGGATGCTACACAGGAAGATGGAGGTGAAGGGGTGAGAAGACTGGACTCTTTTGGCAGCTGTGCTGGTTTCTGTCAGCTGAAAGTGTTTGCAAAGTGATGGCCTGAAAAAGTGACTTGCTGCATTCTCAAGGGAGCCCTACTGAAATCTTTGGACAGCACCGTGTCACATCTCTATTACTGCACATCAAGGGCTGATTTTCCAACAAAACCACTCTGATCAAGCAGGCAGAAGGGTAAGGATATGCCACGCAAGTGGCCAGGACAGAAAGCATGAGAGCCATGTAGAGATGGAAGATTTTAACAACAGGAGAGCTGCTGCCTCACTGTGTCACCACAGGAGAGGTGTTTGGCCTCCGTTTGCCCCTGCTGGAAAAGCCAGTGGGAGGGACGTGCTGTGGCTGAGCTGGATGTTGTGTAACCAAGCTGGATGTTGTGTAGCTGCTCGTGGGCAATTATGTCCAAAGCCACAAACAGTGATGCTAGAAAGCTCCAGGCATCTCTACCAGATTTTGCTGGCCATTAATCCAGCAGAAGGCTGCTAATGGCATCTGATCGCTTTCTTTTGTGCCACTGCTATTTACAGCCACTCTGAAGGGCACAAGCTCTTCCCTATTACGCAATGAGAGATTCAGGCAAAATAATAACCCTGGGCTTCAGAGAATGAGTTCTCAAAATGACAATAAACTAATGAGATGTGAACTTTATTTTTCAAGTCTTCAGCCGTGAACTGAAAAGGAATAAACTCCCGAAAAGCAAAGATCCCTGATGATAAATGAAATACTACCTACTTAGAGCAGATGAAAAATTCATCCGTGAAACTTTGTTACGAAAAACCCTTGGAACAACACTCTGGTTAGGAACACCGCTCAAGGCAAAGTTCTACTGCACTGCAGCTCCTGTGCCTCTACTTGGCATCCTGCATCCACAACATCACAGAATCACACAGAATCACAGAATATTATGAGTTGGAAGGGACCCACAAGGATCATCTAGTCCAACTCACCATCTAACACCCGTACAGAGACCGAGAGCACATCCCAGAGCGTAACACATGCCAGTGTGCAGCAGACATTTTCAACATGGATCAGTGAGAGGTGTGCCAGTAAAGGAAGAAGGCATCCAGTAGTGTTCTTCCCTTCATCCATACAAAGAGAGCTCCTTTAGCAAGTTCAGTGGAGACTAGGATGATGACAAAGGGACTGAAGCATCTATCTGACAAGGAAAGGCTGAGGGAGCTGGGGATGCTCAGCCTTTAGAGGAGAAACTGAGAAGGGAACCCCATCTCTGCGTGTCTGTGTCTGCAGTGAAGGGGCAGAGGATGGACCAGGCTCTGCTCAGGGAGGGGCCTAGCAATGGCACAAGAGGCAATGGGCAAGAACTGATGCAAAGTTCCACTTAGACATGAGGAAGAGCTTTTTTGTGCAGTGACTGAGCACTGACCAGAGACCAGAGAGAGTGGGGAGTCTCCTCACTGGAGATACGCCAGAACAGTCTGGACACAATCCTGTCCCATGTGCTTTGGAAGAGCCTGCTGGATCAGGGATGTGGGACAAGATGATTCACTGTGGTCTCTTCCAACCTGAACCACTTTGTGAAACAGAGGATCAGATCCATCAGCTCCAGCTGGGCAAACTTTCCGCACTGAGTTGGTATCAAGCTTAAGAGCCTCTAGGTCCGGCTTTGGGGTGATCATTTTTAGTGTGGTTATGTACTGACCATGCTGGCTAAATCATTATTATGATTTGTCCATTCCCAGCAAAGACAAAAGACACATAATTGACTGCCTGATTTGAAAAGGACTCACACCAACAACCTCTGACTTCGAGCATTGCCCAAGTGTTGGCCCAATATCAGAGGGTAAAAGATCCTTCTGAGAGTCTGGAGAGTCATCTATCACGAGGGAAAAAAAAGAGAAGCTACTGAGAGAGACAAGGATTCTGCTTATCTTGACACTCATGCAGGTCTTTCCAGCCTCAAGGAAAGAGATCATCATCAGAGAGTGTGGTGAGCACCCTTGAGTTGTAGCTTTCCTGTAGCTGAAGACAGTGATTGTGAAATTGTGTCACTCAGCACATGTACCACTGCCTGCCTTCCTGTCTGTCCCCAGGCATTAATCTAGAATCCCAGCATGATCCCTCCTGCCCTGCATAAGCAAAACCCTGGGGAAGAGGATGTAAGAAGGAGGGCACTTGAAAGTCAGAGGCGCAAACTGAGCGACATGAACCAGCCAGACTGAACAATCTCCCATCCTACGGAGCTTCTCCACTGCAAGACAAGGTTAGCAACAATGGCTTGGATCTGTCCAGATCTATTAAAAACACACTGAAAACATGTTTTAAAACACAAAAAAATGGTGGGTTTTATTACACACCAGTGAATATCTAGAGAGAAAACTAAGCAGCTTGTAGAGCAAGTGACTCAAATGCAATTTTTCATTCGGCTTGCAATCAAAAGAAGACCAAATGATGTACCAAATCCTACCTGCACAAATACACAGGACAGCAGTGTAGTTGAGAGCAGAATTTGATTGGAAAAAAAGGAGTGAACTGGCCATTTCAATCCCTGCTGTAAACATTCCTGATTAACGCCAGCTGATAGTTTTAGAATAGTAGGTCTGAGGATTAAAGTATTATGTAGACTGAAAACACGTCACATCTCTAAAATCACTTCTCTTTGTATCATTTAATACTCTGCGTTCTCTTAGGATCAATTCTTAGGTCCTCATTCACTAATTGGAAGTTCCATCTCAAATATAGTTATTATTTAGGGTAACCCACTCACTCTCAGAAGGTTCTGTAAGAGATTGTGCCTCCAACTCTGCTTCATCGTATTTTTTTTTTCATTTGTACTCTTCAAATCCTACCTTAATGGTTTCTCTGGGAACCAATGGAACATCCTACATGTAGATTAAGGAGAACTACAGGCCCTACTCTTGTTTTACACTGATAATTCTTAAAACAGATCTTACTATAAATAATATACTATACCTTCTGCCAAAAAAGAATTGCATTTAAATATATAAATCTTCTCATCTTCTTTAAGTTCATGATCTCAGTGTTCTTTCTTTATATGTTCAACCTCCAAAGGTCAGAGACTAGTCTGTTTTCCTTGTTCTTTCTCTGTTTATAGCAAAAAACAGAAAATTAATTTTCTGGATGTCACATTATACACAAACATGTATAAAAAGAAAAAAACTATATTATATTAGAATTGTGAAATAAAAAGTCTGTCTAATGCTCAAACTTGATAGCATTATTACATATGCATCTAAATAAAGTTACATTCTGTGTTTTTTCTGAACTGAAATTAAAAAAAAAGATAAATCTCTCTTCTCTCCTAGAAGAAACATGCCTTTGGCCTGCTCAGACCATGTATGTGGTGCCAGAAAAACAGAGTTCATCTAATTCAGTGTTAGCTGTCTTGGTGATAAATCTGTACAAAAACTGTTCAGCAGAGACCTGATATAGCCAGCCGATAAAAATGGCATCTCCAGAAAAGTTTCATTGCTTTTTCAGGTAAGTAGTGAGTCAAATCAGGGTGTGCTCCTCTCTCCCTACTGAATACAGAAAATGCTTAAATGACAAGTTTATACATGGCCAGCAGGCCAAGGGAGATGATTCTCCCTCTTTACTCTGTCCTAATGAGCCCACACCTGGAGTATTACATCCAGGTCTGGGATCCTCAGCACAAAAAAGACAAGAACCTGTTGGAGTAAGTCCAGAGGAGGCCACGGAGATGCTCCAAGGGCTGGAGCCCCTCTGCTCCGGAGCCAGGCTGGAAGAGCTGGGGGTGTTCACCTGGAGGAGAGAAGGACCCAGGGAGACCTAATTGTGGTCTTCCAGTACTTAAAGGAGGCTTATGGAAAAGATGAAGAATGGCATTTTACAAGGGCAGATAGTGATAGGACAAGGAAGAACGGCTTTAAACTAAAAGAGGAGACATGCAGGTCGGACGTTAGGAGGAAATTCCATCTCACTTAGTTTTAGTCTCAGCTTTGTTGTAAAGAAGCAAGAGCTCTCTTCTAACCATAGAATCAAAGAATGGCTTGTTTTGGAAGGGATCTTAAGGCCCATTTCATTCCAACCCCTGCCATGGGCAAGGACACTTTCCACTACTCCAGCTTGCACCAGGCCCCGTCCAACCTGGCCTTGGACACTTCTAGGGATGGGGCAGCCACAGCTTCTCTGGGAAACCTGTGTCAGGCCCTCAGAGTCACACAGAATCACAGAATCACNCACGCAGTACTCAAGATGGGGTCTGACCAGCGCTGTGTACAGGGGGAGGACAACCTCCCTGGACCAACTGACCACACTGTTCCTGATGCAGGCTAGGATGCCATTGGCCTTCTTAGCCACCTGGGCACACTGCTGGCTCATATTGAGTTTCCTATCAATCAGTACACCTAAGTCTCTGAGTCAAATATATCTTCCTAATATCCCATCTATCCCCACCCTGCCATGGAAAGATACAATTTATTAATGGTAGGAACATCTGGATGTCCCTATTCCTACGTGCCACTGGGAGAAAGGTCTACTCTGAAACTGTGGCAACTTGCTCAGGGCCTTCTCCAGGGAAATTCTGATTATCTCCAAGGAAATTCCAATTTCTCCTAGAAGCCTCTTGTAAGGTTGAATTCATCCTCCCACTGAATCCTCTTAACAAATTTGCCTTGAAATTCTGCAAAACTTTAGCAATTTGTTTCAGGACAGATTTTCTTTTGTCTCTACCTACGTAGCACTGACAAAAAATGAACCAACAGTTAAAAACATAATATAAAAAATTATTTGATATGTGGCCAAGAAAATCTGATGAGTTTTGAGGTTGAGAGCCACAAGCACTTTGCATTCAGCCCTATCTGAAACCAATTTTTTTTGGTCAGGTAATGAAAATCCCTGCAGATGGGATTCATTTACCCAAATGATAATACGTACCTCTCATTTTGTTCAAAGCCTTAAGAGATATCAAAAGCTTAGATGAAAAGCAGTAGCAGCCCTGTCACTTTCGCTGAGCTTAAAGCTGTTTTGCAAGTAAAAACATTCCTGGTTTTCTAATTATTCTAATTACAGAGCATAGGCCACTGGAAGATGTGAATCACTCAAACATGTAACCCAGCAATATTTTCTAGTTTTATCCTACGAAACACAAACTTGAAAAACAGATCTAGTGAGGTGTAGGCAGATATCTATACTACTTTGAATATGCTCTTTGAAACTGATATTTTTATTATTAAATGTCTAACTGGAAAGTGCATCTATTTCAGCTGCAGGCCTAGGAAGCTGCCCATGCTAAGAAAATTCTACTGGTTGTAGTCTTATTTCCAAAACTTATCTAACCATTGAACAGGAGGTTCTTCATGTATACGTGACTGCCTTTACATCAATAAGTACAAACACAGACAACCACTAAAAATAAATTATACTGCTTTCCTTTTCAGAACAGAATGTTGTATTCTTGAAACATCTGAAACTACACGACTCAAGCAAGGAAAGAGTCTTGATAGATAAAAGCCCCTTAATAGGACACTGAAAAATACATCAGAATTTATATACTAAAGATTAAAATAAACCGTACAATGAGTATGATCGATAAACAAGAAGGCTGTTGAAAAGACGAGATAGTGATTAATAACTTGGGGACTACAAAATGTTGACTGCTTGCCAGGATCACATGTAACATAGAGTCTCTCCAACCAAGATGATCACGCATCATTTTTTACTTGTAAAATCACTTGCAGGATATTGACAGAAGCAGCAGCAAAAGAGAATTTGTAACTGAGCACACAGCTATCACATTGCCAGCAAAAACCAGGCCAACAGCTATTTCCTTCTCAGATCTCAAGCTGGGATATATATATAACAGGGTGCAGAAGGTGAAACTGCTGATCTGCCCAGTCTTAGAGGTCCAAAAAGTGGCATTTTGCTAAAACCACACGAGTCACCAAGAGCACAAAAGTACTGTCAGTGTTTAAACCTGACACACAGAAGGCTTCTCTTCTAACTTAGAGGGCAAAGACATTACTGTGAGATTTCACTTCAGAAGTTGTACTTCTTCAGTTCTTGAAAAAGGGAGGTAGAAGCTCCGCCGTGTCTCTACATCCTCGCTGGTTAAGCCCAGAGAGAGACCAGTGAGATTATTAATGAGGGGTTTTTTGTTTGTTTTTTATTAATCAAAGCTAATTTTTCCTAACAGAGACTTGTATTGACAGTTACAGTCAATAAATATATTTTACAACCTGTCACAATATCCAAGTGGTAAGAATCACACTGTTGAGAGTTTTGTAAGGCAAATGTATCCTAATTCTTTTGAGAATCATTGAAAAGTTAATAAATGAACACTAAGGGCCAGAACTCATGATGATAAGCAAATGGAATCAAAAGTAATTTTCTTGGTCTGTGACTCTGAGTCCCATCAGAGCAATTCACCTGTCCTGCATCTCCTTCTCTGTCACCTCCAGTCTGCCACTGTTTCCCATTTTTTCAAGTTTTCTTTCCCATGTAAATCCTCCAGGGTTGGGTCTCCTGGCTGCATCTGCTTCATCACACTCAGTGTAGTCAGTGTTAGATCTGCAGCTGTCACACAACCTTTTAACAAAAATTCCCTGGATCTCAGGCAACTTAGTATTTTCAAAGTGCTTTGAGAGAAGATGCTATAAAAATGCTAATACTTGCTATTCACATTTTCTCAATTTTTCTGACAAGAAAACACTGCTGGATTTCAATGCTCTACAAACTCACTTGTGCCTGAAATAAAGTAGACTCCTAAGAATAAGTTACTACTACAGTAAACATAATAACAGCCAAGAGTAAAACTACTCTGCAAAGCAGCGATTTGGATTTGGAGGCACCAACACCTGTGGTCAAAAAACCCCTGTAATCCTTAAACACCCTAGGCCAAAGTAATTGCAGTCTTTCAAAACCAAAATACACATATTGATATGCTTTAGAAATATTAGAATTATTCTAGAAACAGGTGTAGGTGCTTCTGTACATTGACCTAAATCAAGTTTATTTGGGCCCTGTTCAAAATTTGAATCATTTTTGAGCAAAAACTGAGTTGTTTGGTTACTGATAATTTCAAATATTACACCTAATTACTCTGTCAAGTCTCTCGTTCTTATACATCTGTGGAAAAGTCTTTTGGGAAGGGAGTTAAGTGCATAACAATCCTGGCCACCTGCCAAACAGAGCTGAGCACGGGGCTGGTGTGTGGCTGGGGAGCCATTTAGATCTTCAGAATAAATCTGTAATAGAACATGGGTGCTGCATCATCCCTCTGAAGAGCAATTAATTCCAACTACTACAGCCTGTGCTTGTGGTTTCTGCATTCCTGCAGGAATAGCTGAGTATTCTCCTTTCTTTTTCACATGAAACGAGCTGCATTTTCTGCATTGGTGTTTATCTAATCTGTTATCTGGTCCATAATTTTTTGAAGTTTGGCTTTTGACCTTTTTTCTCTCTTCTGTAATGCCTTAGCACTCTTAAAAACCTGGCGTGCAATTAGAGCATGTAATGCCAGAGAGGTGTAGTGCTGCCATCAGCCTTCCCTGGATGTGATGGAAAGATTCATTATTGCAATCTCTCAGCACACTGGTGGATAGTGGATGGTGGATACTAGATCCTAGATAAGAGATTTACTAGGAACCAGGAAACAAGATCTTAAATCTCCTTCCTCAAGGGCAGAGCCAGTGTCACATTCGCAGGGTCAGATACCATGTACAGGTTCCTTTTTCTGCCATTCCCACACACACATGGGATGATCACAGAATTAACTAGGTTGGAAAAGATCTTTGGGATCATCAAGCCCAATGATCTGCCCTGCTATTCAGTTTGGTGGGGTCCTGTGTGACTTGCAGCCTCAGCAAACGCCCTGATCACTCATCCCTAAAAACTCATGTTTGTGCTCAAATGAACGTTCATTTGATTAACTCAGCAGCATCTGCACAACTCTCAAATACTATTTAGGTAACACCGGAGAAAACACTCTCCAACCCCACAGAAGTCAAGTTGAGACAAATCATCTGAGTCAAATTTAATAGGACTTAATTTGGCTTCTGATTTGCTTACACTTCATCACCCAGTCAGTTTCCATTATGATCCCTCTTTATTTCCTGCTTCTACTAATCTCATACCATTCTCTTAGCATATGAAAATATTATCAGAATTATTTAAATACTCCAACATTTTTTGCAACTATGTTCACTTCAGGTGTTAACAGCTTGCTAGCAGACCTAAAGGAAGTGATCTGAAGTACACATGAAGTTCAGCAGTTAACTGCAAGAGATCTTT
Organism: Pitta sordida; assembly: GCA_013390025.1. Taxonomy (NCBI): domain Eukaryota; kingdom Metazoa; phylum Chordata; class Aves; order Passeriformes; family Pittidae; genus Pitta; species Pitta sordida. The sequence goes on from WEKX01019496.1 coordinate 36,470, forward strand.
AGCTTTCAATCCCCCCTCCTGTAACATGCATGCCTCCTATAGATATGCTATGCCTTTCTCTGAATTCCCCAATTTCTTCTGTACATATGTAATTAAAAAGAAAAATCACCATTTGAAAATTAACTCTTTTGTGTTTGGAGCTGATTCACGATTTTTAACAAGGCTTTTACATTAATGCAGGTCGCCAGATTCCCTGTAAAGGTTTACACGAGTGATCAGAAGTGTGCTGAGGCGAGAACAGCACACACCATCAGCAAGGAATCCAGCCAGCCAGACAAGGAGAGCAGCAGCAAACAGATGTTTTGCAGTCAAACTGCCCCTTATTCTGCTGTGATTACTTATTTACCTTCTACACACCTTCTATTCTGCCAGACTGCCCCCTTCTCTCTGTTTGTCCTCCACTGCCACTCATGGATTCGTGGTTGTCTTGCTCTTTTGATCGCGGGCTGCTCCCCCTCCTTCACCTCCCCGAAGCATCCAGATCCAGCCTTCACCTCTGCATCACAGGCAGCTTCCACCAATACTGGGCTTCAACTTCCTCCTGATGTCGAGTTTCAGCCCAGCCCACGGCTCTTGCATCATGAGCTGGAAAACCCTCCTATGCTTCAGACTTTGTGAGGGATTTTTGCAGGGAAGCAGCAGTTTTGTTGACTCTACGCTCTGTGGCCAATTTCTTTTGCAGCTTTTCTTTCTTATGTGACAGGAAACAGCTGTTTGTGTTGGGGGAAGCCTTTTCTTGAGCTAAATCCTTGCCTTTCTTTTGAGCAGCTCTTTCAGTTGCTCCAGTGGCACTGAAATCCCCTGGAATTCAGTAAAACTTCTCTAGGGAGGGTTTCTACTATCCAGATTGATTTTTATATCCACAAGAAATATTTAGTCAGTCTTTTAAGGGGCCTATTTATCTTAAAATATGAAGATGATTCTAAATCTAAAACACTAAATCAGTGCCACTTCCTATGGGTGTGAGTGCTAAAATTAAAAAAAAAAGTGGGGGGGAGGAGGGGGAGAAAGCTTATTACTTGCAAAAGGGTAATCCTGAAACTGGCTCATTACTAACCTGACTCAAACTGACCTGCTTGGGAGCACTCATGTGAGTATAGTGGTAGTAGAAAACAGGTTAAAATCTGTAGAATCTGGGGTATTATCTTAATATCTGACTGAGGCCAGGGCTGCCTGCTGCTGTTTGTTTAACACGCAGCACAAGGCAGCTTTCTGCTCCTGCTAAAAGCCTCCGGGTGGATCTCCAGTGAGACTGAACAATAACAACAGATTGCTGATGTCTTCTGGAGCTGTGTCCCTGCCTTATCAACTCTTTATCATATTTTACACCGCAGATCATGTTTGAAATTTTAAAGCTGGATAAAAGTTTGAGCTTGATCAGGAACACTCATGTAGATGAGGTAATGGACAAGAAGGTAAATTGCAGGGCTTCCCCATGTCTAGTACAACTCTGTACCAGATCTCTGTCATAACTTAGAAGTTTTCTTGACATTCACACCTGGATAGCGCTTTCCCCAAGCTCGGAACGACTCACTCTGTTTAAAACAAACCAGTGCTAAATCTGAACTCTAAACTTGGTTTAAATTAATGACTGTACCATATTCAAAAAATTCTCATGGGTAGACTAGAACTCCCAGATCAGATACATTTGCAGGATTCCCTGGGAGAAATGGGAATAGGAGGGAGAAAATATTTCTCTGCCATCCAAGTATGCACTTGATGGAGAAGAACTGGTGGACATAAGGGGCTCCCAGCATTTTATGCCCTACAATACACTCACCTCAGAGCCCCACAGTTTTTGGGAATGTCGTTTGAAACTTCTCACTGAATAGTTATTTTTATCAGAATTGTGAAGATTTGCTATACATATATGGTTCTTCCTGTGCTTTGAATACTTGCAGTGCTTACACACATAGAAATATGATTTCACCCTTTATTTACCACCACCACCAGACAACAGTGGGCTGGCAGACGATGGGGAGAAAGGGTTATAAACTCCTTAAGGTGACATTTCTGAATTTTTTCAGAATTTTGCTTCCTCCCACAGAAAAGGCAGTTAAAAGAAAGGGATTACAATGTTTTCATCTGATCCTGAGGATCAAGGAGAAATGGCAAGTTCAGACTAAGTTCAGTATCTCAGCAGTGACTATCCACAGAGAGCTGTCTCAAGGAAACAAAGCAGATCAAACAACAAAATGTGTTAAAAATGCTGTAAAGGTGCATACACAGGCTACTGAAGCGATCTGGTACTCATAATCAGGGAGAAGATGAGGTCCTATGGCTTCCAGGGGATATTGTTATCAACACAGCTGTGTCCACTGACACCCCTAGAAAACTTTGCTACCCTCTTTTGCTGAGGTTGTGGAGCAGTATCCTGACCACAGAGGGAAACCACTAAAACATAAAATACAGTAACATTAAAAACTCATTACATGGGGACTGCTAATAGAGCATGCAGTTGGTAGGTAAGCAAGAAGATGCTGCCATTTTGCTACTAATGTCACAAATTACATTTCTGCTCTGCCCAACAGTTGTGAAGTAAGAGAAGGATTTTTGACAAGAATCCAGCAATGGTGACAATGAAACCCAAACCCTTCAACCAGCATATATACAGGTGTCAACAAGGGCAAAGCAGCAGGGCAAATACACAATCTGATGGATGCCCCATGTCACTGACAAAGGGTGATGCTCACAAGTCTCTGCCTGGAAGCACAATTCAGATTCCACTTTATAACACGATCTGCAATATTTGTTTTGCATCTACTTAGTGTGAGTTAGTTTGCATTACTTTGCATTTTCATCCTCCAGGAAAAACAGAAGATAAGGTAAGAAAAGTAAAGGAGGCTCTATCAGCCCTGTCACTTACACCCATACAACCCCACTGAAAAGCTGGCCTTGATTACAGCCTCGCCCTAATATGCACCCACAACTTCCTTCCAGCCACGCTGGCAAACGCAGCTTCAAGTTGCTCACAGTTTGGATACCACAAGGCAGAAATGCAGTACAGACGTGCCCTCAGTTCAGGGAACCCTGTGAGGGCCCTAATTTGCTCTAGGGCTTCTGTGCAGACAGGTATCACAGAGGTCAAAAGCTCAACAGGATTTTTAGAAAGGACCAGACAGTGCAAATACCCACAGTTACAATATATTATCACTGGGAATAATAATGGTATGTTTTAGGAGACAAAAAATCCTGTTGCTGCTTCAGAATAGAAGCCAGCCATTAAACTGGCAGTGATTGCAGAGGAACTTCCCTAGGTTTCTTATTTCAAAGCTGCCAGGCGCCCAAGATTTATGCCTTTTTCCCCCAGAAGCCACAAGGAACAGCCTCCCTCAGAAACTGTACGGTATGCTGACTTGATGCTGAAATATGATACTGGAACAAATATAACTACTCCTGCTTTTTGCTATAATCTCTGACTACACACATATCCAAAGCATTTCACCACGTTCCACATAAATTAAGGCCCTGGACTCCATGCAGTCCTAGACATGCCTTGCCAAGCACAGAAGGAGCAGGATGACAGGAACTCGGGTTTTGCCAATACTTCTGCAGCATCATGACCTGAAGAGTGTGCTGAGAAACTTAAACAATAAACAATGAATTCTGAAATGCTTTACTTCCCATGCAATCATCTCCAAGGCCAGGAAGGAAGCCCTGAGACCAAGCCAACTGCAGGCCTGCATTATTGCAGGGGTCCAAAAATCACCAGAGGACCAGCACTCTTTTTCTTTGAAGCAGCTACTCCTTGAAGATGGAAAGAGATTCCTTCTCCTGGAATTTTGGCATCCTAAAGTCTGCATTAATGCTGTTGAAATTTAAGCTTCTGTAACTTCTTCAATATTATAAGTGGCCTGGACAACTGTTGAGAAAATTTATCTCACCTCTTGTCCCTTTCTTGTGGGGTTAGTTTCCCCTAATAGGGACCTGACCTATTAGGTATTTTTGAAGATGGAGGAGCACCCTCTTCCTAGGCACAAACAGAACAGTTGAATATATATTAGAATAATCATATTTGCCAGAGGAGACAAGAGAAGGAAAATTCACAGTCAGAGCTGGAATATTATTACACCATATTCTTTCCCACGGCCAAGCACAGCAGGGTCCCTGCACAATCCTTGTCTTACTGCACCCTGTTGTATTTCCACCTGGAAAGACATATGGCAGTGCCTGGGACAGAAAATGTTCCTTTTTTTTGTTTTGTTTTTTTTTTTCCCTGATGTAAATGTTATTTCCTAGCTTTAAAGCAGCATTTGATTATGAAACATGTTCAATCCAAGGATAAAAAAAAAGTGCTCCTATCTGTTCCCACTAATGATAAAAGCAGGTCCATTGACCCGTTGGCATTATGACCAAATGAAAATTTGAAAGAATGGCTTGGATGCTACTTTGTCTCATGCGTCACTGACAAAATTGCCTGCTCTGTAGGAACCTGACGCCTCACAGTTACACCAGACAAGCTAAAAAGTACAAAATTTGGTTTTTAGCTCTCAGAATACACTTACAATAATTGTCCATCTGCTTACAAAATGAAAAATACTACTTTATAAAGAACTGACCATGAACAAATATTCAGCACCACAAGAGTTGCTTTTATACTCTGATTACAGTCAGTTGTACATTGCTATTTTTTACTGCAAGCACATTCATTATTGTACTGAACTACTCATGACTGCTGCTGGGTGAAGGAAGAAGTAGTTTTGTAAAAATATGGGAGCTCCTTTAAGAATAAGAGACTACACAAAAAGCTCTTGTAACTATCCTATCATCACTCAGATAAGCAGAAATATTTTAACAGTAGTGTTATTGTAACAGTAGTCCTTTCACAGTAGGTCTAAGTGAGTATGTTGGATCACTTCTGCTTGAAGAGAGCTGTACTTGAAAAACAAAAATGCATGAGGTTGATAATCACAAGCCTCACCATCCCATGCCACCCCTGAGTATGAGATGAAGATGGTGAAATTGTGAATTTCCTTCATCAGCCTGGATTAATATGATAATTGAGGAGGGTTTTTCACTCCATTTCAGTCAGGATGTCCTTCCTCTGGCAGCCTAAACTACAGCTTAGCCTTGTGGCATCCACTGCCTCAAAGAGGCACATCTGCCTTGTCAGGCTGTAGCCAGAGGTGCAGTTTGATTGTCCCAGGCAGCTGATCCAGCTGGGCTTTGACGTGACAACTCTTCCACCATGGAATTGAAAGTGCTCGCAGTGGTTTTATCAATGAATCATGGAAGCACAGAAACATTTAGGTAGGAAAACACATCTCAGACCATCAAGTCCAATCTGTGCATGATCTCCACCTTGTCCCCCAGCACAGAGTGCCATGTCCAGTCATTCCTTGGACACCTCCAGGGATGGCCATTCCACACCTCCCTGGGCAGCCCCTTCCAATCTCTAGCATCTCTTTCCACGAAGAAATTCTTTCCAATGCCAGCCTGAACCTTCCCAGCACAATTTGAGTCCATTCTCTCTCATCCTGTCCCTTGTTCCCTGGGAGCAGAGCCCGACCCCCCCACACCTCCCCCCTTCTGTCATCAATAATTTCAGAACATGTCCAGCTCGCATAATAAACAGATGTGACCTTTCCAGAGCAATTTGGCAGCTGCTCTCAATATACCAAAGTTACCACAAAGCTGAGTTGTGGACCTTATTTAATTCACTGCAGAAAATCTGCCTCCATCCTTCCTGAAGCAGAAAAACCTTCAGTTCTTTGCTCTTTTCAATTTCCTTCCCTTTCAATCTGTCTTTTACAATCAGAATTGAATGAACATTACAACTAATCTTTTTGGAATATTGATGAAATACAAGTAGTTCTGCATCCATATCACCATATTCAACATTAAGATTTAAAATAATTATACAGAATTATAAGACATATTTTAATAATAAATTATGATAAACTAAGGAAACATTACTAATTTCATTCACAAGCAGGTACCTTTTGGCAAATAAATTATTTAATTTTTCAATAATATCTTTCATTTATTTCCCAAATTAAATCAGATGCCTTATTTATGAGGCCTGATCTCAACTTTAAACAAACTTGGTTGAGTTACCTACTTGTTCGTTTGGTTTAGGCAGAGAAGTAAGTGTATTTTACTAGCACAAGTGATCACACAGTCCATTTCAAATTTACACATAATAGTCTCTGCTTAGTGCTCATTTTTACAGCTTTCTAGAAACACTAAATTATGAGAACAGAATAAAGCACTTTTGAAAATCATACATGCTGCTTTTATGTGTTAGTGTTTATTTTGGATACTCTTGCACAGCATTCAGTGAAGGAGTAAAAATAATATCATGTGGCACATTTTATTAGTTCTCCAGTTACAGGCAAGCTGAAATTCCTTCCTGAAGTCCCTGTCTTTCTCCACTGCAAGTATGTAAGGCCTTCAAGGTAAATATCTCTGTTACAGAATCTTCTGAGTTGGAAGGGACCCACAAGGATCATCGAGTCCAACTCTTAACACTGTCTCCCTGGAGGGAATCGAACTCGGGTCTCCCACACGCCAAGTGGGGACACTTACCACTGTACTAAAGTGGATTTTTTTAATTTGTTAATGTCTTGTATTTTGTCAGATGGACACAGTATTTCTGAAGAACAGGCAAAATCCAAAGAGATTGCCTGACTGTAGCAAATACTTAATTGGGGAAAAAAGCAGCAAAATAATTCACCAGCCTTTTGATTAATAGCCTTAAAGGAATTGCAAGCAGATAGAAAAAAGCTTATTAGGGGAAGAAAAATTAAAGTCACACTTAATCTATACCTGCATACCCTTTATTGCCTAAATTTCAAGATGAAAATAAGTTTAGTGGGATATTCAAGGGTTCAAACCCATAGGGTGCTTGATTTTGCAAAGTTCAAAAAAAACTATGGCAGCAGATTAAGAAAACTCTCTGCTACTCTGGAAAATCCAAAAAGATAGCAGTAAAATTATGCACTGCCTTTTCAAAGATTATTATACCATACAACTTCAACTTACAACTGACAGGATTTGCTTTCCACACTCCTGAAAACCCAAAATTGTAGATGTTTTCTGCCCTGTACGAGGTTTACTAGCATCAGTTCTGCTAATCCTTTAATGCTGTGTTGGTCAGGTACATTTTTGCTGCCATAAGGACATCCATCAAAGGCTCTTACTCTTATAGAAATATTGCAAAACAGAAGATTCACAGTAGTATTTTGAGTATTTTGACACCCATCGCTTCCTTGATGAAAAATCTGCAGGACTGGTCCTTGATGTGAATCACCAGCTGTGGACAAATAGTTGCCCCATCAGGTACCTTACAACCCAGAAAGCTTTTGTTGTAGAGTGACTTAGGAGTAAAGTTGGTGAGATTTTTTCTTCTCATTACTAGAGATTGTATCCAAACAAGTAATCTACTGAAACGTGGATAATCCTTCTGTCTTCAGATATCCCTCAGAGTTGTTGATGATAGGTTTAGAGAAATGCAATTGGCAAATAAAATCAACAGGCTACAGATGGATCACGATTACCTGCAGTGTTTTAACAGTATCAATACTTCAAATGAGTAAATATTTCAGTCAGTACATTTGATTTACAAAACAAGCTACGTTTTTAGCTAGGGTGCCATTCTTACCCAGGAAGTGTTCAGGGGAAAATCCCAATGTGCTATCAGGTGAAGGCAGACTTGAGCTCTCCAGATGCACTTGGAATTCTCTAAGGCAGGACTGGTGTGGAAACTATAAGGTGATGATAATGGAATGCCACGGAATCACAGAATCATAAAATCATAGAATGGTTTGTGTTGGAAGGGACCTTAAAGTTCAGCTTATTCCAGGGCTTGACATGAGCAAGGACACTTTCCACTAGACCAAGTTGCTCCAAGCCCCATCCAACCTGGCCTTGGACACTTCCAGGGATGGCACCTCTGAATTAACACACTCCCTGAGCAAATACACTTATTATTAGCTCAAAAACAAACCTCATGGGCTATCTGGCTTTCAGGTCAGAGCTGCCTTCTGCTTGACTAATCTGGATAATAGCCAGAGAAGGTCCTGACTGTCTACACAAGTCCATATACAAATTAAAGTTTAGTAACACACATCCTCTAAACAACTGAGTGTTATCAAAATTGATTTGAATAGACAACAGCACCATCCAGCTTAGATACAGACATGGAAAACCAAGTATGCCATGCACTACAAGACATGACAAGACAAGGCAAGTCTGTCTGTCTGTCTATCTATCTATCTATCTATCTATCTATCTATCTATCTATCTATCATCAATCTATCACAACTGAATAAAAAGGAGATTCTGGAACAAGATACATAGGGATAACCTTATGCACCTGTATGAGGGAGAGTGGATTCAGAGCAAAACAGGGTAAGTGAAAATAGGTAAAAATTCTGAGAAACACTGGAAGTGGGAAATGGCTCCTCCTGTTGTATCACGGTATCTCCTGCCATACACGTATTAACTACTAAGCTTTTTTTTTTACTGTTCCAATATTTCTTTACTNAGAGGTCATATAAAGAATAAAATACCCAAGAAGATGGCATGCCAGTAAACACTGATTGTCTTTTTCAGGAAGTCTGTTAAATTGGAAACTTTTCAACGGTTCTGTAAGGTTTGTTTTCCTGCACAGATTGGCATAAATTGGAAAGTGATAAAAGACAGAGGAAAATAAAGTTAATTTCAATTATATGTACAGGACGATGGCTGAGCACCAGCTGTGCAAAATGGTCTTAAAATTGTGTGTTTGCATCTATGCAGACACAAGTAAAAACTGGTTTTGTCACAAGCCATCAAGTCTTCAGAAAGAACACTCCATTCTGACAGAGATCTATGCACAGAGCTGGAGTTCAGGCTGCATAATCCTGTAGAAGTGCTGCT
>WEKX01019499.1:0-44065 GCA_013390025.1 Pitta sordida
GCCTAGCTGACTGGACCGTGACAATACTGATTTTGTCGTGGCATTACATAGCTATTACATGTCTGCACGCTGCCTATTCTGTTGTGAAACAAGGTAAGAGAAACAAATTTTTAGCCATTTTTGCATTTCCTTCACAGATTTTCTTACTTGAAAATGCAGTTCTCTAGATCTTGGCAGTGGTGAAATGCCTGTAGACAGGAGCATAAGTCTCCTTTCAATGATTCGTGCAGATGGATATGAAACCTGCAAAATGCTAAGCATACCTGGCCACCTACTGTAGGATGAGAGCACTGGTTATGATGCTGCGCACAATACCCTCTATGCGAACCATACAATTCCATAGAGGTGTAGCAAACTGCAGCCTCCTATTGTCTGACTTGTTTACTATCTTTGACATGAGTCCAATACTCAAGAAAAAGTAATATCCAGCTTATTTTCAAATTGCTGTAGCTCCTTAGGCCTTGCAACAAAATAGAAATATTATTCTCAACCCTGAGAATAATTTTAATCTACCCTTAAGATACCAGCGACTGAAAGCAATCATACAGACATTATTATACACCTTTCCTTCTTCCAATTATGTAGTTGCAAGGGATATTATCGCAAGCAGGGAGTGAGTGCTGGGGCATTCACATCCCCCTGTGCATGACTGGGGGTGGTCCAGCATCATGTCCTGGCACTGCTGCTGGGAGGGGACATGGCACAGAGCAGCACACACATGGATGCTACTTGTCTGAAGATGTTTCTAATATTAGATTTGTGTTATTGATCTCTGCTCTCCTTGGAGGCAGGAAAAAGCCTACTCCAAGAGGCCAATGAGGAAAGTAAAGCAAAAGGTAAAGAACAGGCTTGTGCTTAACAAAATGCTTGTGCTTTAACAGCTTAAATCATCTGTGGGCACTATGAAAATCACAGTGGTATGGGTGTTATGCAACAGTTATGTCTCCGTTTTCTCTTAAAAGGAGCACTTTTGGATTATAGATAAATACATACAATTCCAAGGCATTCTGCTAACTGAATTTCTCCCCAGATGTGTACAAGTATAATGGAATATATCCCTCAAGCAAACTTGCATCACCCAGTGATGGAAAGGTCTAGGAATGTTCAGATACAAGCTACGAATTCAAAAGCAGAAGTTCAGGAAAGGCCATTGAAAGTAGAAATGGTGTTTACCTACAACAGTGTAATTAAATATTAAAAATAATATTTTAGATTTGAGAAACTACAGCGCATTCTTTTTCTGCTACCAGCCCTACATGGGCACATTGCCGCATGTCATAGCACGCACAAGCAATGAGACCAGAGTGGAGACTTACAAGATGCCAACCTTAGCTTTGCAGTTCATTGCTGCCAGCCTGGAGTCACAGTGTGAGGATGCAGAGGACATTATGGCTCACATTTCTGTCCAGGCTATAAGTCCCTTCTGTTGCTACTGCATGCAATGCTGTCGTGGTTTGACCCTGTCTGGATGCCAGAGACCCACCCCAACTTCTCCTGAAGGAGAAAACTAAAAAAACAAACTGGAAAATAAAACTGGAAAATAAAATAAAACTGGTCACAGGCAAAAGAAGCAAGGCAAAACTATAAATAAAGAACATAAAGGGTTTATTTTCTAACTAACAAGCTCAGAACTGCAAGGGAAGCATCATTTAGAAGGCAACCTTTCTCCCCCCACCCCTCCTTCTCTTACAATAGATGTAATATTCCCTTTTCCACCAGGAGAAAAAGGGGGAACATAGGGTAGGGGTAAACCAGGCAGGTTGGTATTTCTGACCAGATCCAGGGTAGGAACCATCTCTCTGCCCTTCCATAAAGTTCTCTCTCTCTCACAAGAGGGAAAGGNAATGCTGCATAATGCACATCTGAAATCTTGGTTGCTTTACTGTTAAAATATCAGAAATATCTTTAACTTTCCTTGGTGTTAATATAATTTGCCCAGAGTTAACAGACAACACTGTCTCTAAAGTGTTCGCAGGAATTGATAAACAAATTAACCTCTCTGGGACTGCAAAGAGACTTACTTGAACTCTGGGCCAGAAGTTGTTGTTGCATGGCACTGTATGTTTGGCTCAAGGCTCCTGATACTGGACTCAAAGTGTTACAGTGGGTTGACATGCTATGGACTCATTCCGTGGTTTCAGATTTGTTCCAGAAAAGTTGGATGGGCTAGCTTTGTACTGGGAAACCTTACACAAGATCAGATGTCAGCTGTCCTGTGCTCCTGATTCCATAAAGCTAGATTAAATAATTTGTTATTTGTGGATGTAAGTCAGCAGAAATATGACCATCTGCCTGTGCCTGCTCTGGATCATATTTGTACTGCTGAGTAACGTGATAGCACCTCCAGAAGCACTTGTGATCACAGAACCACAGTCTCAGAGGTATGAGCCTGAGATTAAAAACCATCTTGAATTAGTTAGGTGTTTTCCTTAGTCCTAGTTCTACTGCAATTGTTTCAGATATCCACTTGAAAAAGGACAGGGAAGTATTGAAACTAAGGGGAAAGAGTCAACCAGCTTTATTCCCGTGTGATTATCTTGCATATTTGTGAGAAAATGAGCTTCCTCTCGTCTTGATACAGAGATGAATCATGAAGACTCTGTTAATAAAGTCATTTAGGTTGCCTGCACAATTTCCTATGCATTTAATGAAGGGACCAATTCAATCAAGCATCCATCGGTTATCTGACCAATGTTGACTGCAAGCAAAAGAGAGAAACAGTGTTTTCTGCCCAAAAGCAACCATGGGTGTTAATCCATTGTTGAAAGTGCAGTATTTTACAGTGCCGTTTTATCTGTCTGATTTGAGGATTTAGAAATTAATAGATTTTAGTGAGATAGATACAATTTGGAGGCTTAGAAATTTCGAGATTTTAGTGAAATAGCTAGAAAATTTGGATTTAGAAGAATTAGTAGGTGTTAAAGGCATTGACCAGACCTGAAACTTAAGGCTCAGTATTAAAGGCAAAGTTTCCCATTTCACAGCACAAAACTGTAAAAAGAAAAGGGTTTTGGTCAAAACACAGAGTGAAAGAATGCAAAACATTGGAGCAGATTGGTCGAAGGCTTAAAGCAAAGTATAATTCTATGATGTAAAGGTAACGGAATACAAATTCATGAGGTGTTATGCATATGCATTAAGCAAGGGCACTTAAGGAAGTGGGAGAGCTGGGGCGGGCCTATTTGGCTTTGGTATTTGGCCTTTTTAGATGCTTGGGAGGGCAAGGGAACTCTTTGTTGGTTCACAGGTGTTTTTACCTTGTTCCTAAGGCCAAAAATAAATCTTTCCATAGCTTGCAAGCAAACCTTAAATCCAGAACTCATTTTCCTCAAATCATGTCGTCTACCAAAGGCGTCTTTAACAGACACTTATCACAGTCCTTCTCTCAGTTACCTATCTCTAATTCTTAAAGAATTAGAATGAAATTTAGAATGCTACATTAAGCTCAATTCATTACCACCCTCATTTTACTCACAGCAGTCCTGTTTGTGTCAACAAAACTTCATGAAAAGCATTGCCTGTTACCCCAAGGGAGACTGATGGCTGTGTTCCTTGTGCTATGGTCCTATTTTGCTAAAGAAAATTTTATCTACAGGGTTTTTTCTGCCCCTTTGTGCTGGTATAAGATTAAACTTGTAATAAGAACTTTTCAGTGGCTTTTTCACGTAGGTACTACGACAAAGACAAAACCTTTTTCTAATGAATATTCCAGGCTTGCAATTTTTAATTATGTGATTTACCTAACGCCAAGGGAGGGAAAGGAACATCAGATGACATGATGCTGCAAGCTGAGTCTAATTTAGCAGGCCAACCAAGTGATGGGCTCTGTCAGACACAGCTGTTCATGCACTTAGACACCTTCATCATCTGAGATATGCCCCTCTCATCTCTTCAATGAATTATTGATGCTCCTTCCAGCTGGTCACAGCGCTGAGCTTTGGACACCAGCTTGGCTCCAGCCTATAGTGGTCTCATGGTCAACCCAGCTAGGCTGGAGGCGTGATTCACAGAATCACAGAATCACAGAAAATTATGAGTTGGAAGGGACCCACAAGGATCATCTAGTCCAACTCACCATCTAATACCCGTACAGTGACCAAGAGCGTAATACCAACCTAGATGCCTCACAGTCTAGCAGGCCGCTCCGAGCCGGAAGGGGCCCAGGGTCATCCAGCCCTACACCCCCCAGCTAGACCATGTCACTAAGTTCCTCGTCCAGTCTTCTCTTAAACACTTCCAGGGATGGCGACTCCACCACCTCCCTGGGCAGCCCATTCCAATATGCAATTACTCTCTCCGTGAAAAACCGCTTCCTAACGTTAAGATTAAACCTCCCCTGGCGTAGCTTGAGGCTGTGCCCTCTCGTTCTGGTGTCGTCAGCCTGGAAGAAGAGGTCTACACCCATCTGGCTGCAACCTCCCCGCAGGTAGCTGTAAACAGCAATGAGGTCCCCTCTGAGCCTCCTCTTCTCCAGACTGAACAGTCCCAGTTCCTGTAGTCGCTCCTCATAGGGCCTGCCCTCCAGTCCCTTCACCATCCTCGTTGCCCTTCTCTGCACCCTCTCAAGCAGCTCAACATCCCTTTTAAACTGGGGAGCCCAGAACTGCACGCAGTAGTCAAGATGGGGTCTGACCAGCGCTGTGTACAGGGGGAGGACAACCTCCCTGGATCGACTGACCACACTGTTCCTGATGCAGGCCAGGATGCCATTGGCCTTCTTAGCCACCTGAGCACACTGCTGGCTCATATTGAGTTTCCTATCAATCAGTACACCTAAGTCTCTCTCCACTTCACTAGTCTCGAGCCACTCCTCCCCCAGATTGTTCACTTACTGGATCTCAAAGTGCTAAAGAAATCCCAGACAGGGGTTAGCTTTCGTCAAACAGTGAAGCTTTATTATATGCCTGTAAAGCGGGAACACGATAGGTGAAGGTGAGATAGGAAAGGTAAAGAGAAAGGGAGAGAGAAAAAGGGTTCAACAGCTACCACCATACGGCCGAGTCCTCAAGGCATCCCCATAGACCTGTCATCGATGCAGGGTGGGAGAAGCTTCCAAGGTCCAGTTGCTAAGAGGACATCTTTATACCAGATGTTACCCCTTGTCCCCTCTTCTGTTCTAATCTGTCTTTCTCTGCCACGTGTGTCCGAGGAAGTGTCCAAGGCAGTGTCCAACGCAGGGTCAGTTTTGAGTGGCCTTTTGCCAGGAAGTGTGTTTTCATGTTGCAATGACAAAGCTGTATATGACCCACAGCATATCATGTCCTGTCCGTGGACGCTGGTGAGAAAGCCACAGCATATCTTGTACCACATAGTCCCTTCTCTGTGCTATCAGCACTCTGGTTCCCACGGTCCAGCCTTAGCCCAGAGAGCATCACTGGCAGGCCAAACTCTTGTCAAGACCTTGCCTTCAGTTTTTGGGGTACCTATATTTTTCAAGTCTGATGACAAGGTTGGGACAATATTCCTCTTCTGACCAGCTCTTACAGGTGGTACCAGCTAAGATGCTACAGGGTGTTGGACATCTATGTGACAGTGCTGCCCTTGTCACCAGCCGGGATCATTGTAGACATGCATCAGCACTGGCCACTAGTCCCTCTGGCCATGTGGACATCTCACTTTACTACTGCAATGGTTTCAGGTATGCTTTCCTGTCAAACATTGGACCATGGCCCACATGAAGCTCACACCATAGTCCACATCTCCCAGTCATCTACGGATCACCACATTCAGGTTGTTTGTACAAGCCCTTGACCTAGGTGAGAGCACAATGCTCCTATGTCACTTAAAATCGTTGAAAGGATCTTCCTGCTGTTAAGCTTTGGATCTTTTGAGACTCTGGACTTAAATATCTCCTTTTTTGATTAAATACAGAACTGATGACATATATATGTATGATATTACTGGCTGTTAAATTTCAACAGGCCAGACCAGAAGACTGACTAATAACAAAGACAAGTAAATATGTCCTTCTTACTTTCTCTGACACTTTGCCATTTCATTTAATTCCTGTTCACATTTCCCTTCTCTCAGTTGCAGGGACCTTTCTGCTTGACTGAATAAATGTGAGAGTCTCACAGCTTCCAGGACAGAGATATTTACCACAGCTGCCATGCCTGACAAACGTTGGCTCAGTTACACAGAGAGAGGCCAGGGCATAACTGGCTACCTGTGTCCTCATGGGCCTGTCCCTGACATCCACTGAAAGTCCTTCTAAACTCAGAAAGTTGTGTTGGCCAGGAGACTGTAAGACTGGTCTATCTGTTGGCCTTAAAGAGAAGGCATGTTGGCATGGTTTTGGATAACTCTCTGGTTCACAGGTTCACAGGTTATTCTGAGCTGGAAGGGACCCACAAGGATCATCTAGTCCAACTCCCAAGTGAGCGCCCACCCAGAGCTTGAACCCACAGCCCTGGAGCCATGGGCACCACACTCCATCTGAGCTTCCCATCGCCTAGACCATGTCACTAAGTTCCCCATCCAGGGGTACCTGTTTTTTTCTGTTGAAAAATCCTTTTAATTTCTTTGGCTTTTCTGGGTGAGGGGAGGTGGCCTGGCTGCTGCCACTGGCTTGGACCTTGTGCGGCTATGGTGGAAGCAGCAAGGGCGGCAGCCTTGGCGGTGGGACCCACACCTTGCGAATGGGAGGTGGTGGAGCTCAGCAGGACCCCTTCCAGCACTGCCTGAATGCTGCCCACAGCACCAGCCAGGTAGTGGCTGCATCCGGGCAGTGATAGTGGTGGCCTAGCAGAGGGGGATCCTGTGGGCCAGGAGAGGGTGGTGGCACTTTGTGTGTGCATGGCAGCCCAGGTGCTCCCAGCACTTGGCTCTGCACTCCTGCCAGTGGTGTGCTGGAGCCAGACCGCATGGCTGTGGCTGGTGGTGGACATTTCTGACTACCTCTTCCATTTCTCACCAGCAGACGCTGCAAACTCTTTCATGTTTCCTTGCGTGACAACTCTGCTTGGTTGCTGATTACTGAAAGGGGGGAATGGAATTGGAACTTGGGGTGACTGAGCCTTTTAAACCTGGTGAAGGCAGGCTTCTTCCTTCTTCTTCTTTCCTTCCTGATGGAAAGTAGAGACATGGACCTCCCGCGGCCATTTCCTGCCAGCAGACACAGCAACCACGTGGTGACCTCCAGCAGCATTCTGGCACCCGTCTACCTCCCCTACATCACAGTCATCCTTCCATGTCCCCAGCGGGAAAGGGTGGTCACAAAATTTTTCCTTTTTTCTCCTCAGTTGTTTTGTTCCCTCCATTTTATTTTTTTTTCCTTCTCTTATTCTTGTCCTTTCCCCTTTCCCCTCCAATCCTTCTGGCTAGGAGGGAGTGGGAAACATTTGCATATAAGTGTATATATATATTTTTTTTCCCTCTATCCATCCTGCCTAGCAGTTTATTTTATATATATGTATATATGTTTTTAAAAAAGAAACCATAACTCTCTTTGATAAAAAGACACATGTGGAATGTGTTTGTGTAAAAGAATACAAAGGGAGAAACAACTGAGAAAGACCTCCAGAAACAAAACCCCTTTCTTGAGTGTGTTTGAGAAGCAACTGGCTGCAAATGCTAATAGTCCTCTTTTTAGGAACAATAAATTAAACCAGAGTGAGATGAAGGCAGTGGTATTCCCCCAAAACCTAGCTGATAATTTATAAGGGCTTGTAATCACTGTAATTAAAAGTATATTAAAAATCTATAACTATAGTATGAAGTTGATTTAAAATGTCAGTTTCTTTCTTCCATAATGTACCTCTTCCTAATGATGACTTGTATTTGACATAAGTTCAATTAACAATATTTCTATGAAACTGTATTCAGTGTATGCTTGCTGCATGAACTTGTCAGATTAGGTAATGACATCTTTTTCAAAAATATCTTTAGATCTTAAGAGGACACTGGGAGTTCTGAGTTAGGGGAATACTGAGCAAATTCATATTTTACATTGTAAATATCTCTGGGTGCAGGACCGTCCACAGCAGAAGCCAATAAGGAAATACAAATTCTAGCTTCCTTTGTATTCTTGCAATGTTAAAGAGCAACTTTCTGAGTTTCAGAGCAAGGATGATTGTGCTCACTTTTAGAGGTCACTGCCTGTACCGCTGCACGTTCCCTTCAAAATCTTATGACATAGCAAAGCTTTGTTTCCCCTAATGAGGTTCCTAATTAATTGCAGAGCACTGTATCAGAACTTCTACTGCCAAAGGAAAAGGAGGGTAGTGGTTGTCGGTGACTCCCTTCTGAGGGGAATAGAGGGACCTACCTGTTGACCAGACCCATCCTGCAGGGAAGTCGGCTGCCTCCCTGGGGCGCAGGTACGGGATATTGCTGAGAGGTTGCCAGAACTAATTCGGCCTTCTGATTATTATCCCGCGCTGGTCGTCCAAGCTGGTAGTGATGAGATCAGTGAGAAGGGATCCAGAGAAATTAGGAAGGAATTTAAGGAACTTGGGTTAGGGTTAGGGTTAGTGGGACAGGAATGCAGTTGTTTTTTGCTCGGTCCCTGTAGTGGCAGATTTGGAACCTGAAAGGAATAGAAGGATTCTTGATATTAACAAATGGTTTAGGGACTGGTGCCATCAGAAGAATATTGGGTTTTATGATCGTGGGGCATCCTTTGCCAAACCTGTCTTGCTAGACTCTGGTGGGCAGAGTCTATCAAATAAGGGCAAAAAGATTTTTGGCCTGTGGGCTGGCAGGACTCATTGACAAGGCTTTAAACTAGGTTTGAAGGGGGAAGGGGATCCAGCAGTCACTCGGGGGCACACTGAAACTGGTAAAAATGGGTCAAACACAAATTCAGCAATCCAGTTGAAGTGCGTGGGTACTAATGCACGCAGCCTGGGTAATAAACAGGAGGAGCTGGAAGTCTTGGTGCATCAGGAGCAATATGACATAGTAGCCATCACGGAAACATGGTGGGATGATGCGCATGATTGGAGTGCTACATTGGCAGGCTATACACTGTTCAGAAGAAATAGAAGAAGATGAAAGGGTGGGGGAGTGGCTCTATATATTAAAGGAACTCGATACCATGGACCTTGACATCAAGGATGATCAAGTAGAGAGCCTATGGGTCAAGGTAAGAGGGATACCCCATAAAACTGAAATCCGGGTAGGAGTATGTTATAGACCAGGAGGAAGAGGCAGTCCGATTGCTCTTTAAGCAACTAGAGACATCCTCAAGATTGGCTGCCCTAGTTCTAGCAGGAGACTTCAATCTGCCTGATATCTGCTGGGAACTTAATACAGCAGAGAGAAAGCAGTACAGAAGGTTCCTAGAGATAGTTGATGATTGTTTCTTGATGCAGGGGTGAGGCTGTGCTCGACCTACTGTTTACAAATAGGGAAGGGTTTATTTGTGATATTGTGGTCAGAGGAAATCTGGGTTGCAGCGACCATGAGATAATAGTGTTTTCAATTGACAGTGTGATGAGAAAGGGCATGAACCAAACCTCCATGCTGGACTTCCGGAGGGCGGACTTTGGACTGTTTAAGCATTTAATTAGGAGGGTACCATGGGAAACAGCCCTTAACAGCAAGGGGGTCCAGGAAGGTTGGACACACTTTAAGAATGAGCTCATGAAGGCACAGGGACAGGCGGTTCCAGTATGCCGAAAGATGAGTCAGAGGGGTAGGTATTGGTTGGATGGACGAGCTGAGGGAGTGTTGGTGAATGGTACCACATCCAGCTGATGGCTGCTCACTAGTGGAATCCCACAGGGATCAGTGCTTGGCCCGTCACTGTTTAATATCTTTATTGCTGATATGGATGGGAGAATTGAGTCCATCATCAGCAAGTTTGCAGATGATACCAAGCTGAGGGCAAATGTTGAACTGCCAGAGGGTAGGAGGGCCCTTCAGAGGGACCTTGATAGACTAGAGAAATAGGCAGATTCTAACAATATGAGATATCTAACAATATGAGGATGGCAATAGGTTAGGTAACAGGTTTGACTAGATTAGATTAGGTAATAGGCAATAGATTGGACTTGATGATCTCTATGGTCTTTTCCAACCTTACTGATTCTGTGATTCTGTGATTCTGTGATTTAACAAATCCAAGTGCCGGGTTCTTCACTTTGAGCATAACAACCCCATGCATCGCTATCGGCTGGGGAACAAATGGCTGGAGAGTGGTGAAATGGAGAGGGATTTAGGAGTAATGGTTGACAGAAAACTTAACATGAACCAGCAGTGTGCCCGGGTGGCTAAGAAGGCCAATGGCATCCTGGCCTGTATCAGGAACAGTGTCAGTCAGACTAGGGAAGTCAGACCACATCTAGAGTACTGTGTGCAGTTCTGGTCTCCCCAATTTAAGAAGGATGTTGAGCTGCTTGAGAGGGTCCAGAGAAGGGCGACAAGGATGGTGAAAGGACTGGAGGACAAGCTCTATGAGGAGTGACTACAGGAACTGGGGTTGCTCAGCCTGGAGAAGAGGAGGCTCAGAGGTGACCTGATTGCTGTTTACAACTACCTGAAGGGAGGTTGCAGTCGAGTGGGTGTGAATCTCTTCTCTCAGGCTGATGACACCAGAATGAGAGGACATGGCCTTAAACTACACCAAGGGAGGTTTAGACTGGATGTTTGGAAGAGTTTTTTCCCAGAGAGAGTGATCACTCATTGGAATGGTCTGCCCAGGGAGGTGGTGGAGTCGCCATCCCTGGAGGTGTTTAAGAGAAGACTCGATGAGGAGGTCAGTGACATGGACTAGATGGTGGTAGGCTTGGATGGATGGAGGGTGGTGCCAGTGGTTCCACGCTTGTGGGCCTGATCCCTGGGTGGGCATTCGCTTGGGATGTCATCTAGTCCAATGGTCCCTTCCAACTCAGAATAACCTGTGAACCTGTGAACCTGTGACTCCCCCTCCCCCCAGGAACCCAACTTCAGCTCACGGTGTGTCCCTCTGAAGCTGCACGTTGGTGCAGTATGATGGCTACCCGGGTGCTGCAAACCCAGCCCCCTGGGAGCAAAGCATCTGGTCAGGGACTCCCTCTTCTCCCAAGAGCCCAAGTTCAGCTCACAGCGTGATAGTTGCATATTACAAGTACTAAGTATATTTACCTGAATTACATAATTATGTACCGTTATAGAAGTCAAATAACTGCATTAGAATTGATAAAATTCTATATATGTGCTCTTCTTCTAATGTAGTTCTATCAGAATAACCTAAACACCCACAGAAATACAGAAATAGGTACATATAAGGATATTTTCCTCTATCTATCCATATATTTCTATATTTAAATCACTGTTGATTATGTATATGTATGCAATTTCTTTATTGCTGTGAACAAACAGGAAGAGTTCTGTTAATTTTTCAGGAAAAAAAGAAAAAAGCTCTCAGGCTGAAGTGGTGGTTATATTTTCGTACAGATGAATAAAAATACCTTAGTAACCATTGGTCAAAGTTTATATTTGATATTTCTCATTTAAAGTGGTACTTTTAAAATATCAATAGCTTCAATGATACAGGTATGACCTAATGCTCTTTTCACTCTTTCCACCATTTTAGTGCAAATGATGATCATAATGAGAGCACAGATGATTCTAAAGATACACAGCCCTTCCCCCTCTCCCTCTGGGGAGAAGTTTTAATAAAACCTGGATAGATCTGGGCACATATGAGGAGTGGGGTCAGGGACAGAAATGCTTTCCTTCCCTTTCTTAAGACTTGTTTGTGAAACAAGTCCATGCTCTTGCTCTTTGGGAGCAGGACTAAGAGGATGTCCAGAGAGCCCCATTCCAGTTCTCTAGTTTCTGGTCTCCTGCAGCAGAAAGGGCAGCAGCAGCTGCTATGGGGAGCAAGCTAGGGAGCGAGATGCCCTCTGTGCCTGGTGGAGAGGGAGGAACAGCTGCATCCAGGCAGGCACAAGATGCATGGGAAGTGCAGCATGAAACATCCTGGCAAGTCGGTGAAGTCAAAACAATCCCTCGGAGGTGCCTGTCCCATACAGTGGAGAGCAGAGCTACTGTTTCAGGTCACAAGTGTCCTGTCTGAATGAAGAATTTGGAATTTGACCTAGAGAAGGTGAGCCAGATGGTGAATCAGCTTACAGAACACTGAAACAGTCCTTACTGCAATCATTCCAAAGAGGTGTAATGGTGCAAATGAACTTGGAAAATGTGAAATAGGAAGAGAAAGGGCAAACATGAGGGAAGGACTGTGCCTCCTTTTAGATTCAGAGGAGATGCATCTGGAGGAGCCACAGCAAGTGGCCACTGAGAAGGCAGAAGTGGATCGCAGCAAGGCTTCTCCTCTGACACCGACATTAAATAAGCAGGAAAGACTGGTGCACAGCCTTACAGCCAACAAGCAGTACCTTTTACTCCATTGCATTTTTAAAGAATAATATGCTACAAATATAAGTTTTCTTGTCTACAAAATTTGAGGCAAAATCTATTCAGTTGTTTCCTACATGAGGGTGATTATTAACATGGACTTTAGTATTTTTCTAAGCTTTAGCAGTCAAAGCATAAACCAAAATGTTCTTAATTTCCTCTCAAATAGCTTGTATGCAGTCATGTGTATTACTAACTGTATTGTCTGTGTACAGTGTTTTGTTGTTTTATTTTAAGACACCTTTGTGAAATTGCAAAATGCAGGTCTTAAAGAGCTGTGTCAACAGTTTGTGACAGACTGTCTTCTTTACCTCAGTGGACGTTTTTTTCCTGACAATTGGAAGAAGAATCAAAGATTAAATTAACTGGAGAGTGTAAGTGGGATGGTCAAAGGGAGTAGGGACATAATACAGGAGCAAGGTCATTTCCTCATCTCAATTTTCACCAGGAAATGCCAAAAAGAGGCTTGTCCAGTCTTTTTCCTTTTGAGAAGGAAAAGTGATTCACTGTTAGGGGATAAAGATGTCAAAAGAAAATGTGCTTGTCAAACCATTGAATATGACATTGATTTGAAGAAAATCAGTCAGGACTCAAAGCAGTTGTTCGCATGCTACAGAAAAGTTTATTTCTGGCCTAAGAGCCAGGGAAAAGAGCTGGCAGTGCCCCCTGCCACTGCCAGGTGCCAAAAGAGACCGGCCCCAAGTTGTCACCCCTTCTTAACACCTTGTCTCACCCATATGCAAATTGCCTCACGAATATTCATTTTTACAGCATTATGTCATTTGCTATGGATCCTTCAACCAATTGGCTCCCATGTTGTTAATTCCTTTCCCCTTGTTTTGGCTAACTTTCAATTTTGTTTACCTTCAAAGGGCACAGAACTGGTCTTTTTACCTTTAATATTCAGCCTTAGCTCTCAGGCCCTCTGAAGGATTCTAAAGTTTACCAATCTTTCTAAAATTCCCAAGAAATTTACTAAATTTCCACTAATCCAATAAAATTCCTAAATCTCTATGCTATACACTTCTATACACTAAATCTATAATTTTCTAAATCTTCAAATCAACATATACTTTCTGTCTGTTTTCTAGACTGCACTGATCAGAGCTTTAAGAGTTTTTTCTGTTAAGACTTTAATATTACATCTCAGAGGACTGGCAAATGCCAAACACTTATTCCTATAAAAAGAAAACTCAAAGGAAAAATCCCAGTAGTAACGGTTTTAACAATTATGGACCAGTAATTCTTTCTTTAAGAGATTATAAAAAATGTTTGAAACAATGAGAAATTTCATGGACTGCTCACACATCACTCTTTAAACTAGAAATTTTAGATACAAAATAGGAGAGTAGCAGCACTCAAAAAAGGAGGACTTTCAAACATACCAAGCAGGCACATGAAGGAGTGGTGCACAGTCTTGCATACCTCTACCAAAAAATTTCACTTTAAACACAGAATTGGTGCAATAAGTTTATGATGATAAAGTTTGTGATGAGTGCAAGATAAAGCAGATGACACTGCCCTGCCATCCTTCCTTTGTGTGCAAGGCCATACCCGTAGGTCAGTGCTTTTCCACCTTTATACATTTCTCCTAGAGAGTGATAAGGACAGACACCAGCAGTGCAAATTCATCAGTGTTTCTGCATGTGGAGAGATGAAGGTATCTCTGAGGAGTCATTCAAAGAGTCTGAACAAGTGCTGAGCCAGCACCTTGTTCTGGATACTTACCCTCTCCTTGATACCAACTGCAGAACTTGTCCAAGTTACCTTTAATAAATAGGTCCTGATAACTTTTCATATGGCAGAAAAAATTTAATAGATGATATCTTGACTGTTTCAAGAAAATATAATGGGCCTATTTTTGCACTTATCTTTTTTTTTTAAACACTGTCCTGAATTTACTTCTACATATATGATCAAATTTGAACAAATACAGTGAATCCCCACTCTATTGCCACCTCTGCATTACGACCCCACACATTTGCGATGTGAATTTATCACAGTTTTGATTCCACCATTTGCGAATTTATGTGGCTCACGCATGCGCCGTGCCTCTACTTCACTGAGGGGCAGCACCAGAGCTCCCTGTGCGGTGGCACCAACCCAGCCCCCACAGGGAGAGCCATGAGCACACTGTCACCTGTTACTCTAAGCACAGCTGGGGAACTGACCCCCTCCGGGCGCTTGTTACTGTTTCCATGGCTACAGACGTGGAGGGAAGTGCCCCAGGATAGGGGGGCTGGCCGCAGCAGCCAGTGGGACGTGCTCATTCCGCTGCCGCAGCTGAAACCCCCTGTGCCATGTGGCACTGCTGGTGGGGCGGGGGACCGGCGGGGCGCAGGGAGGGTGGCGGGCAGCATGCATGGTCACCGGGACTGGGGAGGGAGTGGGAGCAGGGGCGCAGGGCTTGGTCGTGGCAGCCCCGCGGATTCTCAGGGTTGGGAGGAGGGCTCTTCCGAGTCAGAGGGGTTTCAAAAATGGTTCCCTTTGCTTCCCCGTGCTCAGAGAACCCAAGGGAGAGAAGCAGAAAAGTTCCCGCAGCGCTCCGGGGCGCCGGGGGGTGGGGCAATGGGCGTAGCCTGCATGCATATTAGTAACTTGCACTTCTTCGCGAGTTTAATACCTCTGTATTTATGACCTAAACTCCTACTTATATGTATCTACTATTTCAATAAGGTCTGAGAGGAACCCAGTTTCATTTGAATCATCTCTATTATAGCACTTATACAACATCTCCACCAAAAAAAAATAAAAATCCCCCCAAACCAAAACAAAGCCCACAAACAAAAAAAAGACAACCAGAAAAGAGGAAAACAAAAGATCCTCCTCAAACATGTGGAAAATCTGAAAACTGCTAACATTTAAAATTATTCTACTTTGAGAATTGCATTATAATAGCCAAATTTCAATTACTAGTATTTATTTACTTTCCATTTCGAAGAATGATACATGTTGGCTCATGCAATCCAACCATTGCCAAGTTTTAATTCCATAAGTGGATGTGAACTCTCGTGGTTAAAGGATGCTTACCTTAGTTTCTGTACCATCTGGGCATAGCTCACAAGGAACAGACTTCCTTAATCTGCATCAAGAACATCAGGACACCTGTAAGGAGCTGGTGGGGAGAAAAAACCCTAAAGACACCAACTTTTTCCTTGATCCGAAATAAGAAGAACATTGATTTTACTGGGCTCTGGACCAGTGACTCAGACCTTGTTTCAGTAGGATTTCAAACGTGTCTTCCTACATGTCTTGCTGAATTCATGAGCCAGTGCAGCTTTCTGAATCCCAGCTTAAATGAATACGGCAGGTAAGAAAGTGAACAGGCTAAATAAAAATAGTATTGCCTTTGGTCCTTCAGAGCTGCCATGAAAAACCACTCTCCAGGAAACCTAAGCAAAGACTGTCCTTCATGCAGGCTGTGGGTGGTTACTAGGGCACCAAAGAGATGCTGACACATGATGATCTTTCCAGATTGTCATGTAATGCTGATGGTACAGAAGAGCTTCCCTCAATGTTTTGAGCTTAGAAAAAACTTCCCTTTCAGTACAAATGTAATAGTATTTGTTTCCTCATGTTACTAAAACATCAGAATAATGCTTAGATGCTGCATCCTAAATATCAAGTTTCTTAAATCTCAGGTTCTTAGAGAAACTTGTAACTTTCTTAATCTAATAAATACTTCATAATTTTACCAGTTTGAAAAATCACCGTG
This sequence comes from Pitta sordida, assembly GCA_013390025.1. Taxonomy (NCBI): domain Eukaryota; kingdom Metazoa; phylum Chordata; class Aves; order Passeriformes; family Pittidae; genus Pitta; species Pitta sordida. Next base: position 16,061 of record WEKX01019499.1, read on the forward strand.
CAGAATGTTAGCCTTATCAGCATGGGTTGATGATATTTAAAGCAGAACCATTTATAAAAATTACATAGCAGAAGCAGCAAGTAGTAGCTATTTCATGTGGTACAAATTGCTTATTTTACAATCCTTTCTAGTCCTGAGCGATCCCAAGGTCATCACCTCACAGCTTTGAACAGCAGGTCATTCAACCTTCTTACTGCTATGAGAGATGAAAAGTGATTTTTATAAAGCTTACAATAAATTTATTTTTCTTTATCTTCCAGATGTGTTGTTATGCAGTCTTCTGCACTGAAACTAAAAAAACAAGCTTCTGTTACCTCAGTTATTTATGATTTTGGTCACTTCTATTAAATCTCTACTTATGAACATAGTTTTCTAACTTGTTCTTATAACTCATTTCTTTTAATCTTGGGATTACTTTGGTTCTTCTTGGTCCTTTCTTAATTTTTGCCAAGGCTTGCACTTGCAATATTTTTTCTGTGGGTTTTTATAATTCAGATAAGGGTGATTTTTTTGCACCTTCTCCCCCCCCCACCCCCCACCCCTTGTAAAATACAGTTATACCCCCTCATTTGTGAGGAACAGGTCATGCCAGGGGTCTCGCAGAATGCCAAACTCGTAAAGATGCTCAGGTCATTAATATGCATGCAGGCCATGCCCATTGCTCCAACCCCCGGCATTGCAGAGCGCTGTGGACACCTTTCCGCTCCTTCCCATGGTCTCTCTCAGCATGGGGGAGCAAAGAGAACTGTTTCTGAGCAGCTGCTGTAAGCACGTGTGGTTTGGCTTGTAGCCAAACCCTGCACTGCTGCTCCCCCCGCAACCCGCCCGACCCTGGTCGTCATGCCCGTGGTGTCCCGGGGCAGCATCCCAGCCCCACGCCATCCCAGCCTGCTGGGACAGCATGGATTTCGGAAAGGCAGGTCCTGCCTGACCAACCTGATCTCATTTTACGATCCAGTGACTTGACTGGTTGACCACACAAAGGCTGTGCATGTTGTGTATTTGGACCTTAGCAAAGCCTTTGACGCGGTTTCCCACAATAAGCTTCAGGAGAAACTCNTGGAGGACAAGCCCATGGGGAGCGACTACAGGAACTGGGGTTGCTCAGCCTGGAGAAGAGGAGGCTCAGAGGGGACCTGATTGCTGTTTACAACTACCTGCGGTGAGGTTGCTGCCAGGTGAGTGTGGACCTCTTCTTTCAGGCTGACGACACCAGAATGAGAGGGCATGGCCTCAAGCTATGTCAGGGGAGGTTTAATCTTAATGTTAGGAAGCGGTTTTTCACAGAGAGTGATTGCACATTGGAATGGACTGCCCAGGGAGGTGGTGGAGTTGCCGTCCCTGGAGGTGTTTAAGAGAAGACTTGGTGAGGAGCTTAGTGACATGGTCTAGCTGGGGCGTGTTGGGCTGGATGCTCCTGTGGGTCCCTTCTGGCTCAGAATGGCCTGTTAGCCTGTGGGGGAACTAGGTTTATATTTACCACTCTGGGATGTGCGTTTGGTCTCTGCACGGGTGTTAGATGGTGAGTTGGACTAGATGGTCCTTGTGGGTCCCTTGCAACTCATAGTATTCTGTGATTCTTTGATCTGTGATTCTGTGACTTTCTGCTACCTGGCTGCTGCTATCGCGTGTGCTTGCCCTTCCTTTGCAGTGAGGAAGGGGTGTCCCCGAGCTCTGGTCAGCCCTCTTGGAGCCTGGAAAACCTTAACTTTGCAACACTGTGACACCCTGTGTCACTTATGCCAGGGGCGTGTTGGTATGAGAGTTTCTTTCCCTTTAATATCCACCAGTCCTGGGAGAGGCAGCACTGCCCGGGGTTTGACTGGGCTTTGAGTAACAAGGAATGGCATGTCTTGTGATGGTGCTGCGCGGAGTCTCAGCAGCCGCCTGGGGCATACTGCAGCGTGACCCTCGGCGAAGCAGAGGCACTGTGCATGCATCAGCCTGGAAACCTCTCAGATCCCTGCAACTGAAATGTGAGAAATTTTCCTTGTAAATCCCCGGGGTCATAATGGAGAGGTCGCAACGCAGCGGGGATATACTGTACTTTCAAGAAAGAAAGGAAAGCCATAGGTTTGATCAAAAATGATGCCTGGCATAAAATCCATTCATTTTTTTCTTTCTATTAACTAAACAGAAAGTTCTTGGAGCAGAAAATTTCTTTGGAACATGCAGTTTAATTTTTATTTTTAAACCAATTTCCACTTGTGTTACAGTTGTCTCTTTTTAGGAAAGTTAGTAGCAACCCTATTTTTAGGGTATTATGTGCTATTATAAAAATTCTTGAAATCTTTTCATAAATAAGTTTATGTCAGGTTTTTGAGATTTTCAGCTGAAGACAAGTGCTTAGGGTAGACAATGCTTTTTCTTCTCCACTTCTGCCCATGAAAATCCATTTATCCTTAGTGGACATTCAGGTTGCTAAACTGCTGTTCCATGCTTTTGCTGGTGCTCTGCTGGGAAGACTTGGCATCACATCAAACTAATAACAGACAGTTGTTCAGCACCAGCCTGACGCTGCTGCCTCCAACGTCACCAAGAGAGGAGGAGCCAAGAGAGGGGCAGGTTAAAGCAAACCCAGGAGCTTTGTTTTCTGCCAGTCCTACCTGGGCTCCTCACCATGGACTTCCCTTTGAAGGAGAGATAAGTCAGCCTCATTTGCTATGAGAAGCTTCCTAGACCCTGTCTCATCCTCTGTAATGTTACTCTGACGACCAGATGCTGTCTTACAAAATTTAAAAACATGGACACTTGTGGTGATGACAGACAAAGAGCATTTGGGTAACTGAAGTAATTTGGATTTGTTCCATGGGACAGTTAATATTTATCTTTCCCCATCTACATTACATACTGTCCATGCTGGGCATTCCCACTTTCCACATCTCAAGGGTGAGAGGTAAAATTCTGCTTGCCTCTTCCAACGAGACTGAATAAGGATACCATGAATCCTATTAGCCATAGATGTATGGGGAATTATCATGGAAAAGGCTTTGAGCATGCATTCCATCCAGGGAGTAGCAGATGCATTTTACCTATAATTTCCATACTGTTGTATGTGAATGCTAAAATGTGAATGTACTTGCTGTTTCTTCTAGCTTTACTCCCAGCCATGTTTCCACAATCCCTTCATCTCCAGTCTTCACACCCTTCATTCTTTCTTGCCTGGTGGCTATAGGAGAACCTGCATTACAATGACCCACATTGTACTCTGTGGCCCAGATTTTTAGTCTCAAAGAGGGACATGTCACATGAAGATTGTCAAGGGAGTCAGCAAGCAGCTTCATATTTTTTTTTTCTCATGAGCACTGAGTTCACAGGTTCATGGGTTCACAGGTTATTCTGAGTCAGAAGGGACGTGCAGGATCATCTAGTCCAACTCCCAAGTGAACACCCACTCAGGGATCAGGCCCACAAGCATAGAACCATGGGCATCACGTTCCATCCACCCAAGCCTCCCATCATCTAGACTATGTCACTGAGTTCCTCATCCAGTCTTTTCTTAAACACCTCCAGGGATGGTGACTCCACCACCTCCCTGGATAGACCATTCCAGTAAGGGATCACTCTCTCTGTGAAAAAGCTCTTCCTAACATCCAGTCTAAACCTCCCATGGCGTAGCTTAAGGCCATGTCCTCTTGTTCTGGTGCCATCAGCCTGAGAGTTAAAGTGTGTATGAATACTATTTGAATTTATGTTCTGCAAGAACAGATAGGCTTTAATTTTTGAGAGTTGTTGTTTTAAATATATTTAGTCTTAAATGCATACTGAGTCTCATCTGCTTTTAAAATGTTGCCAGGAAGACTTCAGGACAATACCTTCTGTAGATAGAGGAGAGAGGGAAGGAGGTTGTTTGCAACATCTCTGATATTTGGGTGGGCTTTCTGGGCTAGGAGGAAAAATGTAGGGCTTGCAGGCTGCAGTTCTTGATCAAGACGGTGCTTAAACCTTACAACATTCCCAGCCCTTGTAGTCTAGCTAACAGCCTTCATACATCTTTCTTGGATGAATATTTGTAAGTGTTAATGGAGCTGATGTACAGCAATAACCTCATGTCTGGGTTAGACTTTGGCTCCCATTGAGCTGGTTTTACTAGTGTCATTTTGAACTGACAATGGTGTTGAGCAGGGCATAAAACACACTGTAAGATACTGAGACTTCCATTTCTTCATTTGTCTTGCAGCTGGAGATGGGAAGTCTAACACCAGTGTTTTTCCAGCATGTGTGATTTGGCAGTCTTCTTTCTTTTCCAGCTCTTAGAGAGGAGTTGAACACTGGGAGGACAGGCATAAGGCACTGTCAAAGGGGAAAATCCTAAAAGCTCTTGTTCCTCACTAGACCACACACATCACAACATTTTCCTGTGTTACGGTTGTAGGAGACCTCACCTTACAACTAGTGCTGTAGAGGAAAATATGATCTTAATTGATCACGGTAACTTTTTAATACTTTTTAGTACTTAGTTGTTTGGGACCTTAGTGACTTGGACAGAAATGGAACTCTCTGAAATGACTGAAATGAAACATGTCATTTTCTTGGCATATGAAAAAATTATTGATTTCTGAACTTTATTTACATTTTTGCTTCAAACAGAATATTTTTAAAACTCAGGCTATCTCCGCTTTTGCATTCAGTCTGCAACATTTCCTTTAATAATATTTTCCTAAACCCTTCAGCTTTTCAAAGGGAGGTCAATACAAGCAGCTTCAACAAGCCTTTTGCCAGCAAAAATGCTTGAGAATTCTTTTGGAATAAGCCTTATTCCCTCTCTTCTAACACTTCAGTGGGGCTAGAGCCTGAATACTCTGGGAACTAGTGCTCTATAAATATAACTGGGAGATAAATTACAACCTGCTGGACACTAGAGAAGGTTTTATTTGTGTTATGCAGTGAAAGGCAAGAGAACTGAACAAAGTGAGCACAGGGTTGCTGGTGGAATGAAGATTTGGTTTGTCACAGCTCTTTTCTTCACCTAAGTACAGAGATAGAAATACAGTAATTACTGTTGCTAAATGTCACTTCTTATTGGTCACTACTGTACTTTCCAATGACTGTCATTATTATATTATAATTTTCAGTTCTGAGAAATTATATTTGATTAATGAAAACAATATTTCTAAAGCAACCATATCTCCTGAGAAGTCACCGCCTTGGTAGGGAAGGAGAAGTATGAAGAAGAATTGCAGTGATTTTTTTCAGAACCATGGAGATCCCAGGTGTGCTGCTTGTGGTATCAGTAGTCATCAAATATCCCCAAAAGGGGCATTGATTTAAACAAGCAGAATGGTTTAAAACGTATGCAAGAAAGGCTGCATTGAGCTTCTGGACATTGGCACCACTGAACATGAATGAGGACATATTAGCAGGTTGAAAACAAGTATATAAACAGAAACTTTCAGGAATGTGCAGGAATCTAGAAATAATAAAGTATGAGAAAGTGTCAAGGCTCTTGGGCTTCCACAAATGTCCTCTTTCATTGTCACCACTGAGACCAACAGTGGGTGGGAAGGTCTGTTGGTCTAGCCCAGCAGCACACTTTGCCCTTAAAAACTGGAAAACACAAAACTGCTACTTCTGCAACAGGGGCCAGCACAGAAAGCCTTGCTATGCCCCTTGGGGCAGAGAGTGGAGGGAATGGGCCAACAAGCTTTAGGGCTGAGATTTTAAAACATCTGTAATCACAGGTTCACAGGTTATTCTGAGTTGGAAGGGGCTCACAGGATCATCTAGTCCAACTCCCAAGTGAATGCCCACCCAGGGATCAGGCCTGCAAGCGTGGAACCACGGGCACCACGCTCCATCCATCCATCCATCCATCCATCCATCCATCCATCCATCCATCCAAGCCTCCCACTATCTAGACCATGTCACTGAGCTCCTGATCAAGTCTTCTCTTAAACACCTCCGGGGATGGCGAATACACCATCTCACTGGGAAAACCATTCTGCTGAGAGATCACTCTCTCTGGGAAAAAACTCTTCTTAACATCCAGTCTAAACCTCCCCTGGCGTAGCTTAAGGCCATGTCCTCTCGTTCTGGTGTCGTCAGCCTGAGAGAAGAGATCGTCACCCACCTGGCGGCAACCTCCCCTCGTGTAGTTGTAAAGAGCAACTAGGTCACCTCTGAGCCTCCTCTTCTCCAGGCTGAACACACCAGTTCCCGTAGCTGATCCCCATAGGGCTTGTTCTCCGGTCCTTTCACCATCCTGGTCACCCTTCTCTGGACCCTCTCAAGCAGTTCAACATCCTTGTTAAACTGGGGAGACAAGAATTGGACACAGTACTCAAGACGTGGCCTGACCAGCGCTGAGTACAGGGGAAGAATAACTTCCCTAGTCCGACTGACAAGCAGATTTCCAAAAATGTAGGGATTTACTCTGAAGTTCAGGTGTTTACCCGCATGTACTATTTTTGCATGTACATTTCTGTTGTCATGTATTACAGCCCAGAGTTCTTTTCTTAATTTTTTTTTTGTTGTTGTTTTCATTTTTCCTGTTATCTTCATATGTTTAGGGAATATGACTGGTGAAGAAACCCAGTGGGGCAGTTTGAACTTAGCTGTCCAGATTTGCCTGCGTTACCTTTCAGCTGCCTTCATCTGTATCATGATCTGTTTTTCTCTTTTCAACCTTAGTAGGCTTTGGGGGATTCAACAACAGCCAGAAGACACAAATGTAATTCCAATAAAGCTTTTGTTTATAGATCCCTTCCCTCTGCTTAGACCTATTCTCAGTGGGAAATTTAATCTAGTTATCACTTTTTGCTTGGGAAAGTACATTTTTAGGTTTTGCTTTAATTTTAAAGTAAGTTTACATCCTCTCCTTGCTGAATTGAAAGCACTGTCTTTGTTCCTTCCATGTCATTCATCACAACCTTAACAGGGAAAGACTGTAGACAGGTTCCACCGGGAGACATCTGTGCAAACATCACTTCTGCCTTTCTATCCATCAGGTTTTAATCTGGACCACTGTCTTTTTCATTTTTCCTTCACTCCTGTGTTTCTTAGAGACTGCAGCAAGCTCCAGTTTCTTTATTTATGCTCATCATAAACTGCCCAGAAGCCACTGTCATTGACTGAGACCTCATTGTGTAAGAGGAAAGAGACAGCTGCTGCCTCCAAAGCTGTTTTGGGGGTGGACTTGAAAGCACTTGTGCCTTCAAAACTCTAAGAATAAAAACAATGTGTCTCATATTGCTGTCCAACTCATAAGAAGCATTTCAGGGCTAATCTCACAGTGTAGTTGCTGAGGTGAAAGCACAGAATGCTCTTGTTACAGGATGAGAGCTTAAGTCAAACTAACTGACTATGTTCCATTAATAAAGTCCAGGGTTTCCAGTATTTTATTTAGTATTTAATTTAATACTAATAATAGAGTTTAGAGGTAGAAGTAGAGGAGTAGGACTTACTGTGTTAATATGTTTGTCAAATGCCAATAATCTGCAGTGATAAAACCTTCTTCAGAAATTTGTTTTCTTATGGCAATGTCCAAGCACACAGTTTTATGGAATCCAAATTGAAAGCTATAATCATAAATGCTTGAATCATCAGAAATATTAATGCTTACAATTTGCATTAATCTCACAAGGAACTTCAACTTTCTGAAAAAACCCTCTAAACAGAATGCCAGTTAGATGTCTAGCTTGTCATCCCAACTGATGGACCAAACTCCCAGCAAGTACCAAACCCCATGGTCCTCTGTGCACAGAGCCAGACAGTTTTTCTGCTGAGAACTTTTTCTTTCCTCTTGCTGACAGTGGCTTCATGATTCTAATTTATTCTGAGCTTTATTCTCTGTACTTTTTAGTCTTTAATAGAGTCTTATATTGTAATCACAGCTGAAATCTGCAGATTATGCTACCACAAAAAATTATTCAGATGGGCTACTTAGACTTCATTTTACTTTAATGGTTCCAACTCTATCAGTGATTGACAGTTATTTCTGAGCATTATTTAGCCTTTCACATCACAAATCAGGACTCCTGCCTACTGCCAGCTCCAGCTTCTAGTGCCAGATTCCCATCTGGCATTGTAACAGGGAGTATTTGAGTAGGACACATTGCCTTTTTTTAGTATCAAATCCATAAGGCTTACAAAGAAAAAACAGCTTCTTTTATCTACTTACCTCAGACTTACATATTCTGTAAATCATCTTAACTTCTCAAATGTCAAGATGACTTTAATAGTCCTAATTGAATTGAAAACTGAGTTGAAACGCAGATGTTAGGTTGGAACTCTCAATGAGGTACAAAGTATCTTTCTTAATAGTCCTCCTATTAAGAAAGTAAAGTTAAGCACTGTGTTATGCAGACATTTCCATCATGTTGCTTCCTGAACAGTAATCAGTTGTGCTCCTGCCCGGCCAACCAGCTGGACCCCTGGGAAAACTACAGAACTTTTCAGCAAGGCATGAGGACCCACACCAGCCATTGGTATCTGTGATGCCCTATCAAGTCCTTTTGGCAGATGCAGGCTCTCCTGACTTGTCAAATCTTCCATGAAGAGCACCGTGTCCACTCGTGTCTCCCTCTTCTTGTATCCCAGGAAACTAGTTATCTACGTTTCTGACCAGATGCACGGCCCGGGCTTTTTTGTAGTCTAAGGTTCCTCAAGTGAACCTTTGTCTGCTGGCTTGTTGGCAGCATTTGTCTTGTGCATAGCCAGCTACTGGGCCAAGGCAATGGATTCTGGAGACTTCTGGGAGATGTGTTTTGGGCTGTATGGGATGGATATTTGGCTCCTGTGTGGGCGTTAGCTTGGGTGTTGGACAAGATGATCCATATGGGTGCCTTCCAACCTGGAATATCCTGTGATCCTGTGATATGTCTGAGCAGGGATCTTTCATCTCAAGTCTAAGCTTAGCGTGCTAAACCCCAAATCCCTCAGCCTTTATTCTTATCATACAACAATATAACATATAACATATAAGAATAAGCAATGAAATCAGATAATCTTAAGAAGTTAGATGTTTTAGAGAATCAGAAACACCAAAGCTAATTTAAAAGTGATTGCCTAACAAACGAGAAAACAAACAAATCTCTAAGATGATTCTTTTGTATCCATTTTTTTAATAACTCAACTTTTATTTATCATGCTTGAGAGTTCACTTTGCACTTGTGTGTAATGGCATTTTTTGGTTTGCCATCGCAAAATTATCTCCTAGAAAATTTCCCTCTCTCTTGATGGCAAAGTGTTTTAAGAGGGTTTTCTCCCTTTCAGGGAGGATAATTTTGGTAGTCATTTTCTTTAGGAAATACATGAATGCCTACATACCCTCTTCTGCTGTCAGAAATTAATCTATTATGCTTCAAGAGTAAATGCAACATGACATGGGACTTTTAAAATGTATGGTATTAATGTATCCTTTTTTTTTTTTTTTTTGGAATTGCTTCTAAAATTCATTGTTGCAAATTTATCCCTGAAAAATAGAAATAGGTAGTGTCAGTGTTTCTGTCAAGATTTGTCTCTGCTCCTAATACCTTCACTAGACACCTGGAAAAAAAGTATCAGAAACAGTTTATTTTTCAGACACAGTTTATGTGACATATCAAAAAATTTTAGTTGTCCTGACTCCATTTCCCATTCTCACTCCTACCGAAGCTAAAGAGAACATTTTTTGGGGTTGTTTTTTATTTTTCATGGCTACGGTCTTCCTCTCCTTGCTTCTGTGTTGCTGGAGTTTTTCTCCTGACTCAAATAGTTGGGTAGAAAGATCTGGATTTCTACCACCTCAGCTAAACTATTTAGTGTATCACTGATGTCCTATGGCAGAGGCAGTCCCTACTTACATCCATATCATGGCTGCTTCCAAACTCAACACTTTATGTGAAAAATGACACGGTCTCTGTCAACAACTGACTGATTTGACACGTGTACAGAGTAAATTTATACCTGGAGTGCATGATATCAGTCTGAATGCACAAATTGGATATGTTGTATGTTAAAAAGTACTAGTAAGAGCCAGAAGTTGTGAATACTTGATACTAATGATACTGAATTAACAACAGCCTTGAACAACATGAATTTCTGAGTGTTTAGCAGTGGAAGCAGCAGTTCATAGAGAGATGGAATCCTAAGGATTAAGGCATTTAAATTACTTTATATAAAAATCATAGCTTTTGTACATAAATAACTAGGTAGAAGTAGGATTTGACAGAAAGCTGGATTGGTGAACAAGAAGGAGAAGTGAAAGGACAGCTTCTATGCACACAGGTGGCTTTCCAAATACTGTTTACTGCTGCTTCTACAAAGTACAAATTTATACGTGTGTGTGCAGGCACGTGTGTAGGTATGTGATTCTTTCTACTGCCTATTCTTGGGCATTAGAAGGACGTGACATAGCTCACTTGAAAGAATCTTGACTTGTTCTAAACAAATTAAACATCCAATGCAATGCAATTTATTAAAATGAACTTTATTGTGAACTCCACCATGGCAAGCTCTCAGGAACTTTGTTGTCTGGTTCTTGCCAAGTGGCAACAGCATAGTTGTTTTGTCATATTGTATTCTGTTCATTCTGCAACCTGGCATAAACAAGCTCTTGTTCAACTTTATTCTAAGCAGACCACAGATTTTACCTTTGTTTACAGTTTCTAGAGAGAAAACTCTCATTATAGGATGCAAGTCTTCATGGATGTAGCCTTAAATGGCTGGAATGAGAAACCTTACTATGTTAGAAGTGGTTTTCATTTTTCAGATTTGAATCTGTATTTGGTCTCTGATCTAAAAATTGTCATTATTAGAGTCACTGAATGACTAAATGCTCTGCTCCAGGACTTTAATAAGTGGTATGTTTTACATAATTCTAGAAGAGGGATGTTGAAGGCACTGAACAGTGGAAGTGCAACCAGAAGGACCTGATTCTTATTCTTATTGGACCTCATCAATCTATAAAAGGAGGAGCAAATTATATTTGAAGTTTTCAGAGAAATAAGATATATTATGGTTGACTCATTTTTTGCATAAGCTCAAGTTAAATTCTTTGCAAATCATGCTGCCTCTTTCAGAGTTAAGAAAATGTCATGGTTTGACCCTGGCTGGATGTCAGAGACTCACCCACAACCTCTCCTGGAGGAAAAACTAGACAATAAAGCTGGAAAATAAAACTGGTCACAGGCAAAAAAGCAAGACAAACTACAAGTAAAGAGTATAAAGGGTTTATTTACTAACTAACAAGATCAGAACTGCAAAGGAAGCATCATTTAAAAGGCAACCTTTTCCCCCCACCCCTCCTTCTCTTACAACGGATGTCATATTCCCTTTTTTCACCAGGAGACAAAGGGGGAACATAGGGTAGGGGTAAACCAGGCAAGTTGGTATTTCTGACCAGATCCAGGGTAGGAACCATCTCTCTGCCCTTCCGTAAAGTTCTCTCTCACTCTCTCTCTTTCTCTCACGAGAGGAAAAGACTTTTATGACCGCCTCCCAAGCGAGATCTCAACCCGAGGATGACAGCTCTTCCGAAATTCTCTGTGGTCCAAGTGTCACATTACAGAATGCAGCTTTTAAGTACTGGCTTTTTTACTGTGTCATAATGAGCCCATCCCAAAGTACATAGTTTAGATCCTACCACAATGCACAAAACACCTGTCCATAGGATCTCTGCCGAGCTCTCAGCTAGCTCCAGGCTTGTGTTTCTGGGCTCCGAAAAACATCTGTAGCTTTTTTTTCCAGCTTAATCTCTCCATCTTCAGTCGTGGCTTAGATGGATTCTGCATCACTGGTTCTCTCTCTCTAGTCCATAGGCTTACTATGGTGGGTCCAATTCACGAGCAGCAGCGGGATGCCTGGAAGAACATTTGTACCCCTTCTCTCGTGGACCTGGATGGGCCTTCGGGCTTTCAGCTTCTCGACGCAGGTTCTGAGCCAGCACCCTACATCTTGCTACTGAGGTTTTTTTGTTCTCTCCCAAATATGTTTATTCACAGAGACGTCTCTCTCTATAACCTTGAATGCCATGGCAGCACTGAGACCCAGGCCAGAACTGAGCTGTTAACCCCCTCGCTGCCAAAGCAGCAAAAAAACCTAAGCCAGGACAGAAAAGGAAAAACAAGTTTATTCTAAATTTGGATGCTTTCCCTTGCTATTTGACAGTGTATTCTTATCACCATTTATATTTTATTGTAATCCACTTTGCATATTTCAGTGGCCCTATTCCTCTGACCAGATGTTGGTATTTTATTTTCTTCAATAACTGTAGTCTCCTTCTGGTTGTTTTGACTCCTGTGAGCAGGGTCCATTCAGTGCAAATTTTCCAAGGAAAACTGTCCAGGAAGCATTGCAACAGGGATGACTTCCACATCTGAGAACATCTCCAGAACTTGCATGTGCACAGCCAGCTGGTGTGGCCATGTGTTCTGCCTGTAGCTCCTATCCTGCACAGAAAATGACCTGGGAACTCTTTAGAAAATAAATATTCTATGGTGGGTGAGCTGAGTCAACTGTGCAGCTGACTGTAGAGACCTCCTGTGCCCTCACTTACTTGGCTCATGTTTCTTATTAGCAATATCAGTGAACCACCCTCCCCCCTCCTCATTTATTCCCTGGCAGTACGTGCACTTATCAGGGACAAGGACTCCCTTAATCATTCCTAGCCCAAGGAGATCATTGTAGAAAGCAACTGGAGTGTGGGACTGTCCTTGCTGAGTGGTTTCCTGAGGAAAGGTTAGTACTAATAAATGCTTCCACATTTTTGAAAGCAACAACAAGGTTTAAGCATTTTCTGGCCATCAGGAGATGCGATGATAAATCTCTGCTGCCACAGTCAAGGCAAGTGTAAGTATCAGCCACACACCAACTCACTGAGCCTTACATGATAGCAAAGAAGTGTTGCTGGACAAAAGATGAAGCCTTGAGAAAAGTAGGTTTCTTATATCAACAAATATTTCAAAACTTCTGGGATATGAAGGGACTGGTATTTAAATTGGTTTTGGATGGCATGTTGTCTAAAGGTTGTGATTCTCAATTTTTTGACTACTGGTGGAAATGAATGACACCAACCTCCTATGTTGCTGTCCCCCAAAATTGTGGTCCTGTTGACAACACTGGCTGACCCCCTTGGCCACATGGAATGCCAATTGCTTTGAGGTTCACCTTGATTTTTCATGGGACTGAAAAGAAGACTGGTGTCACTGAGAAGGGGAATAAGATCCTATGGAAGATGGTGATGGCAGTGTGGAATTCAGCTGGTTCATTTTGGGTGAAAAACAGAAAAAAAAAGTTTCAGTGAGTGCTGCTTAGCAGGCCCAAGCTAGGGGGCCGGATTGGGCTAGAGCTTTTCTAGAGTCTCATCCTAGGTGAAACGGATACATTTGGAGTCCAGGGGATTTGTTCTTTATGGTCCATCTTGACAGCTGGTCCATGGAGCTTCTCTGACACATATGAATAGCACTTTGGGCTGATGCTGGAGCTGCATGCTAGTCAATATCAGAAAGTTACTTTGGATGGTGCTTATCAGAAACAAGTCATTTGTATGCTTATATTATTATATTGTCATTCCTGAAAGCTAAAAATTATTCTGTCTTGAGTTAGATACTATCTGCTGATGGCACTCAGAGAATGGCAAATATGTGAAAAGAAGGTGATTTTTATCTAGTGACTTATATCTTCTTTTACAGATTTAACAAATTTACAGGATTGAAGCAAGAAGAAAAGGTTACAAATCAGCAATAGCTGCATACTCTCAAATTCTGGTTGCATATACACATCTGTCAGGCATCTTGTGTGGGGAAATGACTCTGGATTGGGTCTGTCTGAGATGGAGTCCATTTCCCCATAGCAGCCCTCACAGTGCTGTGCTTTGTATTGGTAGCTATAAGGGTTTTGATAACACACCAGTGTTTTGATTACTGCTGAATACAACATCGGGACTGTAACATTCCTTTCCCAATCAAAGAATTCCGGGAGGGGACACAAGCTGGCTGGCTGACCCAAACTGACCAAACTGATATTCTATACCATATAACATCAGCTCAGACGTAAAACCTAAGGAGAGGAGCAGAAGGGACGGGCATTCATTGTTTCCAATGGCTGCCTACTAAGAACCCATTAAGGGTGTTGGAGTCCTGCTTCTCAGGACATGGCTGGACATCACTGCTGATGGGAAGTGGAGAGGAAACTTGTTATTTTTCTCTTCATTTTTGCATGTGCAAACTTTGTTTTTGCTTTAATAAACTGCCTCATCCTAACCCAGGAGTGGTTTTCCATCTCATTCTCTTCCCTCTGCCTAGTTGGGAAGGGAAGCGATAGAGCAACTGGGCAGGCACTTGGTGTCCAGCTGAGGTCAACCCGTTACAGCCTCACAGGCACAAATATATTTAGAAAATTGGTAACATTATTGAACCTTTCAGGTGACATCCACATTTCAGAGCAGATTCCATCTCTCAAATAGATGAGGGGGCGGAAAAGATATGAAAGATTTGAAAGCTGCTCAAGACCTTGTTGAAGAAGGAAAAGAAAGAATATAGAACTTTCCAATGCATTTATTACTGACCTTAAATTTTTATAAGGCTAATCATTCTGTTCTGAATACTTTTTTTTCTGCTATCAAGAGGCAGCATTAAAAATATGACTTTTACAACACAAGGAAGGGAACCGAAAAATAAAGTATTTTACATAAAATACTCTAGGAATTTCTGAAAAGCAAGAAAAGGTGATTTAAGTATATATTTTAAAAGTAAGTTGCTGCAATTTTCCATAATATAGCAGACAGTTCTCTATATTTGGTTGCTGTTATAGTACAAAACTTCTGTTCCAACATTGCTCATTTTTTCTTAAGAAAAACCCCCTCATTTTTTGGGCGATGTTTATACTTTTTTTTTTTTTTCTTTTAATGTGGTTTACTCTAACACAAAATAAATGCAAAATGTCACACCTTTCCAACAGAGTACTTTGTCATAACGGAACTCTCCTGGGAATTACTTTGGAAAAGATGAGGACAGAACTGAATTGATTATTTGGCACAGTGCCTGGTCTCACAAAACAGAGTTTGGGTTAGGAACAAGGTTTCCAGAATATTTTATCAACCGATCCAGTCTTGTCCATTTAGAAATTTCCTTACAAACTGTTACCTGAACTAATGTTGAACTGCCGGAGGGTAGGAGGGCCCTTCAGAGGGACCTTGACAGACTAGAGGAATGGGTAGACTCCAACAGTATGAGGTTTAACAAGACTAAGTGCCGGGTTCTTCACTTTGGACATAACAACCCCATGCATCGCTANGTTTAAGAGAAGACTTGATGAGGAGCTCAGTGCCATGATGTAGTAGGTGGGGAGTTGGACTGGATGGTCCTGTGGGTAGTGCCATGGTTTAGACAATGGGTTTGTGTTGGGTTACAGGTTGGACTTGATGATCTCCAAGGTCTCTTCCAACCTTGCTAATCTTGTGATACTGTGATACTGTAATGTCAGTATAGATTGTGTTACTGTTTTTTAAGTTTTTAGACCTGTCATTAGCCAGATCACAGTAAAAGCTATTTGAACGTAAGTGAAAATAAAATGTGCTTGTTGTTGAAGAGCATTCTACTCCATGAAACACATTGTGCCTTCTCTATTTCATATTGTCCAGATGTATCTAATAACATTGTACTTCCCAGAGCTGTACTCTGACTAAATCTAGCCACTGACTGGTGATCCCAAATGACCTCATTACTGGTTACAATAGAGTAACAGATTTGCTGTGTAGCATTGAAGAACTCTGGTAGAAGAAATTACATTTTTCTGGAGCATCCACCCCAAATATGTTCAAGTTAGTTCTTGATGAAAAATACAGTTGTTAGTCTCATGGTTTGAAATGAGGAAGAGCAAATATAGTAAGGAAGTGCACCAAGAGCAGTGGCAGAAGCACCATAAATGCGTATATTGGAAAATGTAACTTCCTGGGGGCTTCGTTGCTCTGGATCTATGTCCCCATTATCCAGGCCTGGGTCTTTCTTGTATCTAGTCTGCATAAGAGTTTTGTATCATGCTTGTTGGGAATGAAAGACAATAATTTTTTGCCCTCCACAAATATTAAGTTTCTGCTGTATTATACTTAGCGTATCCAAATAACAGATAATGTAAGGAGGACTGGAACATGATATTTTGTTTGTCCTGGCATTAATGAGTGTTTGAAATGCTGATATGTAGGCAAATCTATTTGTGTTTTAATATTTTGCATATATATTACTGTATTGCCTTGTGGGGGCAATAGGAATTTAACATCTAAATATATTAATATTCAACAAATAGTGGTATGTATGGCTTGTATAAAACAGAAAGAGGAATTATTTTCCTCCTTGAAACACAGCAGCCAGTGTTAGTTTGGCTTCATGCAAGCTATTACAATGTTTGTACTAATTTGTCTCTCTAATTTAAGGTAGATATATGCTAATGTTGGCTTCAGGAAATACACATCTCTTTACTTATTTTCTTTTAGGCCCCCTCTAAAATGAAGTACACTGGCAGAGAGTGGTTTAGTATCCCTTTCAGTCTGGCAACGAGAGACAAGTGCCTTGAGCCAAATTGGCACAAACTCCAAGCAGGAATAAGATGCTTGTTTTTAGCATGCTGTAGGCAACCAGAGGTACATGACGTCTTCAGCTGTTCTGGAGTGCCATGGCCTGAAGTCTTTAATCAAGCCAGTGTGTCCCTCTAGAAGGCTTGTGCTGGTATAGCCACGTGACACTGATAATAGAGACTCAGCAATAACTGGATTACATTTCACAACCTTGATATTAGACCAGAACACCAGAACCTATACCATGGTACCGTGGGTCTTGTTCGTCTCCTAGGAAGCCCTCTGTCCACATAGAATGGCAGCTCATTAATATACAAATTTCCCTCACATCCTCACACCACCTCCCAATGCTCCGGCACTGTTTTGGCACTACATTGCTGTGTATCGCTGTTCGTGTCGGAGCTTCCCGGCACCCGCAGCCACCCCATGCAGAAAAACCCCTTTTCCACTTGGCCAGAGACACAGGTGTGGGGGAGCTGCCCATGCCACTGTCCCAGTCTCTCTCTGGGTGGGTAGACCTGGTCTCTCTATACTCGGGGTAGATCACACAGAATCACAGAATATTATGAGTTGGAAGGGACCCACAAGGATCATCTAGTCCAACTCACCACCTAACACCCGTACAGAGACCGAGAGCACATCCCAGAGCGTAACACCACCTAGATCCCTCACAGTCTAGCAGGCCACTCCGAGCCGAAAGGGGTCCAGGGTCATCCAGCCCTACACCCCCCAGCTAGACCATGTCACTAAGCTCCTCGTCCAGTCTTCTCTTAAACACNGGCCGAAGTGAAGAACCCGGCACTTAGTCTTGTTAAACCTCATACTGTTGGAGCCTGCCCATCCCTCCAGTCTGTCAAGGTCCCTCTGGAGGGCCTTTCTACCCTCCGGCAGTTCAACATTTGCCCCCAGCTTATGTCTACTCCAAGAAAGTCTCAGACACTACAGCTAACTTGAGAGTGTGTAAATCTTTCATAACTGCATGAAGCCTCCTCGCTTGGAGTCGAGCTGAGAGGAATGAGACGGGCAGTGCTTGAGCCAAGAGGACCTGAGCTGCTTCAGGAGTGGCGTGAGCCTGGCCCGGCTCTGCCGCGGCCCGCATGATGTGAGTGCCTGCTCCAAGCTGGGACAATGCGGGCAACTGTATGGGGGGGAGGGATTTGCATATTCATGAGTGCCTACTTTAAATATTTATGCGTGTCAGGTTGTACATGTGCAGTCCCGAAACGCTGCGAAGATGTGAAGCCACTATCTGGGGGACGTGAAGTGGAAGAGGGCTGACTGTATATATATTCAGAGAATGGGAGGGAAGGGGAGAAAGAGATTTATAGTCATGTAAGAATCGGTGATCTATCAACTGGTGCTACGCTAATTTCTTCTGCACTTATATCATTGTAGTGTGAGTATGACGATTTTCATAAGGCTTTGTCATCTACTGAAGTTAATTAAAGAGTTTAACACAATCTGAAGAGCACTCCTATCTTGGTGAGCAGCCATACAAGGTTTTCATGAACACAATAGTATTCAGTAGGAATTTTGCTGGCATGAGATTAGACACAGCAGCCAGATGGTACACAGGTCCTCAAGGTCAGAGTGTAAATCGTGTACCCTGAATTACAAATAAATAACGGAAGATGCTGCCACCATATGCCATTTATATATGCAAAAAGTGCCAAAACCCAAGGCTTCCATCCAGCTCTGTGACTACTGCAAAGAGCAATGGATATATGAATAGATCTCTTTCAGATGAATTACAGTCGGCCCTCTTGCACTTCGCAGCCCCCATATTGCAGCTTCATATCTTAGTGGCATGGCTTTTTAGTGATGAAGGAGGCCATTTCTGCAACTGCGCACGCACGACCTGGCACACATGAATATTCAAGTAGACAGTCATGAGTATGCAAATCAACCCGCACAGCCACTGTAGCAGCTTGGCCACTCTGCTTGTGCGGTCTCGGCTGTGGCAGTGGCCCCACCACTGCACCCACCCTGTCCTGCCTGTGGCGGTGGCCCTGCCACTCCACCCACCCCATCCCACCCATGGTGGCCCTGCTGCTCCCCCAGCCCCCCAGCATGGCCGCCGTGGCAACCGATACACAGCAACACAGTGCCAAAACAGCACCGGGGAGCCATCTGAGGGTGTGGGGCAAATTTGCATATTAGTGAGCTGCCATTCAACGCAGAAGTAGGGCTTCACAGAACCCAGTTAAGACCACAGGTCTACAATATAGGAGTCTTGACTGTATACGGATGAATGTGTTTCACAGCCCAAAAAAATATTTTTAAGGCATACAAAGTATGTTCTTAACTTGCAAGTATTTAAAACACAACACACACTGAGATCCTCCTGGCTTTATTTCCTTTGCTTCTTCCTTATTCTGTTTTATATTGGTGCAACAATTTATCATGCAATCTGCTTATCGTCTTCATTACAGACTTGTCAGTTTAACTCATTGTTACCCTCACACACTGTTTTGTTTTTTTTTTTTTTTTGTAATACCTCTTGATTCATGTAATCACTTCCTAAAAAGCTTAAATGCTGGGATTTGTAAACTTTTACTCATGAGGTTGCAATATTTTTTTCCTTTAAGTTGATTTAAATCAATGGTATTCAATTAATTTCTTTCTTGAGTCTCTGTCCTATACCAAATTAATATTCTAATATTGCAGTAGTGTCTATAATGTTCTTTACTGTCATTGTGCAGACGATACTGGCCAAAATGTCATAGCTTGCCTTGTCATTCAAGAAGCTCCATTCTACTACAAAAGCCAAACTGCTTCAGCCACTTGCCCTCATGCTCTAGATTTGTACTCTGGCTTCTTGCCTATACTGCTATGTGCAAGTAGGCACCTACAGTTTTCATTTGGAGTGTTTTGACAAACTGGGACCTGTTTGATATTTGATTTAGAAGCTGGTTGGAATACAAAATTATTCATTTAGAAATTAAGACAAGCAAATGTTGACATTTTGAGAATACAACAACTCTAAGTAGTTTGGTTACTGTACATAGACACTTATTTCATTTTTTCACCTTTCACCCAAATAGATGCTTTTATGACTGTTTTTTTTCCCTTTGGAACTTCTCTTTACAAAACCCAGATTAAAATGAACAATTCAAGGATGACTTCAGAATATTTTTTCTGTTTATGTCTATGTCTTCTACTGAGATATTGTTCCTCTAGAGCAGTGGAATGATATTCAAAGAGAAAAACAATTTCCTAAATATTTTTTGTTAGATTTTATAGTTTAAGTTATTTCCAGGTGATACGTTTCACCAGGTCTTTCAAAATCACTATTATTTTAATTTCTCTCCAGAAGTTCAGAGAAATTTAGGAAAAAAATAGAAAACAATAAACATTTGGTTGCAGAAAAGAGAAAATAGAGAATAGAAAACAGAGAAATAATAAAGAGAAACCTTCTACTCCCATGCCCCCACCCCCAGATGTCATGTTTGGTTTTCAGCATCTTATATTAAATGAAAACAAAACCGTGACATTAAATAAATTGGAAATGTGTGTTTTGTTAAAAATACTGATATTGAAAACATCTGATGAATATCAAAATGAAGTTAAACCACCTGAACAACCCCTGATTTGGGATTTGCTTATAAGTCACACGTGTCACTTGCAGATATGTTTACAGTAAGATCTCATTTGCCCTTTGCAAAATACCTAAGCAGCTGAAGCACTTAGCACTATAAGACCAAACCTGTGTCTTCATCTAGGTGGTCCCTGTATATCCTAAGAAAGGCACCTTTCCAAACTCTGTTGGCACTTGGAGCATCACGTCTTGAAATGCAGCAGTTGAGGACCAGTCTCAGAGAAGCAGATGTGTTCCATCATAATGTAGACTGTTGGTTTGGGCAGGCAAACAGCTGTAGCTAAAATCTATATGCATTTATATTAGACCATAATTTAAAAGCAAGAAAATAGTTCTGGAGCCTCAAACAATATTCATCTGACTTCAAGATGAGTATATTCCTGCTAGTCTGTGGGCTTTTTTTTTTAACTTGACATCACAAAGGTGACAATGGATCTGATTTCCCAGCATGGATTGAGAAACAAGATTGAACCAGTCTTTTGAATGGGAACTCTCTTCAAAGTCTGTTAAAGCTGAACTTGACTATAGGGCAGAGTAATGTGCAGTCCTCATATAGCCATGTGCTGCTGGTGGTTCAAGAAGAGCCACAACAGAGGAAATAAGAGTGACTGCAAGCTGGAAGTCATGCAGAACAGTGCAACTTGGCTCCTCATTCCCTGGAAAAGTTCTTATGATGAAAAAACCTATTTAAGATTCCAAAAAGATGCACTGAATGAGTAGAAACAATACATAGATGACTTTAGGTTGGAAATGAGATGCCGTAATGTAGCTGAGTGGTGAAATGCCCTTGAGTATGTGATGGATTTTGTGTCACTCTAGGTCTTTAAACTGGGACTACAGCCTGTGGAGAGAAAAATTCTCCATGTAGGAGAAGTCATCCAAGAGTTCTATATCCTGGTACTTCAATTTACTGTGCCACGTAAGTAAAAAAGAGAAGATTTGAGCACTGGAACTGATGTTTTAGTGAATAATGCAATATTACATGCAATACACCTGCAATTAATAAGGACTTAATTTTATTTATTTGGGTTTGAGATCACTTCCAGATACTCAGTGTAAGTGACCAGTCAGAAGATATCCAGGAAAACAGCTCATTCTCAGACCTTTGTATGGATTCATGGCTTCCTCCATGCACATGTTTTTGTTGTGGAGCTCTGCCATGGAGAAGAGTAGAGGCATAGTGCTGCCGCTGATATTCTGAAAGACATTAGACATAATCTATAGACAGAAGAGATTAGACATAATCTAGAGATAGAAGGAGCTGCTAAAAACCTCATGAGATCTTCCATATCCCACATATATTCTTACAAAAACTACACAGAAAATGTAAAATTTGGAATGTAAACAGAGAGAACTAGAGGAACATCAAAACAGGATTGAGACTAGGACTGGAGAAACTACTAGAAGTTACTTGTTTTGTGATAGACTGACAGATGATAAGAAAATATATGTTTCTTGAAAAGAACTGGAAGACTGAGAGTAAACATTATTGGTTCAATTCACTTTTTCTTATGCTTGCTAAAGAGAAAAGAAAAAAAATCTAGGTGCTTGGATCAGACTTGATGTCTATTTGAATAAATTCCTAGCAGAGTGCAAAGCATTTCTGAGAAATTAGAAAATGACAGAATGGTAATTCTGAAAACAAAATTGCAAAAAAAAGGCAATATAAAGGTAATGTACAATTTGGTAATAGTGTACTAAATAAGTTATTAGAGCGCAAAACTCTTGGAGAAACTAAATGTATTCTCAGGTCTTTTCAGTTTAAAAAGAAACATAAGGGTTCTGTAAAGAGTGTTAATGTGTTGCATACATTATCTTCTACCTGAAATGGGAATGCTAGCAATTTGCAAAGAAAGTTATTGTGCAACTCATTTATTTAAAAGAGCTCTTTGAAGCTATGGGTTGATGTAGAGCTTGATTTAGAATGAGCAACGAAGACAATTGCCTCCAAAGAGGAGCTTTGCAAACTTAAAATGGGGGAAAGAGAAAGAGATCATATGCAGGACAGTGAATATGGTGTGCACTGAGCAAGTCTAATATCAGTCTCACAGCCTGTCCTAGGGCAGAATACAGTGTGGATGTTGGTTATTTCTTTTTGCCTTGTCAGTTTTTGGTTGATTTTGGGTTTTCTGTTTTGGTTTTTGGAGGCTTTTTTTGGTTGGTTTGATTTGGTTTGGTTTGTTTGTGGATTTTTTAAAAAAAATCTATTACAATATGGTTGTAAAAAATATATTATCTATTTTAAGGAATATCTTTTGAATACCAAAATTTTCATTAGGAAACACAGACCATGGAAACTGCCTCCCCTTGGTCCACTAGGTGGGTTACCTCGTCACAAAAAGGAAATCAGGTTGATAAGCAGGACTTTCATCTTATGAAGCTTTGCTGGCTATGACCAATAACTGTCTTGCCTCTCAGTTGTTTTTCAATACTTCTCAGAATAATCTTCTCTGTAACTTCACCAGGCACTGAAGTGAGAATGATGGACCCGTCATTTCCAGGGTCCTTCTTCTTGCCCTTCTTGAAAATCAGGACAACATTCACCAGTTTTCAGTCAGCTGGGACCTCTCCAAACTCCCAAGATGATAGAAAAATCACTGAGAGCAGTTTTGTGATGACATCAGCTAGCTGTTTGAGGATTTGGGGGTAAATCCCACAGACCCCCATAGATTTGTGGGGATCCAACTAGAGCAGCAGATCCCACACTATTTCAGGAATGACCAGGAAGTAATAATTCTCATAGTCATAGTCCTCTTGCTCAGGGCACTGAGACACCCTCGGTCCATCATGCATATTGAAGACAAAGGCAAAGAAAGCTTTAAACTCCTCTGGCTTATCTCTGTCCCTGTTTGTGAAGTGACCATCCTCATCTAGTAATGAGCTAATATTTCTATAGTGCCTATTGCCATTAATATATTTGAAAAAACTCCTTGTATTGTCCCTCACATTTCTGGACAGCTACAACTCCAGCTGAGCTTTTGCCGCACAATTCTCCCTGAAGCAGGAAGGAGAATCTCTGAATTCTTCCTATGTCACTTGATATTGTTCCCATATCACACCTTGCTTCCACTGGGCATACACCTTACTTTTTTTCCTTATTTCCAAGAGAGGATGCCTGATGAGCTAAGCTAGCCTTCTGCCTCGCTGGCTTGACTTCCACCATTTGGGAATTGTCTGCTCCTGTACCATAAGGAGGTGATGTTTAAAGTGTGACCAGCACCAATGGATTCCAGCATCTGTAAAAACATTATTCCAGGGGACCTTACTAATTCCCTGAGTAGCCGGAAGTCTGCTGTCCTCATCATAGGTATCCTGGCCTGCATCAGGAATAGTGTTGTTAGTAGGACTCAGGAAGTTATTCTCCCCCTGTACTTGGCACTGGTTAGACCACACCTTGAATACTGCGTCCAGTTCTGGGCTCCTCAGTTTCAGAGGGATGTTGAGATCCTGGAGCGTGTTCAGAGAAGGGCGACAAGAATGGTGAAGGGGCTGGAACACAAGCCCTATGAGGAGCGACTGAGAGAGCTGGGGTTGTTTAGTTTGGAGAAGAGGAGGCTGAGGGGAGACCTTATCGCTCTCTACAACTTCCTGAAAGGGAGTTGTAGCCATGTGGGGGTCAGTCTATTCTCTCTGGTTACAAGTGATGGAACAAGAGGACACAGTCTTAAACTGCATCAGGGGAGATTAAGACTGGACATTAGAAGGAACTTTTTCACAGAGAGGGTGATCTCTCAGTGGAATGGGCTGCCTAAGGAGGTGGTGGAGTCACCGTCCCTAGAGGTGTTTAAGAAAAGGTTGGATGAAGTACTTGGTGGCATGACCTAGATATTAGGGTAGTGTGTTATAGGTGGGATGGTGTGTTGGTAGCAGGATGGCAACAGGTTAGGTAACAGGTTAGGCTAGGTTAGGTAATAGGTGATAGGTTGGACTTGATGACCTCTATGGTCTTTTCCAACCTTACTGATTCTGTGATTCTGTGATTCTTTGATCTTCTGCCTTCTCTATGCCTCCTGAAGAGCCTGTAACCATCTAACAGGTCACACTAGTCACAAAACTCATCCCACGAACTTTGCCAATGATGTCAATTCTTGGGATTGGGACAAAAGTTTCGAGTGTTAATTATGACATTAGGTAGCCTCAGTAGAAGGCTCAAATAAATTTATCTTCATTGATGAAAAGAAAATAGAAGTAGCTCACAGTTTTCCTTGAGACTGCTTCATGGATTTTAGATTTAGATGATTTGGGATTTCTTTGGTTGGTTGGGTGGTTGGGTTTTTTTTTCTTTTTAATTCAAACAGTAGTTTTCTAAGCACAAAGCTTTGAAACCTGATCTTTTTCTTTGGCCATTTCTTGCATATTATTAATCATCTATGACTCAGAGTACTTGGACCAACTTTGCTTCAGACACTTCTTGTACTTTGATGGAGCTCAGCTGAAGATTTCAATGTATTCCTTAACGTCAGTAGTACTGAAAATAAGGGCCCAGATTTCCCTCCCTGGCAGACAATTTAGTGTCCTGCGCTAGTGGGAAGGTGTTGGCTGAGGGAGGAGGTGAATGAAGACATTGCTCTAAGTGAAGGGCTCAGGTGAGCAATGAGTTCTGTCATGAAAGGGCTAGATGGCCACCTCCATATCTGCAAACTGAATATGACCAAGACCCAACGTTCTGTACAAATCACCTGTGTCTATTTAATTTAGGAATACAATTGTTTTTCACACCACAGAAAATTTCTTGACCAGCTTGACATTTCTTCCCTAATATCCCGGGTTCCCATCCCTTTCACACTCAGATTTGCTTGGAAAGCTGCTGTTCAGAAAAAGCAGCTAAGGCTTTTCAAGCTCAGCCTGGTAGAAACCCAGGGAAGGCCACTGCATATTTTGGTGATATGGTAGTTTTACACTTTCTAACAGGCATTTACCAGTGAGTCGATAGTGTTAACTTTCTAAGTCTTCTGTGAAAGAAAACACACTAAAAACCTAGAAAGAGATGCTACACTCTCAAGTAACTACAGTGCCTGTGATATAGAATATGTCTTCAAAACAGAACTGAGTTCTGCTTAATTCTGATATAGTCATCCATGCTGAGGTATTAACTTACACTGATGGGTACAAATAAAATGGAAGCATGAAAACTGGATTTCAAATATACTATAAACAGGTTTCTGTTGATGGCAACCTAATAAAAGAGGTAATTCCCTAAACATATTGTATCCATTTTGTTTCTAATTACAGTGAACTACAAGGTTACTTCTGTTCTTTAGTTGTGCTTAATTACTCTCTCAATGTTGACTTTCTGTATTATGAGCTCTTTAACATGCCAAATAAAATAGATGTTTTATTAACCAGATGTCAGTCAATAAATCTTAACTTTTACTCTGAATCAGAAAAGCCAATGTCAATGGGCATAAAAGCACCAGTATTTTAGAAATAATTTACTTTTTATGTTCCTTGAGATCTTTGTTATAGTGAGAAAAATATTTGTAATGAAGGAAAATTAAACTGATGTTTGTAAGCACTTAATTTAATGAAAAATAACTCCACAAAGTCAAAACACTATGTTTTAACATTATGTAAGTGTTGATGTTTCATGACTCTGGGAAGGGCAACTGACAAAGAAGAAATTAGCTGTGCGGTAGGACTACAGCCAGATGTGTTAGCTCACTTGTACTTCACATCATCTTGTCTGCATTTATGAATTTATAGAGCTACATGCAAAAAACATATTATACACATACATTATTATGCTCATACTGTGGAGCCTTGTGATGAATGGCATCCATCATGATAATGGTACATTGCATCCCAGTGCACCCATTAATCCTCCACTTGGAGGGGTTCCTGAACATTTCTAGCAGCCTTAAGGCCAAATGTATGCAGCCAGGCTCTCAGATTGGTGATGACCTGAAACATTTAAATACTTTAATAGCTGGATGATCTCTTCAGATGTATTACTCTGCTGTTTCTAGAATAGTTAATGGGGCTCTCCACAGAAACTTGCAGCAGTACGATCCCTCTCCCCAACCTTCTCCTCTTAGGGGCAGAGTCTTGTCAGAGATCTCAACCCTACTCCCATTTTTTAAGTAATCTCAATTTAAATTATATGGACCTTTTTGCTACAGCCACATCATTTCCTTTCTCCATTCCCTCTATGTCGACAGTACTTTAGCCTTCCTTTGCAATGTCACTGAATATGGCCAGAGTCCCATAAAAGAACACAATGGAGCACGTTCTTCCATTAATAATTGCAGTGTAAAGCTCCTATTAAAATTAATGGGCACTCCATGTGCACTGGAGTGTAAAAATAACCCCCCTATTCTCACATGCTATTTTAGTATCGTCTTTCTTTCTAACCTATGTTTCCACTTCCATTACACCTAATGAATGCTGTGGGAATGCAACTCCCCCCACTAAGGTTAGTGGCATCAAAGCTGTGCATCTTCTGTCCTCAAATTCATACTGTAGCTGTCCAGAGTCTTCTTCAAAATGGAATCAGGGACATGTTCTGTAGCTCTTGTGAGGCCATGTTTTAGTATTTTCCAAGAGTGATAATGTATGATAATAATACTGAATTTTTTTAGAAATCAACCCAAATAAAAAGATAGTTAGTGACATTATGAAATATGCTATTCCTGAAGGATATCTGTCAAAGATTAATTGCTTTTCCAGTCTTGGTCTTCATCTCTTTTGTAATGTTCAGCCTACTTTTTGGCAGAACAAGGACAGCTTTTAAAAGTTGGCCTCTCAGCTGAAAGGTACCTTTCTGCTTATCTGGTAAACCAACTACTAGTTCTCCTCTTGCATCTCCAGAACAGATTTTTTCATAGGTTCTCTATGCCCTGCTTGGAAATAACTGCAGTCAATACATTTTATAAACAGTATGATTCCACTCAAGTGTCATAAGAAAAGAAAATAAGAAAAAGAAGATTAATTGTGTATGTGAATCTCTAACGCTAGCAAGTCTGATAAAGCTTCCAAAACCTAGTGAGAAAATATTACATAAGTATTCCCTTCAAAACATGTTGAAAATATTTCAGATTGGCATCCACAGCCTTAACACAACCCACTTCGAAGACAAAAGCCCATGATTCAAAAAATCGTTAAAGAAAGATTTTGCTTAATTGAAGGGAATGTTTTACAAACACGACCATGTCTCTATATTTTGGTAGCACAGAAGACATGGAACTTCTTGTATGATCTCTCCTGCTCCGAGTTGTCCAAAGGCAGCACAGGGAGGTTGTGTCTGCTGGTGCAAGGAGAGGTAATGTAGCCTGACAGAATCACAGAATCACAGAATCACAGAATCACAGAATCACAGAATCAGTAAGGTTGGAAAAGACCATAGAGGTCATCAAGTCCAACCTATCACCTATTACCTAACCTAGCCTAACCTGCTGCCATCCTGCTGTGAACACACCATCCCACCTATAACACACAACCTTAATATCTAGGTCATGCCACCAAGTACATCATCCAACCTTTTCTTAAAGACCTCTAGGGACGGTGACTCCACCACCTCCTTAGGCAGCCCATTCCACTGAGAGATCACCCTCTCTGTGAAAAAGCTCCCTTTAATTCCAGTCTTAATCTCCCCTGATGCAGTTTAAGACTGTGTCCTCTTGTTCCATCACTTGTAACCAGAGAGAATAGACCGACCCCCACATGGCTACAACTCCCTTTGAGGTAGTTGTAGAGAGCGATAAGGTCTCCCCTCAGCCTCCTCTTCTCCAAACTAAACAACCCCAGCTCTCTCAGTTGCTCCTCATAGGGCTTGTGTTCCAGCCCCTTCACCATTCTTGTCGCCCTTCTCTGGACACGCTCCAGGATCTCAACATCCCTCTGAAACTGAGGAGCCCAGAACTGGACGCAGTATTCAAGGTGTGGTCTAACCAGTGCCAAGTACAGGGGGAGAATAACTTCC
>WEKX01019504.1:3512-32094 GCA_013390025.1 Pitta sordida
ACTGCGGGTGTAAAATTTAACTGACATTCTTTTTACATCTTAGCTATCTTATATATTATGTTAGGTGAAAGCTATACTGTCTAGTCAAGGCCAAAGTCCAACACCACAGGGTCAAAAATCTGCAACTTATATGCATACATACTGCTACCAGTCAGTTATCTGAGCAACCACAGCGATTTGGAAGGGAAGCATGTTTCAGCACAGGCTTTTTAGCATCCTAATTCGTCAGGAAGGCTTGTGAATGGGATGGTAAAGACACAGGAGAACTGCTGGTGGATTGCAAAGTTATACACTTTCGAAGGCAAAGTGCTTTACTGTGAAAATTTTAGTTAAGAACTCAGTTTTAGCAGCAGCTTCACATATATGCTGCAAGTGCAAAAAAATAAGTACCGTGAAGAAAACTGCCCTGAAAAAGCTCATTCCATCTTTTGAAAGGACAAAAGCAGAAAAGAAACACCAGACAACTGTTAATTAAGCTCTACAGAGACACTTGGTCTCAATTCCATTCATTTCATCATACAACATAAAATTAAGTTAAACAAGAATTCAACTTAGTGTTGTTTTACACAAAATATGTTTGCTGCCTATGAAAAAACTGTCAGACCACAGATCACAGGAGTTAATTAATCTTAAACTCAATTAGATCAGCTGTCCCTAATAAAACAAGTACTCATGTTTTGAAACAGCAACTCCCCAAAGTCACATGATTTGTATCAGATATCCAATCTCATAGCACTCACGCCTTAAAAAGATACTGTCACAGCTTAACTTGGGTGGCAGGTAAACACCACAGAGCTGCTCATCCATTCTCCCCACCACCCATTCCCCAGTGGGATGGGCAAGAGAATTAGGGAAAAAAACAGTAATTTTTTAAGTGGAGATAGACAGTTTTGACATGCAAAAAAGGAAGAGAAAATAATAAAGGTAAAAGAACTAGCATATACAAAACAAGTGATGCATAATGCAATAGTTCTACCACCTCTCAACAGATGCCCAGCCAGTGCCCAACCAGCATCCACTCACCATTTCCCCCTAGTTTTCATTCTAAGAGCAGTGTCTTAATTTAATTATTGTCATAACAATTAAAGTTAGATCAGCTTAAATAAAAACACTCCATGAAGACCTTGGCAATGCATTTCTTTTCACCTACCTTCCACTTAAATTGCTGAGTCCAAATTTCTTTGCTGCACTTTGCAACATTTTAATGAGGTTAGCTTCTTCACCAGCTTTGCCTTTTTTAGATTTGCTCTTCTGTTTTTCATTTATAACTTGCACTTGATTATTTCTATAAATCTCAAATGCAGACTTTCCATTAACAGTTTCATCAAAACTCATTTTACTCAGATTAGAAATTAAAGTATCTTGATATTCATCTGATTTTTCTTTATATGGGATTTTGGGTTTATAACCATGCGTCAAAAGATCACAAGTATCAGTGTATATGAACTGCAGGAGGTATGCAAACAGATCTGGGTGGACTTTCTCTATTACATAAAGATCACATCCAACAGCATCTTCATCTTTACGGTAGATGTCTGGAGTGTCGAGCTGGCTGTCACTGGGAACAAACAGCTTCCTGAAGAAGTCGGAGCGCGCAGCCAAGATGTATTTGTGCACAGGGTATGTTCTTGTGCCAATCTGAAACGTCACATCATGGATGCTGTCCATTTCATCTGTTTCATCTAAGAGTTTGCCAAAATCCATTCCAAAACTTGACAATGACACACTTGGAATTTCATAGAGACTAGAACAAAATGAAATCCATTAAAAAACCAAAATCTACAAGCTTCATAAAATTTTACACGGTATGTTTAATGAAAAGGATGAAGTTGTTTCATAGGTTCACAGGTTATTCTGAGTTGGAAGGGTTTCCATTTGGTTTGTTCATGCTTTTTTCTTATATTGCTGCACTACTCAACATTTCTTGTCCTATTCTCTAGAAAAATAACTAATAATATGGTATTTAGGCAATTAAACCACATATATAAGATCTGTCTAGGTTCAAGACATCAAATACGGTATCTTGTCTTTGTAATGTACCCAATAAATATATATTATCAGAACTCAAGATAAGAGTCTGGATATCATTTTTCCAGCAAGAAAACACAGAAATGTTTGTTGTATTTCATATTATAAACAAAAGCATTAGGAAAAAAAAGTAAAGTTAAGCTGTTTATCAGATATATTGGAAACTATTACTGAGAGAGTAAGAAACATGGTTCAGTATTCTATTAATTTATGGCACACATTTTTTTTCCCCAACCAAATAAAAATCTGACTTTTTACTCTTATTTTTTTCAAAAGCTGATTATTGGTGATTACTGAAGGAGTGAATTTCTACAGTATTTAGGTCTCAGAAAGTATTAGGAAATACCTTAAACACTATATATTACCCAACATTGTTCACACTAATTATGCCAATATATAAGCTGAGGCTTATATATTACCCACAGTGCTATCTTTCAGCAGTATGGATAACTGTATTTCCTGTGACTTGTGTATGAGCCGAAAATTGGTTTGGAAAAGAATGATTCCATTGTAATCACACACAAAACCCCCCCAAAAAGACCACTGTTATTTTAAAGATACCTGGTTTTAGGATCTGACTGTAATACAGCAAAATTGCAGCCACTAGGATCAGTGGCAATACTAACAGCTCGGTGGACGAAACTAAGCTTTTGAAGTCGAATTCTCTCATACACACTGTTTGCATCATGTTCACAAGACACATCACATGAAGCATTCTGAAGGCCCGATACAAGTTCTGGGGGGGAAAAAAAAAGAAAGTGCATTAACATCATAGAAAGGTCCTGTTTGTTAAAATGCAACTAATATGACAAAAAGGTAAGACTGACTTCTGTATGCCCATTGATGCAGTCACTGAAGAAGGCTAAATCATGGTGAAGATTTCAGCTTGCTTATTTACAGTACATATCAGAGGAGAGCTTTCATTCAGAACTTCCTGCAGAAGTGTTTTGCCACTTCTTCATGTAAGGGAAAACACTCCACCCAGCATTCAATGCAACCTCTTGTGAAACGAAACAAGCTGTGCATACAGCAGTGCAAGACTGTTCTCTTTTCCTGTCAAATCATTGCAGCAGAAATAACATAATACGAAGTCCAAAGGCAATTGTATCTGTTTAAATTATACCCAAACTAACAAAATGTTATTGAAATAACATGAATACATCTCTGAACGCATCTCTAGAATTTTCCATTACCTGGATAACAGAATACATACACACCATTCATGACATTCATTAAAACATTACAAAAAAACCTAGAAGTTCTTATTCATGACAAATCAGCAATGAACATCATAGTAGGTGTTCACCTGGATGAGGGGAAATGGCCTTAAGTTGCACCAGGGGAGGTTAAGATTGCATATTAGAAAAAAAATATTCACTGAAAGTGTGGTTAGGCATTGAAAACGTTGTCCATGGCGGTGGTGGAGTCACCCTCACTGGAAATGTTCAAGAGGCACGTGAGGATATGGGTTAGAGGTGATCATGGTGGTGCCAGGTTGATGGTTCCACTAGATCATCTTGAAGGTCTCTCCCAACCTTGAGGATTTTGTGTATGTGTGATTGTTTGTGATCAACTAGGCATTCACCTAGTCAACAGGTGTGAATTCTGAAGTTTCCTTGAAGATATTAAAAACTACAAAAACAACAGCAATGCGCATAAAAAAAGAGTGCCTACAGACACACACCAGCACCAGGACAAATAGCAGAAAGGAGATGTATTTGCTGCTTCTGTACGATGTGCTGTGTAGAATAAACGATAGTAGCAACGCAGTATGCAACTCAGAACTGAGAAACAGAGGAAAGATTTTTTGCTGCGAAAGAATGCAAAAATGGACTGAAAGGTAAAGATGGAACTCATTATCAAAGAAAGCAGAACTGCAACACACAGCTATGAAGTTCAAATATGTGCTGGAAAAAAAGAGCTGGCAATTTCAATTAAAATCTTGTCCTGTAGTAGATAGGAAGGCCCTCCAGAGGGACCTTGACAGACTGGAGAGATGGGCATGCTCTAACAGTATGAGATTTAACATAACTAAGTGCCGGGTTCTTCACTTCGGCCATAACAACCCCATGCACCGCTACCGGCTGGGGGAGGAATGGCTCGAGACTAGTGAAGTGGAGAGAGACTTAGGTGTACTGATTGATAGGAAACTCAATATGAGCCAGCAGTGTGCCCAGGTGGCTAAGAAGGCCAATGGCATCCTGGCCTGCATCAAGAACAGTGTGGTCAGTCGGTCCAGGGAGGTTGTCCTCCCCTTGTACACAGCGCTGGTCAGACCCCANTCTTCCTTGCATCAAAACAAACTATCAGGACCTGCTTTCAGCAATATGAGTCAAGGTAATAAGGTGGAAATTGTTCTGGACCCTGTATTCTCCCAGACAAGGGTCTGGGAAACATGGTAAGGTTTCACAGACTCACCAGTGCAAGCAAATATATGCTCCTTCTTTGGCTGAGTGCCCACTCTCTTAAAAATAATCACCTAATATATGACAAGATCATTACACCAGACATTTGTGCTGCTACGTCTTACTCTTCAGAAGTACTTTTCTTCCTGGAAATCTCCACCTAAAGGTTAACTGAAGGCTGCAAAGTCAGTAAATCAGCATTTCTGAGGAGAGAGTACAGTAGCAGTCAATGCTAACAACCACCAGTTACACAGGAAAGAACAAACTCACCACACAATACTGTTAGAGACTGCAAAGTCTCAATTAAACTTCTATATTGATTTAATGTACTTAAAAACCATTAAGAAATCACAGCTAACCTTTCTTTTCTGAGGTTTTTTTCCCTTCTTCCAGCCATTTCCCTGTAAAGGCTTCACCATCCTGTGTGACAAACATTATTTCATTCCCATTTAAAGCAATATCAGACATGAAGACCTGCCGGCCATACACCCAACGACACTTCTTCATGGAGTTGTTAGATGACTTCCAGCAAAACACCTACAATACAATATAAACTTTTTAGAGAAAGGGGAAATCTTCATATCCTATAAAAGCAGTTACATATTACACACCACTTTTTTAAATACAGGAACATCCTATCTCAAAGTTGCATATAAAAGCAGAAAGATAAAATTTACAGATTTGTCCAACTGGTTTGCTTATAAATCAAACAAAATTCAAAGCTAGCACACAAAAAAACCCAATTTTCTGTGAATTGTTTGAAAAAAAGTCTCAAATTTCTCTGTACTAGTCAAGGGTTTGGGATGGAGACCATGACCAAACACAAATTTCAGAATATTCAACAGGAATGTGAAGCACTGCATGCACATCAAGTCCCCAAGAAGGTACACTGTACATGTCAAGGAAGCAAACAAAGAGAGAAATAGCCACAAGCAGCACTGAAGTTGGACTTTCGTCTTCTCCCGCTGAAGGACTTGCACAAGTCTGTTGACACCTACATAAGGAGGAGTGAGAAGAACTTGAACAACCTATTTCCCTTCCCCTCCCTTGAGCCCTACCAAATCACAGAATGGCTGAGGTTGAACAGGATCTCTAGAAGTTTTCTAATTCAAGCAGGACTACTCAGAGCCAGCTGCCCATGAACGTATCTAGAAACCTTTTGAGTGTTTCCAAGGACGGTCATTTCACAGCCTTCAAGGCCAGTCTGTGACAGTGCTAGACCACCCTCCCAGTGAAAAAATGTGCTTCCTGATATTCATACAGAGTCTCCTTTATTTCAATTTGTACCTACTGCCTATGGTTCTATCACTAGGCACCACTGAAAAGCACCTAGCTCAAATCTTCTTAACATCTTCCCTTCAAGTATAGGTTGTTAAGATTATTAAGGTTGTTTTCTAGGTTAAAGGGTTAAGATTAAGGTTGTTTTCTAGGTTAAATAGTACTTCTTAAAGAAAGTGATTCCTGGTCTGGCTTGATTGCACTGATTCAGGAAATACGAGTAATTCCTTGCTACTTCACGATTCAGCATTCGCGGCTTCAGTACATCACAGGGTATTTTTCTGTGAGGCAGGAGCTTCTCCCTGGCTGCCCAGGGTGGGTTTGACCTGTCCCACACCAGCAGGAGCTGCTCCTTGGCCTCCTACAAGTTATTCAGGTGTTTCAAGAGATAACAGTGGAGAGGCAATGACAGAGAAAACCTTAAAGATCACTCATCTTTTTTTAACCGATGTGGGATTGAACCCAGGCACACTATTGGCTGATCCTGTATCGAGCCCAGTGAGCAGACCAAATCCTATTTGCTTATCGTGGCATCTTTCTGGAACTGATCTCCCACAAAATTAAAGGGATTACTGTATAAAGATCCCATCCCTCTCCTTACTCAAAAATTTATAATGCCTAAAAGCATGAAAGAGATGATCCTTGTGGGTCCCTTCCAACTCATAATATTCTGTGATTCTGTGATCTCAGCACTGGACAGTATTCAGCACGGAAAGATACGAAACGTACATTGACACGGTTTCACTGATGCAGGAATATAAAATAGCTTGTTATCACAGAAATCTCCACTAGCATATCACAGAATATTCTGAGTTGGAAGGGACCCACAAGGATCATTGAGTCCAGCTCTTAAACAGCACCATTGCCTCCCTGGTGGGAATCGAACCCCCAGTCTCCCGCATGAGAGATGGGGACACTCACCACTGTACTAAGGTGGAGTTGCTTACTGCTAAAGCAGTGCCCCAGAGATGTTGAAGGGGCACTATCAATTCTACAGACAGAGGCTAAACCTCATATGCACAAACAGTGAACTGACTTAATGAACAGATGACTTTGTCTGAAAATATAATTCAGTCCAAGGCAAGGAAAGAAAGGAAATACCCACAGTGCTCCCTATTTTGATATACAAGCGCAGTGTTTCACATTCTTTAAGAAAGCATTTCAGTAAGAAAATCCTTTGGTAAACACCACTAGATGGCACTGAAGGCTTAGTTCTCCCAACAACGAGACTTCGGAAAAGACTGAAATTCTGAACGGTCCTGTAAACTGATCCTTACTTATGGGAAGAAAACACTAAATCCATCACAGTATTCCAGTTCTAAGACAACAGTGTCTACACTTAATTATAAATACAAAATGATTCACCAAGTTCAGGTGCAACATTTCAGCAATAAAAGGGGCATTTCACCTACAGAACAGCTGAATTTCAGCAAAGACTCTAGACTTGAAGTGCAGAAACTACTTCTTAGACTATTTCTGAAAGGTGTAAAGATGACTGGAGTAAGCAGGGTGAGAGGAGAGACGGAAAAAAAATCCCAAAACAACAAAAAATTAAAAAGTAGAACATATACATTATTTAATCACTTACGTACATGAAAACAGAGGAGTTCACACCTTCACTGAAAAGTCATTAGATGTCCACAGATTTAAAAATAAATTACTGTATGTTACTTTGGCAGCCTTCCCATAGCTCTTAACAAAAAATGTCACCAGTAGCTCCAAAGAGCTACAATTAGCAAATAAATTGGATATTTTCTATTCATGATTTTGTCTTGTCCTATGCTTTTAAAGTTGGATTAATCAGTATGCTACATAATTAGTCTTAAACTGCGTCAGGGGAGATTTAGACTTGACGTTAGAAGGAACTTTTTCACAGAGAGGGTGATCTCTCACTGGAATGGGCTGCCCAACGAGGTGGTGGAGTCACCGTCCCTAGAGGTGTTTAAGAAAAAGTTGGATGAAGTACTTGGTGGCATGACCTAGATATTAGGGTAGTGTGTTATAGGTAGGACGGTGTGTTGGTAGCAGGTCACCAATAGGTTAGGCAACAGGTTTGGCTAGGTTAGGTAATAGGGTGGACTTGATGATCTCTATGGTCTTTTCCAACCTTACTGATTCTGTGATTCTGTGATTTCCAGGGACACAACTTACTCTTCCAGCTTCATCCAGTGCCAGAACACAAGTCTTTTGACCTCCATTTTCTTTAAGATGCTGTGTATCTACTTTATATTCCAAATATCCCCCACTGACAAGAACTTTCTTAAGGTTCAGCTGCCTAAAAGAACACAAAAGGTTAATCAGTTAATCTGTTGGGTACTTATGTTGTTCTATGACAAGTTATCTTTTTCATTTAGAGAAGCAATAAAAAAAACAGTGACACTGAAAAATTACTTATGTTTATTTTCGCCCTATTAACACAACTGCTGATAGTATTCTGTTGTTACTATAATAGGATTGTACTACTACTAGTATCAGCAAACTGTAATTTTTGTTTCGTTTTTAAGTAAGTGCCATTGTATTAACAGGTTCTTCACAGAATTCCGTGAGTGGACACCAGCAGATGATGTAGCTTTCATTTCAGCATTCTAAAATTCATTAAGCTGTTGGTATTAAAAGGCCTATCTTACCCCAGCAGGTCATTTCTCAGGGGTTGGTAGGTTTTGGTTTTTAACTGATCAAAATCATACTCCTTATCTCTTCTCAGTTTGTTAGCATAAGAAACAATTTATTAAGTTTCCACAACTGCCAGGATCTTTACTTATAGTCATGTAGAAATGAAGCGTAAAATAATCATTAAGCTATAATATGCCACTAAATGCTCTCAGAATTTGAAGTGAAGCTGAAAAACTAGCTAGGAGTTAGCTGGGCAAAATCTAATCCAAGCAATTCTAATCTATTCTAATCTGTTATTGCAAACTAAGTAAGAGAGAACAGGATAAAATAATCTCCTAAATTTATGAGTCAAGGATCCAGCTTCTTCAGTAGGTTTTACATCCAGGTTTTAGCATATGGACTGGATGATGTCACAAGGGCCCTCTTGCAACCTAAGTTATCCTTCATTACATACTATATCCACACATTAATTATGAAATTCAGACTCCAATTATTGATTCAAAATCATAACAACATAAATAAATAGAAGAGTAGATCTTCAGTGCCTCTACCAAGATGCACTTAGTATACAAAATCAGCCTAGCAGAGGAAGAAAAAACACCGATTTCAATGTTTTTAACATAATGTCACAAAGTATTTCCACTTCGTGTGTTTTCTTAAAAATTTTTTGTAAACAGCAAGTGGCACTTTAGCCTCATGTAATAACAAAAATAAATAATCAAACAAAAGTTATAGCCCTAGTTTATATGAAATAATTGGAAATGAAAAAAATACAGGGAACCACTGTATTATCTGTACTTTATACACAAAAGTCTTTAAAGAGCTTCAAGTACACAACTACAGTGAAATCTTCACCTATTGTTCTTCATGACAAATTAGAAAAGGAACACATACTTTGAAGCTATCTTTTTGCACTGATAGTCTGCAAGTAAATAAATATCTCCTCTTTCAGTAACACATACTGTAGCGCCATCACTTGCAGACACCAAGGACAAGGAGATGTCTTTGTGGTGTAGCGCAGAAACTTGGCGAGGTGCAGTTACACATTTTTCTCCATTAGGATCCAGCAGATAACCTATAAAATACAACACACCCCAAAAACATTATTTGCTATTCTACACATTGTGCATTTAAGGGATACACCACCTTGAAAAACTCTAAAAGATTTTTTAGGTAGTTGGATAGTTTGTCTTCAAAATAATTAAGACAGATAAGAGACTCACCACACATACTTGTTAGTTCACCACAAACACAAGAAAACATTCAAGATTTGATACATAAAAATAAGTAAGGCATATTTAATGTGGTGGTACTGCTTTGATTCCAAAAAAGGAATATTTATTTGATTATATTACAGCTCAAGATGGTAGAAATCCTGCAACACTGGCATAAAATAGAGATTACTTCAGCCATTGGAAGACATCATAAAAGCTTGTCAGAAAAATTACTGTAAGTGCACATAAGCATGAAGGCAGCAGTTACATGAAATAGAGAAGTTGGAGCTGTAATGCAAGATCTCGGACAACGTTACAAAAATAAAACAGGCCATTGCATCTCTTCTGGGACAAGAAACCTAACCTCAAGAATCTCATACATAACATAACCTGCTTTGTGTCCAGGGCATAATTACAGGGCACTTAAATCTGCAGCACAGAATGGAGCAGGACACAGATAAGCAGGAACAAGCAGCAGAGCTGCTCTGCAGCTCCAAGCAACCCTGCCATGTGACAGCGTAGGGCTATACTCAAACATCTCAAACAAGCAAGGTTTACCACCACAGGGCTA
Organism: Pitta sordida; assembly: GCA_013390025.1. Classification (NCBI taxonomy): domain Eukaryota; kingdom Metazoa; phylum Chordata; class Aves; order Passeriformes; family Pittidae; genus Pitta; species Pitta sordida. Next base: position 13,622 of record WEKX01019504.1, read on the forward strand.
TTAGGGTACCCAGCTGACACAACTATACTGCTTACAATTCAATTACTGTCTCTCTATGGTACAGCACTGGGATGGGGGCTAACCAGAACAATCTCAACAATAAAAGCAAACCCCAAAGAAACTTGTATGATGGGTGCATATGGAAAAAAAGCAAAACCAAAGAGATATTAAATGTAAAATACTTCTCTGACACAATTTTTTCCACATACCTTTGAAATCTTAAATAGAACCACAAAAAGTGTTGAAACCTGAGGCCAGAGCTGATGTAGATTAACTGTAAGCACCAGATCTAGCTAAAGAGTTCTGTTTGCACACAGATACAGAACCGCAAAAATGCAAATAAAAATCAATACAACAACACCTGTTTACTGAAAAAAGGCAGAAACAATTAAATATCCCATTCATACAACAAATCAAGAAATTTGCTAGTTGATAATACATTTTTCATAGGTTCTTTCTTGATTTCAGAATAATACAGTTAGGCAAATATTCTGGTAATGACATTGTCGAAAAAAATCTACATGTAGGCAAGTATTTAACTGCAAAAAGTTAGTATGGAAAAACTTATCAGTAACAAGTTTGCAGTGCATGATGAAAGAAGAACATGGGCAGAAGGGCTGAAGGCTAGTTTATAATTTATGAAGGTGGTACCAGTTAGACAATTGGAAGAGATAAGCATGACTGAGGTACTTTCCAACACTAACAGCAATGTTCTGTTTCTCCATGTCTTCAGCAGCAGGGCCACACAAGACACACGGAAGGTGGAAAATTACAGAGCACAAATAAGAGAGCTAAGTCTGACTAGCTCCTATCATCTCAAAACATGAATGTACTGGGTAGTGATGGAAAATATTCCTCAAAAGAAGTGTGAAGAGATAATGCCATCAGATTGGTTTGCAAAAAAAAAAGGGGGAGGATAAGAGCAAGCTTCAACCAAGCTTCTGATCTAAGAAGCAGGTGACAGGTTAAGCATGAACAACATCTCTGAACAGATGTGTTTTAGAACTACCTTACCTAGTTGGCCGCCATTCAGCCCCATGGTATACACTGCTTCCTTAGTCCATAGCACTGTATGGAATCTGCCTGCAGCCACTCCAGTCACCATTCTACCTTTCAGGTTTTTTGCCTGAACCTAAGCACAAAGCCAAAGCACAAATCCATCTTAATATTAAGTAGCAACAGGTGAATTTCACATGTACAAACTTCTGACACCATTTAACTCCTGAAGTCAGTAAGAATGAAGCACTGATAGCAATCCACATAGAGTCTACCAAATCAGGATTATCTCAGAAGTTTGTCAGGTGGGGCACTATTGCACTAGTGACAAAAAGAAATAAACTTTCTGCATTATCCACTCAGAACTAGAATCAAGACCCTTTAGGCTGCCTTCATCTGCAAAGGACATCCAGAAGACAGCCAAAGAACACTCAGGTCCTGCAAAACCTCAGCTACAAATTTCAACTTCTAAGTCCTAGTGCTCCACATGCACTGCAGAACATCACACTACCAATTCCACACTTCAAATTTAACTTGGTTTTCCAGGTTAAGATGATAAAATCAAAGCAAATACTGTGGCCATCATTACACTAATGAAGAGCATCGCATGGTACCCCAAAACACTATCCTGTTGCATTTTGGTCAATCATTATTTTCTACATTTATAACACTAGTAATGCAGTGTTGTTCTACTTTAGATACTCTAATATACTCTAATGTAACCCCTCTTTACCTAAAAAAAATATAGTAATTTAGAGATTAGTTGTTATGCCCATACCCTCTCCTCCCTGTCACTTATCTTCCCAAAGCACTGACTCCAGAATCAACAGCGCTTCCAGCAAAGGACAATAACAAACCCTGAGAGCATCATCCAGTGATTCAAAAGGTTTACAGAACATGAACCTCAAGTAATACCTACCTACTCATTTCACATCACTTCAGCTACAGAACAATTCGGGGAAGAAAAATGTATTGGCAATTGCACTTTGTATCATACTTTGCACTACAAATTTCAGCAGTGTTCAGGTCACAAACAAAGACATTTATCAGGACACAGTTAAGTATTTAAGATCTGAGAATCAAGATCAGAATCAAGATTTATGTGAACTCACACTAAACTCTGTTGTCGTGAAAATTTTAGAAGTTATTTACGTAATCTTTACATACCACTTTCTGTTAAAAAAACCAAAACCAGCAAAACCCAAACAAATAAGCTTTGACTGATGTTATTTTTACCTGTCTAGGAACACTGCAGTTAGAAGGAGGAGGAAGAATACCCAATTGATGGAAAGTATTCAAACCAAACGTGTAAACATATCCATCTTCTGTCAGAACAACAGTATGATCCTTAGCGGCAGCTATCTGGGAGCACTGATGACCAGCTAAGCCTTCCACAAGTCTTGGAACCTGAATAAGAAAAAAAATATTGATATAAAAATATACTGCTTTGGTATTAATCAGTGACCATTTATGACACTAAAGACACATCAGCAGAAAGTCACAACCAAATACTGAAATACAGATAAAAATGCATTTGAACACACAATACACTCATTAACATAATTACCACATCCAATGCAAGAAGATGAACTACATCCATTTGAAATGCATCCTCTGCTGTCAGGGGAGATGATTTTTAAGCTACCTGTTCCAAAGTTATATTGGAAACTATCTTCAAGAGAGTTGAACAAATATGTATTAGCTATGACCTCTTTTTTTTTTTTTTTTAATTACTATGAACATTAAAAGATTTCTCCCTCCAACACATGATAGTCCTAAGAAAATTCCACAAAATAAGGAAGCATTTCTGTATCTTTGACTCTTCATGCACTCTAACATGACTTGTCTTTTATTCAACTTGGTAACATCCCAATTTCATAGAATTGCTTTCTTTAAAAACCTCTCTTCTTTAAAGAGCTCCAGTCTTCACTACAGCATTCAGCAACAGAATACCAAGTTCCACCAGACATTTGATATGAGAAATTTCTAAAAATGACTGTGCTGCAAGTTAGATAAGACAACTAAGTCTAAGAATTGTATTGTCATCATATCTTGAGTCTTCCTGAATTTTAGTTTTCCAATTACAACAAGGTACTATTCAGAGAGAGTAATTGCATATTGGAATGGGCTGCCCAGGGAGGTGGTGGAGTCGCCATCCCTGGAAGTGTTTAAGAGAAGACTGGACGAGGAGCTTAGTGACATGGTCTAGCTGGGGGGTGTAGGGCTGGATGACCCTGGGCCCCTTCCGACTCGGAGTGGCCTGCTAGACTGTGAGTGATCTAGGTTGGTGTTACGCTCTGGGATGTGCTCTCGGTCGCTGTACGGGTATTGGATGGTGAGTTGGACTAGATGATCCTTGTGGGTCCCTTCCAACTCATAATTTTCTGTGATTCTGTGAAATGACAATGATCAGTGGGTTTTCACTTAAGAGTTCTGCGAGTCTAGTAAGAAGCAACTTTACCATCACTCTCCATGTCGCCACAGTACTGCCGTATCCTTTGTGCCAGCCTTGGCATTCATCAGAAGCCATCACAAACCTACTTAAGAAGCCAGCCCAGCAAAAAACCCCATTTGTTCCCACTTATCTGGCATCAGCTAGCCTTTAAAACAACCCAGTCATAACACAAAAGTTTTGACCACTGCATATAGCTATCTTAAATTAAACTACATTTAAATGCACATTCCCCTACTCTCTGCCACCTCACTACGAGCACTGCAGAGGTTTTTGTTATTTGGGAAAAGGCAAAAGAGTTGGTCTGAAATCAACAGCATTTGAAAGTCATTTTGAAAGTACACTGACAGCATCTCTAATTCACTTTTTAGACTTGCTGTTCTAAATAAAAGAAACATCATGCCAGACTACATTAACATAAGACAGTGTACCAGGCATGTTTGTTCATCACCATGACCCAAGCGCCCTCCTTGTCCATGTCCACATGTATAAACTTGACCTTTATGGGAAAGGAACACAGAGTGGAATTTGCAGAGTACCACCTGAAAAAACAAGTGCAAATAAGGGGTGGGGAAGAGGCAATACAGGGAAAATTAAATTTCTGCAAAATCTGAAAACACCTGCCACAAGTACTTCATGAAGAAGTTCTTTAATATAGATATGTTCATGAAAATACAAGTAAGATACTAATATTAAAGCATAGGACTACTAAATGAAGTTACAGGGAACATAAAAAATTTGCTTTAAATATATTATGTACTGCCTTAACCTACTTGAAGAGATTGACAGTTTCATTTTATAAAAATGAGATCAAGCATGGCCCTCCAGGCTAATAGAAAGTCAAGGACTGAGTTTTAAGGGCCACAATACTGCCTCAGAAGAGCTGAAGAAAATATGTTAAGACTAGCACAGATTGTCTGCCCTGAATGTTTGCTCAGGTTGTACTTTAAACTTTCAAACATTCTCAAACTGAAATCCCAAGAAGTTACTAGAGTTTTTGATACTTGATAACTTCTTCAATACTTTTTCTCCTCACACCTCCCTCCAAGTTCACTGAGAAAGGTCCCTGTGCAGTAACATTAAGAATACCTGTTTGATATACACGCCATTACGAGGAAAAAGATCCACCAGTTCAGGATGATGTTTACCCTGTTGGCCACCATGACCCAAAGTAAAATTTATATTGTTTCCCCAGGTGTAGACTTCTGTGGGATCTGTAAAGAAAAACATTCTCTATGCAGCTTTTAAATTTACCAGTCTTGGGTAGAATGACTCCAAAACCCAAACCCTGTTGTTTCCATCTAAAATTTGAAGAGGAAAGCTGTCTTTACCTAAAAATTACCTTTAAAAACATTTAATCTTATGAGAAGTAAGGTGCTATGACAAAATGTTTTAACAATATTGTACAGATGATCAACACTAGTTATATTTGCAGAAAATGCAAACATTCTGCAGTCATAGATTTACATATTGTTTTCAGAAGACAACTACTAACTACCTCAAGTTATATGCGCTTTGCTTCAAGTTAGTAAAACGTCCTCCTCCCCCCCCAAATGTTACAGTGTCATGTTCGAAAATCATAAACACTTTCAAATCAAAGGTACAGCCAAAAACATTTAAATAACCTCTCCATAACATCTGAACACCACTTTCTGATGAGTAAAAAACTGAAATCAATGTGTACTTCATCATGTTGCACCACCATCCAGAGAGACCTTATGTGAGCTTCCAGTAACTGAAAGCGCTCTAGCAAGAAGGATGGAGAAGGATTTTTCACAAGAGCATGTAGTGCTAGGACATGGGGAAAGGACAAGTGTATGTTTAAACAACAGGAAGAAAACATTTACTGTGAGAGTGGTGAGGCACTGGAAGAGATTGCCCAGAGAATTTGTGGATGCCTCATCCCTGGAAGTGTTCAAAGGCCAGGTTGGATGGCACTTTGAGCAACATGGTGTAGCAGCAGGTGTCCCAGCGCATGGCAGTGGGCTTGGAACTAGATGACCTTTAAGGGCCTTTCCAACCCAAACCATTCTATGCTTCTATTAAAATGATCAAAGAATTTTACAAGATAAAATTAAAAATACCATTCAGGACCTGTCTAACTAAAATTACTGTCTGGAAACAAGCTGAAAACAGATTTCATTGTACAACAAAACTGCGAAATTACAAAAAGATTGAAGAAATGCAATAGAAAAGTATAAAATAGTTTTTAAAAAACTACAAAACCCTCCACTTCTTTGTCAAAGAAAATCTTGTGAGTCCAGTTATTTTTATATGCTCATTTCCTATGTGGAGGAACTGTATTTAGAGTGACTGAAAACAGCTTCTCTCAAGCTACCTCATTTAAAAAAATATTTTGAACACTCAGGAACATATTCCCCTCTTTTTCACAGAAGATACAGAAGTGACATCTTAGAAGGGCTCCATTTTGGGCCCTGTGCTCCTCAACATCTTCATAAATGATTTGGACACAGGACTGGAAGGGACACTAAGCAAGTCTGCAGATGACACAAAACTGGGGGGAGCAGCTGACTTCCTCAAAGGAAAGGAGGCCCTGCAGAGAGAACTCAAAAAATTAGAGGGCTGGGCAATCACCAATCACATGAAGTTCAACAAGGGGAAGCGCCAGATTCTGCACTTGGGATGGGGCAACTCTGGATGTACATACAGACTGGGGAATGAGATTTTGGAAAGCAGTGCCATGGAAAGGGACCTGGGAGTTCTACTTGATGGCAAGCTGAATATGAGTCAGCAGGGCCCTGACAGCCAGGAGGCTAACCACGCCCTGGGAGGCATCAGGCAAAGCAGCACCACCGGGCTGAGGGGGGTGATTGGTCTGCTCTGCTCTGCACTGGTGTGGTCTCACCCGGAATATTGTGGGCAGTTTTGGGCACTACAATACATATAAGAAAGCTATTAACCTATTAGGGAGTATCCAAAGGAGGGCAACGAAGATGGTGAAGGGCCTTGAAAGGAAGCCATATGAGGAGTGGCTGAGGTCACTTGGTCTGTTCAGCCTGGAAGAGACTGAGGGGAGACCTCATTGCAGTCTACAATGTCCTCGTGAATGGAAGAGGAGAGGCAGACACTGATCTCTTCTCTGTGGTGACCTACGACATGACCTGAGGGAATGGCATGAAGTTGGGTCAGGGAGGTTTAGGTTGGGTATTAGTAAAAGGTTCTTCCGATACAGCAACCCCATACTTTCAGGTATCTCATAATTTACAAAGTCCTAATTAAAACCAGAAAATACTGTCTACAATTCTGCATACATTAATATATTGTTGAAACATATCTCCTTAAAAAATACAAATTAAGCTATTTTATTTCCTACCAGTTTTCTTGAACACCACATGGATAGGCCTATCTTTCATCACAAGATCCAGGGCCGATAAGCCTTCTTTATCCTGAACATACAGGCTAACGCCATGCTGAAAGAGAAGGAGAGGATGGGAAGAGAAGAACTGAAGTTTATGTTAACTTCACAGCTTGAAGTAAACCAGGTAAACGTTTAAGAAGCTTTACAAGTCTCTAATTGAAGTTTAATACTGATAAAAAAAGCCCTTCAAAATCAAATAAACTGTAAGCAAATTTCAAAAAATATACAGTGTAATTCTGTTCAGACAAATATATATCTTGTTGATCTATTAACTGGGATTTTACTGTCTGAAGGTTGACCGTGTAATAGAATGCAATCAGTGAAACATAAAGTAAAAAGACTTAAAGATAAAGCACTGACATCTAGGAATGGCAAGTATTCACCAAAAATGCATTTTCCAGCTTCAAAGATCAAATTTTCTTCCATTAGTATGTTCATGGAATCAGTTTTTACAAGCTAGAGAAAAGTAACAAAATTTAAAAAAAACTACTATGACTTTGAAAACAAGCAAGGAACAGAGGTTCACAGTTGCTGAGAAAAGGCAAGAGGACACTAACAGCCAGGTAAGACAGCACTAGGGAAGGTTCAGAGGCACAAAGCATGAAGAGGTCATTCCTTTAGAATGCAGAGAGACACAGACAATCGCTCTAAAAACCATTTTTGCAATACAAAAGAGTGCTGCTACACTTGCATTGGCTTCAAGGAAGTCAAGCTCAGCAAGCAATCGTTTCCCTCAAAGGAAGAGCCACAGACATCCCCTATAGAACCTAATCGATAATACGGCTGTACATATACATACACAATACAGCTCACAGCTAATACAAAGGAAAACCTTACAGAATCTCACACTTAATGAGTAAACACAAGAAACACAAAAATGGAGGGAGCATTGTTCACAATTTCTTCAAGCAGGACAGATGGACTGCTTGAAGGACATCTGCAGTACGTATTTTAACCCATAACTGTATCTGGAAAAACATGAGCCAGAAGAACAAAAATATACATCCTCTAAATGATCCTTGTGGGTCCCTTCCAACTCAGAATATTCTGCGATTCTGTGACTAAACTATACTGATGTTGCAGACAGAAATATTTAGTACCTTCACTAATAACCTAGTTGACATGCTCCCCTCAGCAGAGGCCAGAGGATGAGGAGGAGCGGATGATAAGTCAGAGGGTTGTGCTGACATTCAGAGGGAACTTGACAGGCTGGAGCAATGGACTGAGAGGAATCTCATGCAATTCAACAAATAGAAATGCAAATCCCAGCCCTTGGGAGGAACAATCCCAGCATACAGTCACAGCTGGAGACCAAATGGTTGGAAAGCGCCTTAGTAGAAAGCGACATGGGGCTTCTTGTAGACAACCAGCTGACCACGAGCCAGCAATGTGTCCTGACAGCTAAGGAGGGGAAAGCATCCAGGGCTGCATGTGGGAGTGCTGCCAGCAAGCATTACTCAGCACTGGCAAAGCCACAGCTGGAGTGCTGACTTCAGGTCTGGACTCCCCGACAGATAAAGGCATACAGGAGCAAGTCCAGCAAGAGACCATGAAAATAATGACTAAGGCATCTGACATACAAAGAGAAGCTGAGAGACCTGGGATGCCTAGCCTAGAGAAGGTATGGAGTGAGGGAGAGACGCAGCATGTTTTATCAACATGCATAATAAATAGCTGATGGGAGATTACGTGGGCATTGCAGTGATACTCAGTGACGGAAAAAGTGGCAATGGGCAAAAATTGAAATACTAAGAAATTCTGCTAAAATCTAAACCTCAGTTTTACTGCACAGGTATTAAAATATTGGAACAGAGATGTTTGATGCACTGTTCCAAATCCATCTGGACACAGTCCTGGGCAACCTGGTCTAGCTGACCTTGCCTGAGTATGGGCGTTGGACGAGACAACCTTTAGAGATATCTTCCCAGCTCAGTTAACTCATAATTCTATTCTATAATCAGTTCCTGTTGTTGTTACAATACCTTAAGAACACATTCTTACAATAACACAGTACAGCAGACAGACTTCAGTTAAGGAACTGGCAGACAGAGCCTCTCCATCAGCTGCTTCATTCTGTTTCTTAGAAGACTATCAGCAGAGGTGGCTGTCAGAAAAACCTCATCCACTTATGCAACTGACACAAAAGCAAAATACATCTGGGAAAACATGTACAGGCAAGCAAATGTCAAAGATACAGGTCCACAAACATGCACTAGAAAAATGAATAGTTCGTGTATCAGGTAGAGAGTTTCCAGTTTTCCAGAGAACAGAATCATGTACAATTCCTACAAAAACACCTACTTTTGTAAAGTTCAATGAAAACATCCTCACTATATAAGGGTAAAGCACATGAAATACGTATTTAACAGTTACCAGACCTTCAAGAATTAAAGAATACTGGATCCACAACCTTGTTGCTTAGTCTCGTTGAAAGAAAAGTCCTATGTCTACAAATGGTTAGTTACTCTAATTTAAAAAGGCTGAACTCAAAACTGAAAATTGTCTGCATTAAAAGGTTTGTTTCTAAGCAACCCTGAACCACAAATATTTCATTTTCTCACATGGTAAAGGGACCCTGAACATCTCAAACAAATGTAGCTCTTCCCTTTGCTGCGCTTGTGACAGGAGGAACAGAAGGAAGGCTAATCAAAAATATATACAACTTGCTAAGTGGATGGGAAGAAACAACAATTACAAGAAAGGAATTTGGGTGACTGAGCAAAAGCTCCGACTCAAATAAGAATGAAATGGAGATTCATTTAATAAAATAATCCATATCTTGAAGTGCTTATCTCTCAAAGGTAAGATTAATTTCTAATTATAAATCCATTTAACCTTTCATTATTCTATATTGTCTTACAACAATTGGTATAATTACTGAATAGTCCATTTTTAGAGTATGTTTAATCTGATCACTTTTAAGATGCTGACCCTGATATCATCTACACAAACAAGTCTTCAGGAAGTCCACAGTTACTCAGGGATCCTTACTCAGTGCTGATTTCTGCATGGGCAAAGGCAGACAGATATCTTTTATGAACAAAGAGACAGCCTTCAAGTAAATCAGTACTCAATCTAAACACCACAAGTGTTGAGACAGCCCTCAAGAGGCTTTCAGTCACATTTACAAACACTTTTACATAATCAATACAACTCGATAAATTCTAGATACAGGAAAACTACAGGTGCAAATCACTCACCTTCAACAATGACAAAACACAGTCAATGTATCCATAGAATATGCTTCTGTGCAAAGCTGTCCAGCCAGACTCTTTGTCTTTTGCCAAGAGATCCACTCCTTTGGTCTCAGCCAACCAGTCCAGCACACCTTTTTTGCCACAGGATGAAGCAAGATGTATAACATTCCTGCCAAAGGCATCTTTTATAGTCGCAGCATTGTAGCAGTAAGAAGAGAGAAAGGCCTTGATCTGGCCTTCACTTCCTCTGGTTACTACAGAAATAACATCCAAAGCATGCTGTAGAGATCGACACTTTGAAGTGCACTCTGGCATGTGAGAACTCATCTTCACTTGTAAAGCTGCTCCTCTCCTTAAGGGGAACAACCCTTAAGTGTATCAAGGCACTCCAATTCAGTACACAACACAGTGCCTTAGAAAAACTGTAACTCCAAGGATGAAATTCCAAGGATGTAAATCCAGTTTTATTGAGCTGCCATTAGAAATCTTTGTACTGTTATATTTGGCACTTGATCCAAATAAATATTTATAAATATATATATTTTAGAAGTCTTATTTCCCCATCTTATATGTATAACAAATATTCTTGTCCATAGAAAATTCCAAAAGTGAACTACCTCTAGCGTGCAGAGGGGGAATCCCCCTCCACACTACCTTATTCTTCTAAAACTCCATAATTGCAAGGGAGACCTGAAAGAGAACAAACAAGAACAGATTAGCAATCAAAACCCCTTTTCCCCGGCAGCTGTACTGATCTAACTGCGAATCAAACTAGCACTTCCAAGTACAGGACAAGACAAAGTGACAAGGGTTAAGTGACCTGCCCTATGCCACCTGAGCTTATACTCAGGCATTCAGTCAGTTTAAAAAAACATTACACCCTTCCCCACCTCAGCATCCAAAGGCACCTCCCTACATTTCTTTGACATAAATCTTTAAGCCTACAAGATGAACTGGATCTAAAAACATCATCCAACCTTAGGGTCCTCAGGACCCTGACTGTTAACTGCCCAATTGTACCATTACTTCGTGATCAGAAAGCAAGAACTGAACTAAAGACTGATACAGGGGAGGGGAGAAATCAACAAAAAACACCCACCAAAAAATCCCCTCAAGCTGTTGGGCACACTTTGGCTAACTGAAGCCTTGTCAGGAACACCCAAGGAGGGGGAGGGATCACCACGGTTTCCACAGCCATTGCAAAGATACTGATTACACCCCACTTTCTATTCCCTGGCCCGAGTGCCACCCCATGTCCCTACCAATTCTTTTCTGCAGAATCAACAGGAAGGTTCCTCTCCATCACCACTACCACAGCTGTTCATAAAGGTGGGAGGAAGCATGGCATCAGAGCAAATAAAAGTAGCTTGTACAAGACACAGGAATTCAGGCTATTAGCACTCATGCAAGGCTAAGGTCTGAAGCACCTGAAACAGGCAGGGAGTGAAGGTCTATGTTGGAAGGGGTAGGGAAGGAAGAAGGAAGCAGTGATACAAACTCTTCTTAGATTTTCTTCTGAAAATATATTCACAGACTGGGGCATACAGCATTTCTGCTTAGCTTGGCTTACTTATCTTTAGCATATCAATCTTTCTCTGGCATCCTCTTTCTCAAAAGTAGAGGAGGCCTGACAGCAGCACTCACCTTGCCTATGAAATATGTGCAGTTTTAGTCAAAATGTCACAATTTACGAAGTGCAGACGGCAGTATAAAAATCACACATAAGCCCAGAAAACAGAAAAACTACATCCATCAGTGATACATCGCCTAATATAACATGAACCCCAAAACATCGCATTTCAATCTTCGAAGCCCAAGTTTAGATTCAAACTGACTGAGATAGGACAAGACACAACACAATAAACAACATCCCTCACCCTACTATGTTTCCAGCTCCACAATCATCATAAATGTTCACATCCTACTCCTTGACCTCGACTCCACCAAAAAAGCCTGCTATGCTTAGCTTCCATTGCTTTTTAGGTGCTGAGTGTAAAATCACATTTTGTTAACATCCCTATCCCTAAAGACATGTTAGAAAAAACTTATTTTGTTTGGTAAAGAAAACAGAAATCCCAGTCACAGGTTCACAGGTTATTCTGAGTTGGAAGGGACCCACAGGATCATCTAGTCCAACTCCCACGCAAACGCCCACCCAGAGATCACGCCCACAAACGTAGGACCATGGGCAACACGCTCCATCCATCCAAGACTCCCACTAACTAGACCATGTCATCGAACACCTCATCCAGTCTTTTCTTAAATACCTCCAGGGATGGCAACTCCACCACCTCCCTGGGCAGACCATTCCACTGAGAGATCAGTCTCTCTGTGAAAAACCTCTTCCTAACATCCAGTCCTCCTCTTGTTTCAAGAATTACTATCAAGATTTTCATAAAGCTGAAAGCCTTTGGTTTAGAGCAAACAGTAGCAATGGAATCTAAACTTTCAAGAAAAAAAATCTAATCTAAGAGTATTCATTTAAACATCTCATGACAAAGCCCTCAACAATTATTTTTCCACCTCATCCATAAGGCATTAAATGCTCGGAATGCAAACCTACAGATGAGAAGCACTTTAGTGTGTACTTTCAAAATAATTTCAAAGAGAGGTAAATTAAGACGGGGGGAAAAAAAAAGTAATCTTTATTATCTATAATTTAGTCCCTCATTCCTGATCAGGACAAACATTTAGAAATCTGTTTGTGATCAGAACTGACCACAATTCATATTTCAGGTCATACTTCTCAAAGCAAACTTCAAGTCACTCTACAGGTAATTTTCCAGCCAATATACCAACATCTGCAGTAACACAAGAAATTACATATGTATATGGACTTTTCTCCTCTTATTTTCTCAAGCCTGCAACAATAAAGAGAAGTAAATCACTGTCAGGCTTGAGAAAAAAGGCTCTAATTTCAAGAACACAGTCTGACTTGCTGCTCCAAGGAATCAAAAGGTGATAGGTGACTATCAGCAGACTCAGACCCTACTACTAAAAAAAAAATAAAAACCAAACAAGACCCAACAATTTAGAGATCTACAGGGAAAACATTAGAAGTGTTATTACCGTCAAGTCAATTTATCACATTTCATAAAGATGCCACTAGGCAATAAAACTATACTGTCAAAGAAGGATGACTCTTACATATGCCTTTTAAAGCATGTCTTAAACACAGTTCCTTCCTTGGACATTATGATTAGTGCTACAAATAAAACCATAAAGAACATAAAGAAAAGTTACTCAGGGGAGTCATAAAACAAAGCTGACTAATCTGTTAGGTAAATTGGTATGAAATGACACCACCACCCAAGGAAACAGTCCTGCCGTGCCCCGTGCCATACCTTCCCTTGTGCAGATACACAGCTATTTAGGACACTGAACTGAATGAGAAGATTCAGCAGAAGGCAAATCCTGGTTCCAAAGAAAATTGTTCCATTACAAGGAAGAGAGTGGCCAGAGGAAAACTTATTTAAGGCACTCAAGCTCTAGCCTCACCAAACACCAAAATAATGTGAACAAGTCAAACATTGAAAGAACAAAAAGTCTGCTTCTAGACAGAAACACAAGCCTGCCTACGTTGCACAAACTTCATCACAGTGACGTTTACTGCAGCTATGTGAAATTAAATTACATTGAAATATTTCTTTGTAAGTCATTCCAACCCAGCCTTCCTTTGCTCTAAACATCACAAAACTTGACACTAATATATCAGTACACCTGTATATTGATACATACACCTCGAGTTTCAAGACAGAAGGCTGTAGACCACCTCTCCACAATAAAGACTGACACACGGGTAACACTGTCATGTTATTACTACGCCTGAAAAAGGTTAATAATCAGACCTGGCTGTTATGCAAGGGAAATACTTAAGTGAAATCTTAAAAACTTTCAAATTGTGAATCGAAGTTCAGGTCTGTGTGAAAACCTTTCTGCTTCTCAAATGGTTACTTCCAGTATACGGAGTCCCAGCTGAATGATCAGCACCTAAAATAAACAAAAAATAGGAAGAGCACCAGCATTTTTTAAACTTTGAATTACAATGTCTAGAACATGGTGCCCCTTTTATTATGTGTCTCCACTGTTATTTGCAGATATTTCTGTAAGCTTCTTAGCACTAGTCATATTCATACTATAATACCTGTGTCTTCTTAATGTTGTAATATTAAATTACATAAATAGACTATGTTTAACTATATTTATATGTTAACTGTATTTAACATTTTTACTATATAATAGGTACCATGTGCAATTCAAATTATTTTTAAAAACTGATTCCTATCTAACATTGTAGAAAAGAGCCACAAAAAATGGAAGAATTGGAGCAGTGTTCAGAGTATCACAAAAATGTTTTATTGCTGCAGCAAGTGGATTTCTAAATTTTACCCTAGAAACATGAGCTACTTGTTACACATATTCACAGCCTGAGAAAAGTTAAAAGATTACAACCAACTCTGAAGCAATTCCTTAGAAGCAAGAAAGAGTTTGTGGTACGTTGTCTCCTGGAAGTGAGTAAGCAGAGCTGCCTCACTGAGCTCTCCCCCTCAGAGAAGGCAAAGCACCGCTGCACAATTTGTCAGACACGCACCAAGGAGTGTGTCAGATGTGTCATTGGACCTTTTGGAGTCAGAACACCCGCAGCTGAGAAAACAGCTCTCTGCCTACTGTGGTCATCTCAAAAATCTGGGTTTTTTTAAGAAGTCACACCTCTCTTGAGTATGAAATGAACAAAGACTCCACACTCCCATAAGACTAAGCTAACAAATACCTTCATGACTAGGGATGATAGATGATGCTAGACTTCATTTCCTGGGAACAGCAGACATGAAAACTCCACATTTGCAAGAAATGAACAGAGTTGGCAGAAGTCTTCCTCTGTATAGTTCCAGAAATCCGTGTATCATACTCTCTATCAACACAGTTCCAAATTTCTCTTTTTCTAGAAAGCACTTCCACAGAGGTTATGTGCTCTTGGCTCAAAGATACAGGGGTACAACCAACCCTCACCTTATGGTTGGCAGCTTCAATGATCGTTGCCGGCATCCAGTCCGGGAGACACACACGTGGTACTACAACTCCTACCTGTGGCCCTTCCAGTTCTTCGCGATGAAAGCCTATCCTCGTGTATTAGATCTTGCTAAATCTGGCCAACAGGGACATGGATACCAGTGCGACGGCAGTGGCCGGCAGCTACCGTTGTAGCTTTTTTCATCTTAATATAGATAACAGTCTCACATGGAAGTGACAGAGAATACAGAAGAGATTCAGCTCCTTAGGTTTCAGTGACACTGGAAGACAGGTTGCTGGGTTTGCATCTTCCACATGCACTGCATTAAAGTAACTCAATTGTCAAATTAGTGGCACGGCCTTGAGACCCATCCTCCAGCTGCTTTACTAAGAGCATATTTCTCAAGACCTTAAAAGTGGTATAACTTCATTCTATTCACTGCTTCTCTGTTGAGGTTTATTTATTTATTTTTTAATTGTTACTAATTTTACTAAATACAAGTTGCATCTACACTTGGTGAAAAACTACCTAACATTTGACTCTCCGAAAACAGAACTAAATAATGGTTTCTACTTTCCACATAAAAGAAGATCAGAGCTTTCCTTGTCAATCAATATACCTGCCTTTAGGAAAAAATAGTGTAAATACTATGGCTTTTCTGAAGGTGCAAAACTCATTTGCTCAGAAGAATCTTTCCAAAAGATTTAATTCAAAGAGGCAAGGAATTGAAGTCGCTCCAGAAAGCTCTTGCTGCCTGGAAAAAATATTTTCCCATGGTTGGTGTTTTTCCTTCTCCTTCCTTACAGAGAGGTTAACTCCCAGAAAAGAAAAAGAAATTCTTGCAGACAAACCTGGAGGTGCCACGACAGAGGGCCGGGCAAGGCCTGGAGAGGGAAAAGCAGAGTGTTTTTCCTTACTCAGTGTTTAGTGTTCTCGGCTTTGGGAAATTTTTCCTAAATCCTTCACTGCCTGGTATTTTGGGGTACCTGAGCATAATCTTTCTTCACATTTCCTTTTGATAGTAAGTTGCTAAATGAATTGAGGGATGACTGGCAACATCAAACTTCAGGAAGGTTAAATCCATCCTTATAGGAGTATTGCAAGATCTTCAAGAATTCAATTGTGGAGTGGAAGGGTTTTTTTAAAACAAGCTGACATTTAATAACATTCTCCAAGTTGGTTCATTTGTGCTTGTTTCATACGATCACAAAAGACTCGTAACCATTANCCTGGTATTTTGGGGTACCTGAGCATAATCTTTCTTCACATTTCCTTTTGATAGTAAGTTGCTAAATGAATTGAGGGATGACTGGCAACATCATAAACTTCAGGAAGGTTAAATCCATCCTTATAGGAGTATTGCAAGATCTTCAAGAATTCAATTGTGGAGTGGAAGGGTTTTTTTAAAACAAGCTGACATTTAATAACATTCTCCAAGTTGGTTCATTTGTGCTTGTTTCATACGATCACAAAAGACTCGTAACCATTACAGCTTGAAAATCCTGAAAATATTTGTTTCCAAAGCAAACTTCACCACACAAACTACTTACTATAAGGTATTAAAAAAAAAAAAAAGCAAATCTAAAGCTTACAGAAATAAAGCGATGGGAATTTGCTATCATGTTACAAATTTTCCAGGATCTTCGGTTGATTGTAGTCTTGCCTAAAGGCAAATTTCACTAATACATATTAATGTAATAGCTTAGAATTTGACAGAAGTGACTAGAAAATTTGAGCTGGGCATTAATGTGTAATAAAATCAGCACTGGCACTAAGCAACATATCCTCAAGGAAAAGCAGATGAATTCCTAGATAAACAAAGCAAACACACCTTTTGGGTATAGGCAGCACATTGTCCTATGCTTTAAAGAAAAGTTAGACTATTAATTTGTGCTCATATTATATATCCACAGAAAGTTTTATCCATTCATAAACTCTTTCCACATTTGTTGAAGCCTAGAAAAAAAACCTAAGCTTTTCAACCCCTTGAACAGTATTATTTGAATACAAAATATATTTTATGGGGAGCCAAGAGATTGAATACACAAGGAAAAACAGGCAAATCTAAGGCATGCATCAGCTAGAATTCCCACATAGAGACCTTTACCAAATGGGATTCTGCTCTTCTCAATACACAAAACATCAGGCACAGCCCTGCCTCTAGTTCAGATATCAAGTTTTAAGAGGACCAAGTAAGTAGAAGCAAACGTTGGAAAGAGCTACATTCAGAATGTTTGTGAAACAATCCACGAGTAGAGGCTCAGCAAATTGGATCTCCTCTCTCCTTCACCTGTGGCTTCAACAGACCATCCAGAGCCTTTGGATCAGATGTCCCTTACATACAGAAGAAAAATCGAAACTCCAGCCCATTTCACCCCTGACAGTGGGACAAGTAGCCATTTGTTCGAACTTCATAAAAGATTAAGACCACATCAGGAATGATTTTCAAATGACAAACTGAATGCAAATGAGGCTCTAAACACAGGCTAGACAACAAGCAAACTGCACAAGTTATAAATAAATGTGACCTGTCTATAAGTAGAGCTACGGAGGAGAATCAACTAGCTTTAAAAAACACGATATGGCACCATGGCCACTATGTCCCTTGGGCCATGGCAGACATCAGCTGCCTCATTTACAGGGCTGGGGCCTCCGTGCCGCTGGCTGGCACAGGCACACTCTGGCACAATTGACCTTTAGGGGCTCTCTTCAGATGTTCTACAACTTCCTCCTTCACAGAGACAGCAGCAGCATCGTTATCAGAGTAACAGCGTTCAGCAATCCAAGAACTCTTAATTCAGCTGCTCTTAACTGAGCTAACAAGCGCTGCCAATTAAAGGCAGACACGTCTGTCGGACGAAGACCAAAGTACCACTGGTACCTAAATCCAGCTACAACACGTCAGAGCACATCTATTAGTCAGGAATCATAGTACATAAACAGTAAACTGAAATACTGTGCTTGGCTTATCTAGAAATAGCCATAACTACATATGTTTAACAACCCTAATGTAGTCTGTAAAACTAAAAACATACAGAAAGTGATACAGACTAAAGTACAGCGAAGGTAGCCGTAGACATTTCCACAACACACCAGGACCTTGCCATAGATTTTATTTTGAAACAGATAATGCTGAAGAGAAGTCAAGCACAACAAACCACAACTGTGCTCCAGAATTTCAGCATACTTAAAACTACACCTGATAAATCCACCAAGGCTTTTTTCCATCTTAGGAAAAGCTGAATTTTTTGAATGAACTCTGAGCTTTTGTTACAGTGTTATTACAGACTGCCCACACCAGATGTTGGGCAATTACTGTTTTTTTGTAAACCATAAATTGTGATCAGTTCCCATGAAGGCAGACAACTACACTGACCACGTCACCAAAAAAAAAAAAAAAAAAAAAAAAAGTTGGGGTTCCCCAGGGAAAACTGAAAA